>OX578154.1:81548877-82003877 GCA_951213105.1 Amaurobius ferox | reverse complement strand
ATCCCTTTGGGAACTTTTCTGTACATTTACGAAGATATTTCGTACGGTCATTTTCGTCAGTTGAGCAATAAAAAATTACTCTTTTTTGCAACACTTTACAACAAAGTTGAAAAGTGTTTATGACTTTGTTCATTCTGTCTGTCTGTCTGTCCGTTAGCACGATAACTGCCATAAAAACGACTTCACCAAAATGAAATTTCAGTATGTTGTTCAAATGGTCAGTAGAACCTATGGGAATATAAATGAATAGTAGCACCCAATTAGTTTTGGATTGAACCCGGGTTGAAAAAATGAAATACAATGAACCCTATGGGAACTAATTTTTCAAACATTTTTTAAGCGGATTTAAAATTCACAAATTGCTTCGAAAATTTTAGGTAATATTCAAATTATTCCATAAAATATATAAAAAAAAAATTCAGCAAAATATATTCAGTAGTTTTTAAATACAAATTAAAATAATAATTACGCCTCTTATATGAAGCGATCACGTGATCATGATATGAAACGATCACGTAACCCACTTCAAAATAAAATATGGCATCCATCTTGTCTCAAAATCGTGATATTTAAAGTTCTTTTTAATTCATATTGAGTGTTGTATTCGTCCTAAACCGCTTTATTTTTGCTTAAATTCTGTGCATCTACATACTGAAACAACGCAATGACAATATATTTCAGTTTAAATGATCATCCAAATTTGATTATTTCTACAACGAAGCCTATTTTTCACTTATGTAAAATGTAAACAGCAAAATATGTAGGATGAGTTATATAAGAATTGCTGTATTTTTTTAACGCAAAAATATTTAGCTCATGGAGTCTGCATAGCTGATATGAATGAAATATTCATTGATTTTACAGAGAGAAGGACGATTCTTTTCGATGAAGTTTTAAACATAGAGTTTAAAACAAAGTTTTTAAATAAAATAAATTATTTTAGTACTGTGATGAATGAAATGATTGGGAAAATGTTATGAATGAAATGTTGCTTTTATAGAGAGAGTCAGGCGTGTTATTTTTTCTATGACGTCATTTGAATGAATTTCAGTTGTCTTGGTGAAGTTTTCAAATATAATAAATTAGTGTAGTATTACGATAATTTTAAAAATATTACCAAGGAATGTATCGCATTTTAGAGATGTTTAAACCAGGCAATTTATATTTCAATGCCGTCATTTGAATAAAGTTCATTTTTTTCGGTGAAGGTTTAAGTTTTCAAATATAATAAATTAATGTAGTATTGTGATATGTTTCAAAATATTACCGAGGAATGTATTGCATTTTAGAGATGTTTAAATAAAATTGCGTTGAAGTTGTAAAGTGTTTCATAATCAATGCTTTATGCATGATTGATCTTTCTTGTTAACTTCAAATCTTTATGAATGATTTTACTTACAGTGCCAGAAGAAATTCCTTGTTTCGATGCAATGGATCTTTGAATCGGTGAATTTTCTTTTAGGATCAGAGACTTCACTTTCTTGATCCGCGTTCGAACAGTCTTAGGATGCCTTTTTTTCATTTTTACTTTCAACTAGATTCTCTTTCATATTTAATATATTAAAAACACCTTACTTTGAAATGCAATAATACCTCGATTTTTACACCGCTTTACAATTTGTTGATGCGAATATTTTTCTTTGGAAAGCACATTTATGTAATCTACGAGCCATCTATCAATTTCAAAAGCCATTTTCAAAATAAATATTTTATTCTACATTCCAATCAAAACAAAATAGTAGCAGACGATTATATTGAAAATGCCAAATCTTTATCTCAAAATGCTAACGAGAAACATAAATACAAAATCGTTTCCATAAAGTGCGAACGACCTCTGATGTATTATGTTATTTCCAAGATTGTATTTTAATCAATTAGTCGTCATCAATTAGTCATTCATCAATTAATTTTCATCAATTAGTCGTTTCATCATTTATCGTCATTGATATATCATCATTTTTATCAATTTGGCGACATCTTCGTCAATTTAGTGACATTTAAAAAACTCGCCAATTTGTCGATATGTCGCCAAAATTTCGCCATACATTACAGACGGAGAAATAGCTTATTCTTATAGTAGGTTCTTATATTAATTCCAAGATGTTGAATTTTTATCAATTTCTCGTTATTTTCATTGATTTAGAGCCATTTTTATCAATATGGTGACAGTTTCATCAATTTGGCGTCGTGTTCATCAGTTTGGAGATATTTTCGTCAATTTGGCAACATAAAAAACATACGCTAATTTGGCGATATTCCGCCAAATTCGTCGCATGACTTTCGCCAAGCGTTATGGACAAAGATTTAAGTTATTCTTATAGTAAATAATACCAAATACAAAATCGGTAAGTGGCGATACTCTTCTAAATTATTCGCCAATTTCACGAAATGCATCGCCAAGTGTCACAGACAAACGGAGAAAAGAGCATTTCTTATATACTAGAAGGTATGCCAGTCATATGATGGAAATCAGAATTTCAGAAACATTACTTCCCATATGGCGTCAATTTTATCAATTTGGCGACATTTTGTCACTTTGGCAGAAGTTAAAATAGTCGCCAAGTTGGCAAAGTTCCGCTAATTGTCTCGCCAAGCGTTACGGACGGACAGAGAAATGGGTTATTCTTAACATCTACTCTTATGTACTTTCCAAGATATTGAACTTTCATCAATTAGTCATCATTTTCATTGATTTAGCATCATTTTTATCAATTTGACGACATTTTCGTTAAGTTGATAACATTGAAAAACGTCGCTAAGTTGGCGACATTCCGATAAAATGTAGCCAAGAGTTATGAACTGAAAAATAAGTTATTCTTATAGCAGATAAATAACTATTGGTGTCCAAATACAAAAGTATTACCCTAAATATCTTTTCTCATGAATGGAACGAGCTAGATCCACAAGAATGATATCCCCATATTTATCGCATGTTATTACATATGAAAAGTGAACATGTTTCTCAACAGTAAATACTTTTTTTTTTAATTTATGGGATTTTTCGATAAATTTATTTGAAAAATGTGCCATATCTCGAGAACGGTTCATGCTAGCGTTCTAAAGTTTATGCCATCGGTTTTTTTAAGAAAAAATTACATATGAAATGTCTATTTGGTTAAATTTATAAAGGTTTTGATTTTTTGATGATTTTTTTCAAAGTTTCACTCGAAAATTTAGGGGGGATTCTGAACATTTAATTACGTATAAAAAGCAATAGACTTCCAGTATTCACGGATCGTGATTTTTGTACCAAATTTCGTTTGAATCGCTCCATTCTTTCGTGAGATATCGTCTCCACAGACTCACTGACACCCACCCACACACGCACCCACTCACACACACACGCACCCACTCACACACACACACACACACACACACACACACACACACACACACACACACACACACACACACACACACACACACACATCATCTCAGAAACGTTTGATTCGTGTTCAAAGATGCTTGAAACGTACTCTCCCGTCGAAAACTCGAATTTGAATATTCGACCCCGTCGCAATACTTTGCTTATATATTATTACTCTCCTTATATACATAGTATAATGAACACGAATCAAACGTTTTTGAGGTGATGTGTGTGTATGTGAAAGTATGTGTGAGTCTCACGCAATCGAATGTTCAGAAACTTCCTAAACTTTGAAATGAAATATTAAAAAAAATTACCAAAAAATTAAATTCTCAAATCGATTCTCAGATCTGCTCAATAGATTTACCTGAATGTAGAGCTCGTTGAAAGTTGCAGTATGACTTTTTATTTAAACCATCGTCCATTGTGTATTCTGGAAATCTGTTTGGCCTGTTTTCATGATTTATTTCTAAACTGATAATCGCGACCTGTAGATATGTGCAAAAGTGTCTTAAAGTTCGCATTCAAATTTGCAATGTAGTATGACACATGACGTATTTATAACTCTTTTTAATGCAAGTAGGCGTAGGTCTATATTTTTATTCTGTTTAGACGATTTAAGCATTCATTAAGCACACTGTATTATTTTGTTAAGCCTGTGAAAAAACAACAACAGTGATCTCTTACAGGAAACTGAAAAAACTTACAGCACTCTGACACTCTTTCCCACTTGAATGTGCAGAAGTCGTTTTCTGCAGCTACCAACGCCTGAAGACCATTGTACGTAGACTAGTATTTAAGTTTACATAAAATGATACACAAAATACTTTTGTATAGAATTAAATCGTTTTATTGCTTTTCAGAATATTCATCTTTAGCTTCAATACTTTTTTTAATTCGAATAAACCAATTTTCAAAACAGTTATGCCATTCAAAAGTTGGTAATGCAGAAACATGGGATTTATAAGCCTCAACAGCTTCTTCTGGGCTGTTGAATTGGGTACCACCCATTTTATTTTTGATTGTTGAGAACAATAAGAAATCACTGGGTGCTAAATGGAGCGAATAAGAACAGTGACTCATAAAATCAATTTTTTCATGCTTCAAATAATTGATAGTTTGAATTGCAGTGTATGAGCTTGCATTGTCATGATGAAGAATTATGCGACGTTCCGCGTTATCTTTTTCTGATTTGAACAACAATTTCTGGAAAATAAATTGACTTATACCAATTACCATTTACTGTCCTACGGTCCTTTAAAGCAACGGTTGAAATATGGCCGTATTTACCAAAACACGAAACAACCATTTCCTTTGAAACAATTCAAGCACGAACAACTTTTGTAGGATTTTATTCGCTTTAAAACACCCAATCAGTAGATTGTTGTTTTGGTTCGGGTTCATAGGAATAAGTAGTAGTTTCGTCACCTGTTACAATGTCAAAGACATCTTCTGAGGCACCAGAGTTGAATCTTTGAAAATTTTCCTTGCACCATTTGACACGAGCATCCTTTTGATCTTTAGTTAAATTATGTGGAATCCAACGCCCACATACCTTTTTGACTTTTAAATGATCATGTAAAATCGAATGCACTCGGGTCTTTGAAATGTTCAAAGATGCCTCAATTTCATCATATGTGACTGGACGATCTAAAGTAATCATTTGCTGCACAGCATCAAAGTTTTCTGGCATTACAGCAGTTCTTGGTCGGCTTTCCCAAAATTCATGAGACTGATACTCCTACGTCCAATTTGGAATTCTTTAAATCAGTTGTAAAGTGTTGCTTTGAATGGTGCTTCATCACTAAAAGTCGAATTCATTCTTTCGACACACTGTTGCTGTACTTCCCGGTCGTCCAAATAGTTGCTCTTAGTCCTCTGGACGAGTCGGACGGTCTGGGTCTTCAACACCTTTCTGGTATGTCGGACGGTCTGGGTCTCAACAACAACAACACTGTTGCTGCGTCAACCTTTTCTTTCTTTCCATTCAGACCGTCCGACCCACCCGAATGCGTGAGGTATCTGCTTGGACGACCGGGACACTGCCACCCAATTTAAACCGGAGCTTGCAGAGTCCACTTCGACAATAAGAGCTCATTCGTCGCAACAGTTCAGCGGTAGAGCGTCGGATGGTCTGTTCCAAGATCCAGAGTTCAATTCTCGGTTGGGCGCTAAGGTTCTTTAAAATGGCACCCGAAAAATTTAACCCTGTAGGTCAGTGAAAAATGTCGGAGGTCTAAAAGTGACCTTACCACGGATTCAGTGAACTCTGGGATATTGGGCGCCGATTTCAAATCGAGAGGATAACGACCGCGCAGGAAGGATAAAAATAGCATCAGTTAATTAACTTGGAATAAAAATACTCTCAGAAGGCTAACCTCATTTAAAAATCTGATGTGGGCAACACATGACTTTCCTTACATAATATAATGAATTTACTACTTTTACAGGAAAAAATATAGGTTTTCTTATAGTAGATACTAATATTCTTTCCAAGATATTGAATTTTCGACAATTAGTCGTCATTTTCATTGATTTAGCGTCATTTTTATCCATTTGGCGAGATTTTCGTTAATTTGGCAACATTTCAAAAAGTCGCCTTTTCGAAATAAGCCTTTTAAGCTTCGCCTTAGTTGGCGGCATTCCGCCAAATTTGTCGCCAAAATCTCGTCAAGCGTTATGGATGAAGATATAAGTTATCCTTACAGCAGACAAATGACTTTTGGTGTTCAAATTCAAACGTATTACTCAAAGTATATTTTTTCATGAATGGAACGAGCTAGATCCACGAGAATGATGTCACCCAATTTATCGTATGGTATTACATATGAAAAGTGAACATGTCTCTCAATAAGAAATGTTTTTTTTTATTTTATATGACTTTTTGATAATTTTTTTTAATAATGTGCAATATCTCGAGAACGGTTCATGTTAGCGTTCTAAAATTTATGCCAATCGTTTTCTAATGAAAAATTACATAAGAAATATCTATTTGCGTAACTTTATTAGTGGTTTTGATTTTTTGACGATTTTTTCAAAATTTCATTCGAAAATTTAGGGGGTTCTGAACATTCGATTGTGTATAAAAACAATAGGCTTCCAGTGTTTATGGATTTTGATTTTTGTACCAAATTTGGTTCGAATCGGTGCATTCGTTCGTCAGTTATCGTCTCCACAGACTCACTGACACACACACACACACACACACAGACATCACCTCAAAAATGTTTGATTCGTGATCACGGATGCTTGAAACGTGCTCTCCCGTCGAAAACTCGAATTCGAATTTTCGACCCCGTCACAATACTTTCTTTATACATTATGTATATAAGGAAAGTGAAAATAGCAGGAGGTGGTCTGTCAGATTGTCAGTTGCCCGCCACTCTAACATTAGGGAATGAAGAATGCAGAGTTCATTTCGACAATAAGGGCTGCTTCCACTTTCGTCCCAGTAGCTCAACGGTAGAGCTTTGGCTGGTCAGTTGAAAGATCCAGGGTTCGATTCCCGGTTAGGGCAGCAAGGTTCTTTGCAGATGCCACTTCCGGTTTTTATGAAAATTCATTTGACTATGCGAAATAATTTTACAAAATGGGGGGGGGGGGGCATGATAAAAATGCTTAATAGTTTCCATTTCTCTCCATATGAAGGCCCCTACATAAATTTACTGCTATAAGCTGTGTTGTTAACGATATCTTAAATTTACAGGTTGTTTCCAGCAGTTTAAGTGATTTGATTTAAATTTTCGGCAAAATTTTTACTTTAAAAAAAAATCTGTCCAAAATTTGATTATATACACTTTGAGCTTTCAAAGAGCTATATAATTTCTTTCTTATTGTTGATAGCTATCACTTTTACCTTTTATGATATATAGCATTACAAACTTGAAAAACATGGTGTGGGCAGTACATGACTTTGCCTGCGGATTCAAATTCATTTTGTCATTTTTTATTACTTTCCTTATATACATAATGTATAAGGAAAGTATTGTGACGGGGTCGAAAATTCGAATTCGAGTTTTCGATGGGAGAGCACGTTTCAAGCATACCTGATCACGAATCGAACATTGTTGAGATGATGTCTGTGTGTGTGTGTGTGTGCGTGTGCGTGTGTGTGTCAGTGAGCCTGTGGAGACGATAACTGACGAACGAATGGAGCGATTCGAATGAAATTTGGTACAAAAATCACAATCCATGAATACTGGAAGCTTATTGTTTTAAAACACAATCGAATGTTCAGAACCCCCCTACATTTTCGAGTGAAATTTTGAAAAAATCATCAAAAAATCCAAACCTTAAAGTTACGCAAATAGACATTTCTTGTGTAATTTTTCCTTAGAAAACGATTGACATAAACTGTAGAACGCTAGCATGAGCCGTTCTCGAGATATTGCACATTTTTCAAATAAAATCCCATAAATTAAAAAAATATTAACTGTTGAGAAACGTGTTTACTTTTCATATGTAACATCATGCGATAAATTGGGTGACATCATTCTCATGGATCTAACTCGTTCCATTCACGAGAAAAGATACTTTGAGTAATACTTTTGTATTTGAACTCACAATAGTCATTTATTTGCTGTAAGAATAACTTATTTCTCCGTACATAACGCTTGGCGAGATTTTGACGACATATTTAGCGAAATGACAGTTTTAAGTGCTACCAAATTAACGAAAATCTCTCCCGAAGGATAAATATGATGCCAAATCAATGAAAATGACGATTAATTGAAAAAAATTCAATATCTTGGAAAATGTATAAGTATCTACTATAAGAATAACATTTTACTTTCCTTATATACATAATGTATAAGGAAAGTATTGTGACGGGGTCGAAAATTCGAATTCGAGTTTTCGACGGGAGAGCACGTTTCAAGCATTCCTGATCACGAATCAAACATTTTTGAAGTGATGTCTGTGCGTGTGTATATGTGTGTGTGTGTGTGTGTGAAAGTGTGTGTGTGTGTGTGTGTGTGTGTGTGTGTGTGTGTGTGTGTGAAAGTATGTGTGTGTGTGTGTGTGTGTCAGTGAGTCTGTGGAGACGATAACTGACGAACGAATGGACCGATTCGAACCAAATTTGGTACAAAAATCACAATCCGTAAACACTGGAAGCCTATTGTTTTTATACGAAATCGAATGTTCAGAACTCCCTTAAATTTTCGAATGAAATTTTAAAAAAATCGTCAAAAAATCAAAACCACTAAAAAAGTTACGCAAATAGACATTCCTTATGTAATTTTTCATTAGAAAACGATTGGCATAAATTTTAGAACGCTAATATGAACCGTTCTTGAGATATTGCACATTTTTAAAAAAAAATTTCAAAAAGTCATAAAATAAAAAAAAATATTTCCTATTGAGAAACATGTTCACTTTTCATATGTAATACCATACGATAAATTGGGTGACATCATTCTCGTGGATCTAGCTCGTTCCATTCATGAAAAAAGATACTTTGAGTAATGCGTTTGTATTTGAACGCCAATAGTCATTTGTCTGTTGTAAGAATAACTTATTTCTTCGTCCATAATTCTTGGCGAGATTTTGGCGACGAATTTGGCGGAATGTCGCCAACTTGGCGACTTTTTGAAATGTTGCCAAATTAACGAAAATCTCTCCAAATGAATGAAAATGACGCTAAATCAATGGGAATGACGACTAATACTCGAAAATTCAATATCTTGGAAAGAATATAAATATCTACTATAAGAAAAACCTCTTTTTTGTACTGTAAAAGTAGTAAATTCAGTACATTATATAAGGAAAGTCATGTGTTGCCCACATCAGATTTTTTTTAACTGTAAAAGTAGTAAATTCATTCATTATATAAGGAAAGTCATGTGTTGCCCACATCAGATTTTTAATATCTCCATCACCTACAATTATTCGGTACAATTTTTATTAATTTCTAATAAGTAGCCAGCCCCTACCAGATGCACATGAGTTCTTACCTGAATGAATCAGACAATATACGGAGAAAGGTCTTTGAAAGTATCAAGTAACAAGTGGAAAGGGATGTTCTTAGAATATCTGTTCCACATAGAAATGCGAAATGGCGGAGGATTAATTCGGTAGATCATGTTGCAAATAAGTCGAATTTCATTTCCATGAATATGATGAGGGATTCTCTCCGGAATTATTTTTGTTTTTAGGTAGCATTCATTCCATCTCTTCATGCTAACAAAGATATTTGATGTATAATGACTTTCCCATCTGTAATAAAAAAAATCTGATATGGGCAGCACATGATTTTCCTTATATAATGCAATGAATTTGCTAATTTTACAGTAAAAAAAAAATAGGTTATTCTTATAGTAGATACTCATATTCTTTCCAATGAATTTTTATCAATGAGTCGTCATTTTCATTGATTTAGATCTACCATCATTTTTATCCATTTGACGAGATTTTTGTTAATTTGGCAACATTTAAAAAGTCTTCAAGTTGGCGACATTCCGACAAATTCGTCGCCAAAATCTCGCCAAGCGTTATGGATGGAGAAATAAGTTATTCTTATAGCAGATAAATGACTATTGGCGTTCAAATACAAAAGTATTACTCAAAGTATCTTTTCTCATGAATGGAACGAGCTAGATCCACGAGAGGGATGTCACTAAATGTATCGCATGATATTACATATGAAAAGTGAACATGTTTCTCAACAGTTAATATTTTTTAATTTATATGATTTTATAATAAATGTATTTGAAAAATGTGCAATATCTCGAGAACGGTTCATGCTAGCGTTCTAAAGTTTATGTCAATAGTTTTTTTAAGGAAAACTTACGTAAGTAATGTTTATTAGCGTAACTTTATTAAAGGTTTTAAATTAATTAAAATATTATATATAATATTTTAATTAATTCCTTAAAATTTATCAAAATATAATAAATATGGAATATTTTTGCAAGTGATATATGGCTGAAGAAAAATACTTTAAAATAACACTAAATATAAGTTTAACTCAATGTCTACCAAATTCTCTTTTTTATCTCGTGGAACAAACCCATTCAATTATGAAGAGATATTTTTAAACAATATTTAATATTATATGTAGGAATTATTTTTTTGAAAAGTTTAATTATAAGTATTTTTTTAATATTTTTATACATTTAATAATATATTTCTTATATTCCACGCAGACCGAGCTTATGCGTGTAGTTGAAACTATACACACCAAATCTAGCAACAGGCAGTATACCAGTTCTTCGATATTTTAAAGGCTTTTGACAAGTGCTGGATCCCGGGTTTGATTACATAGTTGGTGCGACTTGGCAAGTGATGTAAAACGTCATTTTCATCTCACCTTCTACCTCGTGACCACGAATCAGGTTATAGCTACAATGAGCCCCACGATGTTTACATTTGGAACCCGACTACTTCAATGGAGCTCGCTCCCAGTAAACTCTCTTCTTCTCTAATATCTATGCTTTTTGCCTACTTTTTCTGCTACGGTCGTCCATCGTCCAAAACATTTATTGACTGCAGCTTAAGTCATCTGTGACTGCATATCCAGAAACAGCATCCATTAACAGGGAATGCTTATAACCAGCATATATCAACAAAAGACTTTGTACAATACCAATATTTTCGATGTGGGGATACGGGAGTTTTCTCACAGGTGCACCGAAACAAAAATGCCTTGGATATTTCTTATGTCTTTAATAAACTGAACAATTTCTTTCTCTTTTTATTTTTATTATTAATTACTTAGTAAGTAATAGTAGTAGTAGTCTGTAGAGAATAATAGTCATTCAAGAAAGTGGTAGATTCAGGGCTCATGCTGGGCTATTTTATATGCTACAGGACGTAAAGAGATGTCGTTCAGATTTCCCTTTCAATTATCAGCAACACGGTTGGCTGATTAAGATCCCAGTGATCTAAATAATGTTTTTTCTTGAGAAAGGGGGGGGGGGTTAATCCAAAATCCATGGTTTTCATGGATTTTAGATTACCCCCCCCCCTTTCGCATCCCTGGTCAACGGGTATTTTTTAAACATTGTTAATATAATATTTAATACTTTATTTTTAAATCATAAGCAATTTTTATTTTTTTCTTGTTATATTTTATATCACAAATAAAACTGCTGCTTGTAAGAAAAAAACTTTCTAATCTTTCCTTAAAGAGAGAGGGGTCCAAAGTATAGTGAATTTTCAATCCCCAAAAAAATTTGTAAAAACGAACTAAACTAAATTGATACTGGATCACAATTGAACGAGAAAACACGAGAGCACAGGCATGGACGCATCCAGAAATTTCATTTCGGGGTGATCCCCTCTATGACGTATTCATAGAAGGGGGCCGGACCCACCGGACTCCCTCTATGAACACGTCATTGGTAGCAGCTGTTTTGTGAAATTACTTTCGTCAACATTTTGAAAATAATATCGCTTATTCGGTGAAATGAGTGGAGGACTTAAGTACTGTTTGATTGTGTATTGTTCCTGTTTACTTTGTGCTTATGAATAAGCATTAGTTATCCAGAAACTTGAACTCGTTCTTGTATCCCACGATTCTAGAGGATACGTTTCTTAACAATAACAATCTACAAATAAATGTGGTTACAATATTACATTTTCGTATGACTCGATATGAAATGAGAGATATTTTAATTTTATGGAATTAAAAAATCTGATGTCGGCAGCACATGACTTTCCTTATATAATGCCATGAATTTACTACTTTTATAGTAAAAAATAGATTATTTTTATAGTAGTTATTTGTATTCTTCCTAAGATATTGAATTTTCGTCGATGAGTCGTCATTTCCATGTCGTCATCATCAATGAGTCGTCAGTGATTTAGCGTCATTTTTATCCACTTGGCGAGTTTATCGTTAATTTAGCAACATTTAAAAAAGTCGCCAAGTTGGCGATATTCCACCAAATTCGTCGCCAAAATCTCGCCAAATGTTATGGATGAAAAAATAAGTTATTCTTACAGCAGATAAATGACTATTGGCGTTCCAAACACAAAAGTATTACTCAAAGTATCTTTTTTCATAAATGGAACGAGCTAGATCCACGAGAATGATGTCACCAAATTTATCGCATGGTATTACATATGAAAAATGAACATGTTTCTCAATAGGAAATATTTTTTTATATGACTTTTTGACCATTTTTTGAAAAATGTGCAATATCTGGAGAACGGTTCATGTTAGCGTTCTAAAATTTCTATTATTTTTTTAATTGAGATCAACTTAAACTCGCCCCCCCCCCCTCAGTATTTTCTGTCTCTCATGCTTCTTATATAATGTTCTTTGTAGAATCACATTTCCATCATAAAAACAACAGTTCATCAACTTTTGACGATTTTTTCAAAATTTCACTCGAAAATTTAGGGTGGTTCTGAGCATTCGATTGCGTATAAAACAATAGGCTTCCAGTGTTTACGGATTGTAATTTTTGTACCAAATTTCGTTCGAATCGGTCCATTCGTTCGTCAGTTATCGTCTCCACAGACTCACTGACACACACACACACACCACACATACACAGACATCACTTCAAAAATGTTTGATTCGTGATCAGGGATGCTTGAAACGTGCTCTCCCGTCGAAAACTCGAATTCGAATTTTCGACCTCGTCACAATACTTTCCTTATACATTATGTATATAAGGAAAGTAAAAAAGTGCATATGGAAACATGGGAGAAAATGCAAAATTTTCTATTTTGACTACTATTTGAGGAGGGGTGGGGAGGCTGTAAAAACTTTCGTCTTTTCTTAATTTTGGAAGATATAATGAACGGAAATTTTTGAAACTGCCTCTAGAAATCCTATCCTAAACGTGTAAAACATTAGGTACGCTTCAGCCTTCAGGTTGGTTAGGAAAAGATAGTGAGACAATGACGTTTTAAAAATAAAAGAAATAATACAAAATATCGAATCGAGTGGGATAACAAAAAATCAAGCATAGAGACTAAGAGAAAACAATAATTTTTATTTATTTTTTATTTTTTCAGTCACTGAAGAAGAATGGGGGGGGGGAGGGGAGAAAAAAATCATTTTCTTTGTTTTGGAGATTAATGGACAAAAAATTGAATCTGGTCTTTCCAAAGGTGTATTTTATTTAATTGAGATCAACTTAAACTCGCCCCCCCCCCCCAGTATTTTCAATCTTTCATGGTTCTTATATAATGTTCTTTGTAGAATCACATTTTCATCATAAAAACAGCAGTTCATCAACTTTTGCCCCCCTCTCCCCCCGCCCCAGTCCCCAAAAAATTCCGGAAATGATTCCTGCGCATGCTTTCATTCCTTAAATTATATTATTCACTTCTGAGTAAAAAAAATACATATTTATGATTTTGGCGTTCGAAGTTAATGTTGAAAGTGTTTCCCCGATCCAAACTCTTCGAATATCAATAAGTTGCTAGGATGTATTAATTGATGGTACCAAATTTTATTTGATATGCTCAATTTGTTCGCGAGATATATTATTCGATGTGTAACAAGAAATGCAGTATATCAGGTCTGGTTCATTATATCTTCTAAACAATTGTGACCTTTCATGCCAGATTAAAAGTACATCACAGAGTTCACTTATTTTATAATTATAAATATGTTTCAGGTTGTATAATTTTTTCAGTTTTATATCACAGACGCGAAATATCTCAAAAACTACGCTAACAAATGACGTCATTATCTTCTAAATATTAAAAAAAATAATAGTTTTGCTTTATTTTTAAGAGTAACTAAGCTTATAGAAAATTTTCAGATTTTCAAAAAATTATGTTAAAAAAATTAAGGTCCTTCCTTCCTTTGGACTGTTGGACCGGGGAAAAAAAATCTGTCCAAAATTTGATTATATACACTTTGAGCTTTTAAAGAGCTATATAATTTCTTGCTTATTGTTGATAGCTATCACTTTTATCTTTTATGATATAAGCATTACAAACTTGAAAAACATGGTGTAGGCAGTACATGACTTTGCCTGCGGATTCAAATTCATTTTGTCATTTTTTATTACTTTCCTTATATACATAATGTATAAGGAAAGTATTGTGACGGGGTCGAAAATTCGAATTCGAGTTCAGGGATGCTTGAAACGTGCTCTCCTGTCGAAAACTCGAATTCGAATTTTCGACGGGAGAGCACGTTTCAAGCATCCCTGATCACGAATCAAACATTTTTGAAGTGATATCTGTGTGTGTGTGTGAAAGTACGTGTGTGTGTGTGTCAGTGAGACTGTGGAGACGATAACTGACAAACGAATGGACCGATTCGAACGAAATTTGGTACAACATCGTAATCCGTAAACACTGGGAGCTTATTGTTTTTATACGCAATCGAATGTTCAGAACCCCCCTAAATTTTCAAGTGAAATTTTGAAAAAATCGTCAAAAAATCAAAACCGCTAATAAAGTTACGCAAATAGACATTTCTCATGTAATTTTTCATTAGAAAACGATTGACATAAATTTTAGAACGCTAACATGAACCGTTCTCGAGATATTCCACATTTTTGAAAAAATTATCAAAAAGTCATATAAAATAAATAAAAACATATTTCCTATTGAGAAACATGTTCACTTTTCATATGTAATGCCATGCGATAAATTGGGTGATATCATTCTCGTGGATCTAGCTCGTTGCATTCATGAAAAAAGATACTTTGAGTAATACTTTTGTATTTGAACGCCAATAGTCATTTATCTGCTGCAAGAATAACTTATTTCTTCGTCCATAACGCTTGGCGAGATTTTGGCGACGAATTTGGCGGAATGTCGCCAACTTGGCGACTTTTTGAAATGTTGCCGAATTAACGAAAATCTCGCCAAATGGATAAAAATGACGACAAATTGTCGAAAATTCAATATCTTGGAAAAAATATAAGTATCTACTATAAGAAAAACCTTTTTTTTTTCTGTAAAAGTAGTAAATTCATTATATTATATAAGGAAAGTCATGTGTTGCTCACATCAGATTTTTTCAGTTAGAGTGGATACATGCATTGCACATACACACAGACGTCACGCTAAAAACAGTTTTTTCGTGTACTAGAGATCCCAAAACGTGTAAATCCGTCGAAAACTCGAGTTGCAATTTTCGGCATGATTCCAATACTTTCCCTATACATTACCATGTATTGCAGGGAAAGTAAGAGCGCAAAATTTTCATACTTCTTTAAATTGACAAAATGATTACTCGAAAACTATCAGAGGTCCTTTTAAACATAAATATAGATCTCGAAACTAAATTTTTTCATATCTATTTTTGTCGCTTATTATGTATATCTATCTTTTATAGTTTCGAAGAAATTTCGAGAGAAAATATTGACTCCCCCTACAAATTCAAATTTATTGTCTTATTTTTCACTTCATGATACATTACATAGAGTTTAATTGCAGAAAATAACATGGATACTCTTCTTATATTATATCAGATTTGCAGTTTTATTGCATGTTCGTTTCATTTGCCAACTTAATGCACTTTAAATTCTTCAGCTCTTCGAAATTCAAAAATCTGAAATACTTCAAAAATGGTTCATCCAAGAGTCATAAGGTTAGTCTCATTCGCTGGCTATTAAAAATTGCGTAATGAACAAGAACTTAATATATTTCAGCAATTTTAGTCACTTATTTCACATTTTCACGATATTTGCGGGCGATTTCGCAAAAAAAAGTCGGTTTTATTTTCCAAAATCATACAAAAAATCTAATGAGTATCAAAATAACCCTCAAGGGAGGTAACTACTAAATTTTAAGAAAATTCATTAAAAAGCTTTTTAAACTACAGTGAAAAACGTCTTCAGTTCCCCCAATTTAAAAACGTAAATATCTCGAGAATGGTCAATCTTAGAGTAATGGGGTTGGTTTTATTCCTGTCGTCGTCAAAAATTACGCGTAAAACATGTATTTAATTAATACATTTATAGTATTTTATTTTAGATCTTGGCAATTTTTGCAGGGAATTTAGCAGAAAAAAGCAGATTGTTTTTTCACTTTACTTATATACATAGTATAACGTATATAAAGAAAGTATTGTGATGGGGCCAAAAATTCGAATTCGTGTTTTCGACGGGAGAACGCGTTTCAAGCTTCCCTGAACACGAATCAAACGTTTTTGAGTTGATGTTTTGATGTAATAATGTGTAGTTTCTATAAATGTAATATTTTAACTAAACAATATTTTTTACTTTGAAAATATTGAAGTTATTTAAATATGAAAATTCTCATATTTTCCATTGTCGAAACGATCCCATTTCCTTAAAATATTTATGTAAGGAATTAAAAATCCTTAAAATATTTATTAATCCTTAAAATATTTATTTAAGGAAGGATTTTTATTTTTACTCTTAGTTTGGAATCATATATAATTATACACTTATACAGTGTGATATTACTGTATTTTGTAGCTTGATTAAATTAGTTTTTTGCAAATTTATACTTATCCACCTAATTTAAACTGTTTGTACACTGACAGTGTTCTATATCTCCCTGGTCCAGATTTCTTTCCTTATATGCATAGTGTTTTTACTTTCCTTATATGCATAGTATAATGTATAAAGAAAGTATTATGAAGGGGTCGAAAATTCGAATTCGTGTTTTCGACAGGATACATTTTTCAAGCATCCCTGAACACAAATAAAATGTTTTTGAGATGATGTCTGTGTGTGTGTGTGCGTGCGTGTGTGTGTGTGTGTGTGTGTCAGTGAGACTGGAGACGATAACTGATGAATGAATGGACCGATTCGAACGAAATTTGGTACAAAAATTACAATCCATGAATACTGGAAACCTATTGTTTTTATACGCAATCGAATGTTCAGAACCCCCCACTATAAAAATAAACCATTTCTCTGTCCGTCCGTAACGCTTGGCGAGAAATTCAACGGGACGTCGTCAATTTGGCGACTTTTTTAAATGTTGTCAAAGTGACAAAAATGTCACCAAATTAATAAAAATGGCGCCAAATGAAAAGTAATGTTTCTTAAATTCTGATTTCCGTCGTATGATAGGCATACATTCTAGTATATAAGAAATGCTCTTTTCTCCTTTTGTCTGTAACACTTGGTGATGTATTTGGCAAACTTGCTGAATATTCTAGCAAATTATCGCCAACTTCACGATATTTCGCCTTGGATTGACGAAAATTTCGTCAAAATTTCAAAAATGACGATAAATTAATGAAATTGCGCCTAATTGAGGAATTAATTATTAAAATATTTTAATATATGGACTGTATCGCTTATTGAGGATGCTATTAACATTGATAATTGTTCATTTAGAATTGAGCGAAATATAAGTTATTTGGGTATTTTGAAAAAGTTTTACATGTTGTCATCCAGAAAATCGCCAAATGTACAATTCAACGTTAAAAGCATAGTACCGTGAATCTTATACAATATTTTTTTACTGTAAAAGGAGTAAATTCATTGCATTATATAAGGAAAGTCATATGTCCCCACATCAGATTTTTTTACTTTTGATATCATTTAAATACACAGACTTTTTCAATGTATGCATTTGTTTATACAGAGTGACAATTATTGATTTATATGAAATAAAAAGTAAAATTTTCAAAAACTACTGAGTTCAAAAATTTTATACAAATTTTAAAAGTAACTACAGATATTCGGATTTAGTTTATGACATGTTCGATATGCTTTCCATCAATGGCTATGCTGTTGCGCAGACGAATAGCAAAATTCTGCAAAACTCGCTGAAGTGTCGAGACATCGATGCTTGCGATAACCTTCTGAATGACAGTTTCGAGCTCAGCGGTGGTTTTGGGGTCATTTGCGTAAACTTTGTCTTTAATATAGCCCCACAAAAATGAGTCACATGGGTTGAGATAAGGAGAATAGGGTGGCCAAGCGATTCCCATTCCAGTGGCCTCTGGGTACCACAAAGCCAGAACGCGCTCTCCAAAGTGCTCTTCCAGGACTTCAAACACTCTACCGGTCCTATGGAGCCGTGCTCCGTCCTGCACGAACCACATCTTTTTGAAATCTGGGTCATTTTGGATACTAGGGATGAAATCATTTTGTAAAATTTTGACATATCGTTCAGCATTGACCGTGCCTTCAATGAATGTCTCACTGATTATTCCGCGACTTGACATTGCAAACCAAATAGTTCGGGCGACAAGGTCCTCTGGTGACTCGATGGGCGTCCCGTAAACGGCGCTTTTTAGCTGTCCCCAGAAGAAAAAATTCAGGCAGATCGGAAGATCTGGGAGGCCACGCGACATAATCACCACGATCAATCCAATCCATCTGTTAGAAAGGCAATGTCCAGGTAGTTCCGCACAATCCTGGTGTAATGTGCTGGCGCTCCGTCGTGCTGGAACCACGTAATCACTCGATGATTTGCTGGTACAACACGTAGTAAATCTGGCAGTACCTGCTGGAGGAAGGTGAGGTACTTCTGTCGGTCTAGGCGATTTGGTAACAGGTGCGGGCTAATTAATTGGTCGTAGGTAATCTTTGCCCACACATTCACGAAGAATCTTAACTGGGGGCATCTAGAACTTGTAGCATGCGGATTTACTGTGTTCTCCATTTTGGCGCGACGTTTCATCCACTCCAGCGAAAGTTCCCTCTCGCGGCTGACCGGTTGCTTTCCGACCCCACATTGTATTGTGAAAGTTGTTTGTTTTGGTGAGTTCTATAACCATGGAGGTAAAAGTAAGGAGTTAAATCATCATATTAAGAAAACGCCAATATCGTTTGAGACAATAATTCAGGTGGCGCTGGGATAAGATAAGTAGTCCTGTATTGTATGCATTTCTATGGCGAAAGATTTAAAATATTTATTTAAACTGTCAATTTTGTAAAAATAAATTATTAGTGCAATGAAAAGTAGAACTGAAGCAATAACCCTTTCGGGACGGCGGCATTCCGAAACCGCCGTGACCCAAAAGACGGAGCGCTTTGTTTCCGAACTTTTCCCAAAAGACGGCTAATTTTTTGCGCTAAGCCTAACTCTCGAAAAAAATTCACTAAAAATCACCCGTTCAACACAGTATTCTACTTGTTTCAGGAAGAAAGGAAATACTTATTTTCTATTTGATGTATATTTTTTATATAAATTTTCTTTTATCAAAATATTAAAAATTTTAGTGTATATATGTTTTAGGTACAGATGGATTATTCTTTGGCATGTCCTTCCGATTTTTTAAAACTGTGCCACATATATGCGTATTCTTAGACAACAAATACTTTGCAAGTACAGGAGAGGTAAAAAATATATCCAAATACAAAGTATATCCTTTTCCTGAAAGTTCATTTAGAAATGTTTTCACAACGCGTTCTCCATACCCACCATCAGAGCTTGATAATTCCGTGTCCTTTCCAGTGTACACAAGGAAATTCCATTTATAGCCTGATTCCGATTCTGACAATTTATATATTTTTATTCCATATCTGGACCTTTTAGAGGGGATATATTGACGAAATCCCAGCCTTCCTTTCCATGAGAACAAAGATTCATCAATGAACACATTTCTTCTAGGAGTGTATAAAGATTTAAATTTTGAAACTAATGCATCTAACACGGGTTTCAATTTATCTAGTTTTTGGGCATTACTATCAAGAGTAAAATGAAGGTAGCGTAATATTCCTATAAATCGATCGCGACTCATAACTGAATTAAAAAAAGGAGTACTGATAATTGGATTCTTAGAAAAATACATTTTAAGATTTGGTTTTCTGACAATGCTCGTCAAAATAACTAATGCGAGAAACACACTAAATTCGTTTCCTGTCACAGGTGAAAATACATTTCAGTTCCTGTCACAGGTGTAAATTCATTTAGGTGGAGTCTTCGATGTGGAAGGAGAGGGGAGATTTTTCTCCCATTTTTTCTTTGCAAACTCATTAGTTGCTTTTACGAAAAATTCTACTAGTTCATCATCAAAAATATGCTAAAAAAATCAAGTTCCTTATCTAAATTAGACGGCATGATATTGTGATTTATTCCAGGTATGTTAAAAAACTCCTAAGAATTCAGATCTTTCAAATCACATGTCCAAACATCATTCAAAAAAACAGCAACTGAAGCTGGCGGCGTTGTAATAATAGTACGCTCAGAATCTGAAGAATCAATGCATTTTCAGATTCATCATCAGAAATACCACTGTTCCACGAATTTTCCCTATCTGCTTTGTTTTCATTACTGTCTGGTTCGTTTACCATACGCGTATATTCTTCCACAGAAAGAAAAAGTCTCAAACCTCCCATATTTTTATCCGAAATAGCCTAATCATTTCACTGTCGCACATTCCTTTAACTCCCCCTCCCCCCCCCCCCCAAAAAAAAATACTCTCTTATATTCCTGTAATTCACCAACGAAATCATTAAAAGCTAAAATCAAAAGGAAGTCCGGAACTCAATTATAAAATTGGTGATGCTGCGAGAAGTGCTCTGTATATTTACTTTACAGAACCATGTTTCCCCGCTCCGAATGGAGAAATAATTCATTGGATTCTCCTTGTGCCAAGGTCAAACATCTATAAAATACATTTAAGTTGCTTCCACGGGCATTTAACGCCATCTAGTAGACAAATAAATTCAAATGAAAACGTTCCACGTAGAAACACCAATACGTGCCACTCGGCGTTTAGGGTAAAGTTCTCTCCCGCACCAGTGAGTGCCGAACGTCCTTGAATGCAAGCTCGCAGCTGGCATGCGGGCGTGCCAACCGTCGCGAAAGGATTAAAGAATATTCCCAAGTATTCAAAATAATTTTACCTTTCAATTAATTTTTATCTTCTTATATTCTGTACTCTTTCCTACAACTATGCAAAAATACTGGTTAATTATACTCATAATAAGGCAGCCTTTAATTTAAAAATAATTAAAAATACATATACTAAATACTACGCCTTTCTATAGTGTCAACTAACATTAGCAACTACTTTACTAACACTAGCGACACCTAGATATAATTCTCAAAGCATTGTGGTATTTTCAAGCTTTTCATCCATAGGAGTTTTATCTCCTCCTTTCTAACTTCATGTCTATAACCCTTTACAGTTCTGACTATCAGTTTATATACACCCTGTATGTATGTCTTCCCGGCCGTCCAAATAGCTGCTCTTAGTCCTCTGGACGAGTCGGACGGTCTGGGTCTTCAACACCCTGTATGTATATATATATATATATATATATATATATATTTTTTTTTTTTATTTTGGCTTATTGTATATATTAGATAATGTTTTATATGTGTTAAAAATCTAAAATGTCTTTGAACTATTTTTATTCTTTATTATTCTTGCATAGCAAGTACTTTGGCAAATATGCATTGTTTTACTTTTCCCTAGACATAATTTGTTTAGTAAGTTTTTAAACTTAGTTTTATACGTAGCTATCTTATATTAAGTTATGGTTATATGCGTTACAATTTATCCCTAATCTATCATTGGAATTTCATATAATATTTTTATTATATATATATATATATACAGGGTGTCCCCAAAACATTAACATTGGCTTTTATTCCTTAAATATTGATCTTAGACATATAAATTACAAAGTTGCAAACAAAGTTCACAAAGCAAAATTATTATTTATTTATGTAAAATCTGTTAGTTTTAGCAGAGACACTGGATGTTATGGTAAATAGTAAACATTACGACTATATTAGACATAATTATATTTAAACGAAAAGAAATACATCACGTAACATCTCACACACGCATATAGAACGAACGCGCGGCTACATAAAACATCGAATATAAACAACACCGGACCTTTTCCATTATGACAACACAAGAAAGTGTGTTGAAATCATAAACATAACTAATGTTACAATATGGGCTTAGGCATAACTAATAGCATATTTCTTACAGATCTCCGGGGTGTAGATATCTTTTAAGATTTGTAGCCAAAAAAAAAAACACTTAGAAAGTTCGCTGAGATATTATAAACATCATAACTTATCTAGTGTTCATTTAGACTTTCTGTAACATAAACGAAATATAAACTCTTTTTGCAATCAGGCACGTATATATAAAGCGTAGATGATATAAAAATAAAGGAAACAAATCTTAATAATGGTTGAGCTGCCGCAAATGCGCCGTAGATCGTCACCCCCGGTAGAAAAGGCCGAACTACTTTCCCCCCCTGTACCTCGTGACGTATTAGCTGTAGGCCCAATTCTGGCCTTCGAATTCGAATTCCTCCGTCTCAACTTTTCTCCCCTAGTAGAGTAGCCCACACAAAGAAGTATCGTATGTGCAGTGCAGTACGTGGGCTCGCGCGTGTGGATGCATAACGGTATTTTTATCGTATTTTTGAATGTCTTATATGTTAGTTCATCATTTAATAAACATTTTGACCAGCATACCTTCGACTACATACCTTATAACATTGGATTACTAATTACCTTATTACCGTAATGGGAAAAACGAAAAATGCTATTTAGAAGTAAGTGCTTACCATTTTTTGCTTATTATCATGTCATTTAAAATTATATAGAATTTTAAATATATGGCAATCAAATTATTGCTATTCAATTAACGCTAACTGGATTCTAAATTGTTTTGTTGCTAATTATAACGTCAACAAACCTTTTAGAGTTTTCTTAGTTTGTTTTAAAATTTTATTGTTGTCATATTAATTAAGAACTGCCCAGGTACTTGTAAAATTAAGCTTTGCTAAGTAATTGTAAAGTATTTAAAATCATTCAATGTTTAAAATGTATATTTTATCAAGTTAGCTTGTGTCATTATACAGCTATTATACATGTGTCATTATACATAAATTATACAGTCTCCTGCAAATATTTTAAAATTACTTTAATAATGTTGTTAGTTGTGTAATATTTTATAATAGACTAGCAGCATGTCCGTTCTTCATACTGACCATATAATACAAGAAACCTAAAATTCAGAATTTGATGTGAAGTTTTAATATTTAGAGTCTCAATTTTTGAAATTTTATAATAATTCTAATGAAATGAAAATAGGTGATCTCTACCGTGCTGAGATAATAAACAGACAGATAGATGTACAACATACAATTTTATGTATACTGTTAATAGCAGATATACCCGACATTGCCCATGATTTAATATATGTGCAAATTCCTGCAGTATTCTAAATGACATTCTTACTCAAAACATTCTATTAAAATATTTCATTTAATTCTCCTTTCTGTGTTTTCTATACAAAATTATCTTCAAGCAGATTTGAATAAAACATTCTCGTTTGAAAACAAATTATAAAATATATATGGAATTGGATCAATATAAACTAAAATAAAAGCGCTAAAATTGTATAAAAATGGTTATAAAATTTTGTTTTATATTGATTTCTTTATTATTTAAATCTTAAAAAATTTAATAATCGTCTGCCTAATAAACACATTTGATTTAATTGCGTTGCTAAGCATCATGATATAATTTTCTTAATAAATTTGTGGAAAATATATCATCTGCATAATTCTATTTTTATGGAAGGTTTAATTGTGGAATTTTTATTCATATCTCGACAATCCCTGGTCCTAGAAACTCGAAACATGGACTTTTAAGTAGGGCTATTTCAAAGCTACCCACAGAATGTTCATGAAATTCGATGCAGCAGTTCTACCGTGATGATGAGATAGATAAACACACAGACAGATACATGTATTTTCAATTTTATTTATATAGATAAAAAAATGTCATTCTCTTTTTAAGATATTGTCAATAGTAAGAAATCGTAGCAATAAAAATGCTACACTAAAGTTATGAAAGTAAAATAATGTAAAATGGAATATTTCACACATCAAATAACATATTTTAACTGTTTGATAAGTAAGTAATTGCATATAAAAGATATAGTATCTTAATATATTGCACGTACATTTTTTATTATTTGTTATGGCATGCTGAAATTTTAGAAGAATAGGTTAGGAAGTCATTTGTGTTTAGGTTGGGCACATTTTATTTTTTATGTAGCGAGTTATTATGTTATTGAAAATTGTTAAAATAACTTGGAAAAAAGCAAAGTAACTAACTTACAATTTCAAGTTACCATTGTATATTTCATTATATTATAGTTAATGTTATTTTAATAATACAAAGCTAATTTAATCTTTCTTACATTTTCACTTCAATGGAATTGTAAATGAAATATTAATACCAAAAAGTTTTATTATACAGCTTTATTAAATTTTCAAAGCCCCTGAGGTATTTCAAACTCTATAATTAAGCAAAATTGTTTACAATTTGTTAATGTCTGGTAGTAAAAAAGGGAATATAAGATGTGCTATATTAGAAAACCTGAACTTCTACAATTTATAGTGCATAGGTTAATGAATGACATTCAACTAGTATTTTATCTTAATTCTAAATCATTTTACAATTTATAACAACAAAAAATGAATAAAATAAAATGAAATAAAAATAAATAAACACGTAAGCATATTAAAAGTTAAATTCTGAGTTTCTTTTTAATGATTATCTTATGATATTTAAAGATATAGTATTCAGTAATCATTTTAGTTTCTGCATACTTTATCTGTAAGCACGCATACTTTAGCTGAATGTACTGAAGAATTATTCAAAAAAAATGCCTGATTAAGCAATAAATATACAGGGTTCTTTTTCAAACTTTTATTAAAACACTAACTGAATGGAATCCTTTCATCTTTGCTCCTACAGTGAATGAGTCATTATAAATATTTTATTTTAAGGAAATGTACAGCAATATTAATATTTTAAATCACCCATTTTAATGAACATTATCGAACATACTTCCAAATTTCATGAATATTATTTGATTTACTGATAAATTATGATTCCTTTACATCGAACAGAGAATTAAAAGGGAAACAAATAGCAAAAGCTTCGATCGCGATCTGGAAGACCTACTCGCAGTGGGCCTACAAGCCAAGACGTCAAAAATTAGTGCTCCGGCCTCTGCTTTCGGAGGTGACGCGTAGATCGGGGCCGGCGGGATTTCTTCTTGTTATCTATAAGAAGCAAAACTAATCCCGCCGGCCCCGCGTAGATGCGCTGAATCGCCAACACAGGTCGATTCCCTGCCAAGTATGGTAGTCCAGAAATCACTATGACGTCATGAATCGGGGATTACTTTTTGTGTATTGTCGCCAATGCAGCGATTTCGGGATAAATATAATCACTCCCTTAATACGTGCAGTGCAATGAAATGCAATGTAAATGGTACTGATTTTACTGATGATTATACAGCTGGATGTCTCTTCTTTAGCTTAATAATGATGATATATTTAAAACCACGTACTGATTGATTACTTGATTGAGTTTCATTTAGACATATTTCTTATCATTTAGATATTAATTATCAATATTGATTTTAATAAAATTTAGATATTATTTCTTATCATTTAGATATTAATTATCAATATTGATTGATGTTGAACGATTGATTGACATTGAAATATTGATCGAGCAAAGACAATGTTATAGATCATTAAATTATTCTTTTATAATTAATATCGGATATAATTAATAACAGTTAAACGGAAAGCTTGGTATATTATAAATATGGGGTTATGCTATAGGATTTTTATGAGGATTTAAATGACTTTTATTGCAAATGTTTTCTGACATATTTCTGATACATTATTTTTTGCCTGCACATATAAGCAAATGTTAGTCTAAATTTTATTAAGCAAAAAATTTAGGCAAAATAGGAGCATTTTGCAATTTTTTTCTTTTATTTTACAAACATTCGAAAATATAAATAAATTTTGATTTTAATATTTCTTTTAGAAAAATATTTCTGCCATTTCAGATACAAG
Organism: Amaurobius ferox; assembly: GCA_951213105.1. Lineage (NCBI taxonomy): Eukaryota > Metazoa > Arthropoda > Arachnida > Araneae > Amaurobiidae > Amaurobius > Amaurobius ferox. The sequence goes on along the minus strand of OX578154.1, from coordinate 81,977,789 downwards.
TGAGTGAAGTCTTTCTTAAAAACATACTTTCAAATACATTATAAACATAAATGGTTTCCATGAAGTACATGTAATTGTTCAACTTGTACTAATCAAGAACCATGTCAACAGCTGCCTAAATACATTTAATATTCTTATCTAAACAGATACAGTTGATTGGTTAGTTTTGAGTTCAACAGATAGCACATATTGTTGTGAATATATAATTTCATCGCGGTTCATTCAGAATCTATTTGATGGATGAAAATTTTAGAATGGAGATTAAAATAAGGTTCTGTATAGTCAAAACTGAAAATTATATAGTTTCTACTTCCTGTAACGAAATTTTTTGTTCTGCAGTAATGCTTAAACTTTGAATTGCTTACCTATGTCATGACTCATCAGGGAAAACATTTTCCTTCAGATCATTCAGCAAGCACTTCCTTTTTTCACATTTCGCAGATGAATTCACGCAATGAAGAACCAAGTGACAGCTTTTTATACATGTGATTAAAAAAAGATGTCTCAACAATTCGAAACAGTTTCGTGGAATAATTATATTTTCCAATCCAATACACAAAATAAAACTGCAAGAAGAGTTGAAGAAGCCAAGAGTTTCGTTAATCATATAACTCTAAGGAATGTAAGCTTCATCTGAAGAAAACTTTTAATTCTCCCTAAATCAAAATGGATCAGAAATGTCTCACTACTCTTCATAATTAAATTTCCATTTCAATACAGAAAATGTTAAGAGTTCTTCACATATAAAATACAATGAATCAAAACATAATTTTCAGTGTGATATTTTTTCAAGACGTAAGCCCAGTGGGTAGAAGTTGAGACGAGTTGTTCGTAAAGAATTTCTACGAGCCCTTCGTTGTTGTTGTTGAGACCCAGACCGTCCGACCTACCAGAAAGGTGTAAGGTAACTGTTTGGACGGCCGGGAAGTGCCACCCAATTTAGACCGGAACCCAGTGGGGGAGGCATCCACAGGGACCGTACCCTCCTCCGTACGAGCCCTTCGTTGTAAAAGTTCAAAGAAGCCAAGCCAAGCCAAGACGTTTACTTCCGGGCTACCATGGGACCGAAGGTCCCTTACGCCCACATCAGAATGTAGAAATGTCTCTGTATGTATGAATTTCATTAAATTTTCCAATAGCAATATAAAGTTCAAAGAATGAATAGCGTCTCTATACAGATTTGGCTGGCGAATAGAAGATACTTTGCGCTTGCGCCAGATCATTTCCTCAACGAAGACGAATTGCCAGCTTTGGCATTTAATCCATCTTTCTTTATTGTTTGATCCTGGATAAAATTTTAAGATTAACACACTGTCGGGATTATTCAGGGGGAAGGGGGGGGGGGGCAACTTGTGCCTTGCGAGACTCTTTATCGTGGAGGAGCTTCCAAGGTAAAGTTTAAAAAATAAATAAATTAAAAAAAAAAAAATTCTGTCCGACATATTAAGAAGTTATTTCCTATTTCAGAGAAAATAGATTGATTTGTACTGCTTTGACATAAGCAGTAGCACAGTGTAAGAGTTTGGGCTGCAGCAGCTGAGCTATTGGCATTATAAGTTATGAAATGTTTTAGCATTGCAATTTTGAATGTTTTGGCATTCAAATTTGTTTTGACATCCATATTTGAATTCACTCTTTCAATAACTTTTATTTTCTTGGTGAATAAAATAAAATAATTTAACATAAAAATGTAAAGTGCGTGAAATGTACGAGATTTTAAAATATGTTACCCACGTAAGATGACTACTTACAAATATAACATTTTGAATAGAATAGGTAGAAATAAGAAAATATTTAAAATGTTACAAGTTAAATGAACTTTTAGAACCATTATATTAAATAGGAAGTAGAAATATATTAGAATAATATTAGTATGTGACAGAAAAAATTAGTGCTGTAAATATAAATGGAACTAACAGAATTAAACAATTCAAACAATTGGTGAGAAAATTGGTGAAAAATGAATTTCGAACGTAGTAAACTTAGTTGAAAATCGCTGCACTCAACAATGTACTTAAGTAAAATTTGCATATTATTTATTTACAATTACTATACTGTGAAAACTTAATATCTTATAATATAATTGCAATATGCCAAATGTCAGCTAGAAAAATTATCAATTGCTTTTTTTGAGATTCTCACATATCACGTGATTCCATTCACGAAATCAGATTTATTCTGTTTTTAAAACTACCAAATACGCAAGCGGATGCTGTTTCGCCCTATTGATGCACAGATAAGGCATCTACTTTGCAAACTACTTAAGTTTGATAGTACTGATTAGTGCATTATTTTGTCCTGATCTTGTTTGAGTTAGATGTTTGTCAAATTATTTGTGGAAAATGCCTCATATTTTTCAGAATTATACAAAGTTATTATTTTCTTCTAAGATTAATTAATTGAACCTCATTTAACAAAAATGGCTGATCCATTAGCCTTTCCCAAGAAATTTTCTTTCTTACTTCTCACCATCTCCTTCATTAGGGAAACATCATGTTCAACCACACATTTTTTAAAGCTAGCCTCCAGTGCTACACGTTTGCGAAGGAGGGGATTACGAGATGGAGGTTTTAATACCATGTTATTCATAATACGCAGCGAAACTGAACGCAATTGGCAGTTGAGGTTTTAATGGGAAAAAAACATTGAAACGTGTTACTTTAAGCAAGGAGATATAACAATTTTCTCAAAAATGCATATATATTAAAAGAATTATATTATAATAAATATGTGAATTAATATTTCTTTAAATTAGAATTTAAACAGGGGATGCTCCATTTTTTTAGCCTCTATAAGTGCAATGCCACCGGACATGGGTGAAATTTATGATTTTTGAAGTTTTTCTTTATTAAATTATGAGAAATGTTTGAAAACAATCTGTTTAAAGCTTAAAAGTTTGAATAATCGGGGATAGGCCTCAGTCTACTCTTATTTTTTGCAAGCCCAGTACCTATTTTGCTCATTGATTGAAGGATATTGATGTACACATGATGTAGGATATTTATTTTCTGATGTTATAAGTTAACACCTATTTATCCAATTAGGCAGTCTTTCAGAACTTTTTGGTCTGAAGGAAAAATTAAACTTTAGGGGAGGGGGAGAGACAAGTTTTCTATTTTCCCTGTATAAATATACAGGGTCTTTCAAAAGTCCGTATAAACTTTAAAAATTCATTAAATATCGAAAAATCATCGTATTGAGGTACTGTTTGTTCCATAAGTATTGCTGGGACGGGGTTTTTTTTTAAGTAAAAACTTTTTGTAGTTTAAAAAATCACCTATAGGTGGCGCTGAACGCATTGGAAAGACAATTAAAATAACTTACTGTACGTGTCAAATCGTGTGACAAGCCTAAGTAACCCTGAACAGGTGATAGGACCTTTTCCTTTCTTTAGATTTTTAATGAATCAGAATTTTCGCAAAGCATCCGATGCTGATTCGCCGCTCACGTAATACAGCTTCACTAACAAGGCTTTTTCGATCAAAGTTAACATTCTCGCAAAAACCTCTTCTTTGCACCGTTTACTAATGAATCAAATGAAGAATCTACAGAGCACTTCAGATCTTTTACAACAGCCTCATTTGCATACTTCTGGAAGATGCATTCGGGTAAGCGACACCTATAGGTGATTTTTTTAAACTACACAATTTTTTCACGTCAACATCCCCCCCCCCCCCTCTATCCTGGTATTTATAGTACAAACCGTACCTCAATGCAATGATTTTTCCATTTTTAATGAATTTTTAAAGTTTATATGGACTTTTGAAAGACCCTGTATCTTAATACTGTCAAATAAATAGAAATTTAGTTAATTTTCAATATCCCCGGAGGGTGTTGGTGTGAATAATCATTGTATATCTGAAAGAAAAGCTGTATTTATATATAATAATGTTATCTGGTTTTAAAATGTACAAAATTTGAAATCTATGAAGTTTCAAAAAGTAATTATATGACTTTTCAGTATATTTCACATTCTTCAACAAATCACTAATTGTTTATGTGCTTATATTCAATGTAATTCTCGATAAACATAATTTAGAATATGTTCATTTTCAGTGTTCATTATAGTTACTAACAAATTAGTGTATTTTCAAGATCAGAAGTAATGTTTAAGTTTTGCAGTCTTTTGAGTGTACTTGTTTGTGAAATTTTCATTATTTATATTTTATTATCAGGCAAGAACATTTACTTTAAATTTTTTTCCATTCCTTATATTTTTATATATTTTATGTTTTAGTTGCACAGGTATTATCTTAATATGAAAAAAAATCTTTAGCTCCAATACTGAAAATGGGACATAGGCTGTACATGATTTTTTTCCCTGCTATTAAATTTACTTCCCGTGAATTTTAAAGATATTATTTATTGTCGTCCATTTGTAACCACTGATTCTTTTCATTAGCTCAATAGGTACATTTACTTTTCAAGATGTAACCGAAAAACACTTAATTTCATGAATTAATATTCTGTTGATTAATTACAGAGTAAAATAATTTTCAGTAAAAGTTTATATTTAACTTTCTTATACAACGTTTAGTTTTGTTCATCTACCTTAATGAATTACGCTATACAATGTTTTACTAGTATTTTTAGATTGATTTTGGGAAAAATGCATGTTTTATGAGCACATTTTGCTGCATGTTTCATGAGCACATTTTGCTGCATGTTTTATGAGCACATTTTGCTGCATGTTTTATAAGCAGATTTGTGTGAACCTTTGGGCAGTATGAGACATATGAGCACATTTTGAGATTTGAAATACTAGTACAAGAACATATATCCTTAACACCAGGAAAATTTATATGTAATGTGCAAAATGGAAAATCGTATGATTTGTATAGTTAAGCAATATTTTTAATATTCTCAACTTTGAGGGAAATACATGTTTCATGACCCCCTGGGTACATTTTAACATTTGTAATTATACAAGAACATGTATCCTTATCATCAAGAAAATTTATATTTATTGTGCAAAAGGAAAATTCATATAGTTAACTGATATTTTCAGCATTTTCAGTTTTGAGATAAATCTTAGGCCTGTGCACATTTGGACATTTCAAATCGTAATACAAGAATAACAGTTCTCATCATGAAAAATTATGTTTATTGTGCAAAATATATATTTTCAAAAAAGGGCAATTCATACGTTCTGTATAATTAAATTAAAATTAATTATTTATTTTTAATTTTGGTATAAGAACATATTGATATTTTGCAGATGATATACTACAAACAATTTTCGTCATCACCAATATTTCACATTGACTAATTTGTGTGAATCTCTGACTTTCTGTCAACTTGAAACAAGATAAATTCTTAGAACAATTGTAAAATTTAATTACCTATGAATTGCATATATGATATAATATCTTGGGTAAGAATATCTAACAAAAACAGGTATTGCATATATAATATCCATATTTTATTACTATATACCTATTTTTTGTTAAGATATTCTTACCCAAGAAAAATCTTGAGATATATAACTTGCATTTCAGACAATGATTAAAAAAAATGATAAAAAAAAAATCCCAGGTAATTGATATAACCTACATACTGGTTGCCCATGTTTTGTTATTTGTGTTGTATGGAATAAAATCTGTTCAATTAATTGCAAAAATTTGCTTATTTAATATAAATATTTGAAATTGCATTAAATTCGAAAAAAAAAATATTAACGTTGATTTAAATATGGCCAATATACAAACTATTTTATGATACCATCAAAATACTAATTTCAGGAAAGTTTGTTCTATCGTACAAGTACAGTTGTGAAATCTGCTATAGAAGTAAGTTCAAAATTTTGAATCATATTCCCAGTTAGTAACATAGTCAAAGGAAGGGTAATTGGGAATCATAACCCTCCCAGTTTGGACCCCATTGAAGGTCAAAGAAATATTTCAGAAATTGGGGCACAATGGGTTAGCCCCACGTCCTAAGATTCTACTGGCGATGTTACTTCTCCCACTGTTTCAAAGACAAAAGGTATAGTTGGGTTATTCAAAGTCATCCATATGAATAAAATTGAAAATCGGTCTGTATGCGTGTTTGTTTCATCATCAGAGGAGAACGGCTGCACCAAATTTCATGAAATTTTGTGGGTGGCTTTGGAATAGCCCTCACTTAAAATTTAGTTCATGTTTTAAGTTTCTTGGATCAGAAGTTGTCTAAATATTAATATAAAATGAAAATATAAATCTTCCGTAGACACAACGTTATGCAGGCGATATTTTTTCTGCAAATTTATTTGAAGAAAATGATGTGATGCTAAGCATTGGAATTAAATCCAATGCGATTATATAGCAGATGACTTTTATTAAATTTTTTCCTTTTTAAATAATTAAGAAATGCATATAAAAATGAATTTTATCGGAATTAAATTTTTGACTGGATTACATCAATCACCATTTCCAGGCTGGAAGGCATTTTCTTGTTTCAAATTTATGTATTGTGTTTAGCCAATTGTAATAGAATAAAGACGTGTATATCTTTTAATAGCATTTGAATGCTTTCATTTTGGCATTTGTTGATCCAGTTTCATATTTTTTGTAAATTTATTTACAAATGGAATATGGATGTTTTATTCTTCTGATCTTCTTGTGAAGATAAATTTGTACAGCGAGAACAGATATTCTTGTACTTTGTTTCAGGAGAATTAAATTAAAAATTTTAATAGAATGTGTTGAATAACAATGCCATTTAAAGTACTATAGGAATTTATGCATAATTATGAATTTTAAGAGTTTATTTATTGGTCAGGTGCCATGAATATTTAAAAAAAATAAAGATGAGCAGAGATATATTGGACATTTTCTTATTTTGTCCCGAACTTATGCTTAAAAACATAAAGTGATTAGAGATTTTAATTGTACAGGAATATTTGTGGAACTGTTTTCATTGATACTGGAATGGAAAATATTCCATATATAGACTGCAGAACAATTTTTTATGAAACAATTGGCAAACCCACTGAACAACTTTTATTTACCATAGTAAAATAAGCTGCATTAAGGTGCGTGTACGAACCGTTCGCATTGCAATAAATAAAATGTGATGTCAATATCAAAATGCATGTAAAATGTTAACATTCTGTACTTTCTTTGCCGATTTTACTCCAAAAAATGGATATTATAGCGCTACTTTGGTCCTCGGTGCTAAAAACTCCATGATATAAATAGTATTTACTGTAAATTTGGTTGAGTTTGGACCAACAGTTTTCTTTAAACACCTCTATTTTAATTATGACAACACTGTAGTATAACATAGGTTAGCACTTACCTTTTATTTAAGAAATACACTTTCTCTTGTGAATCCGGCGTACATTGCATAAAGTTCTTCGGCGATTTTACTTTCCCTGCAATACTTGGTAATGTATGGGGAAAGTGCTGAAGTCATGTCGAAAATCGCAACTCGAGTTTTCGACGGATCGACACGTTTTGGGACCTCTAGAACACGAAAAATTATCATTTACCGTGACGTGTGTGTGTCTGTCTGTCCAATGTATGTATCCACTCTAATTGAAAAACTAATTGACCGAATTTCATAAAATTTAGTAGGGGGGGGGGGGGATGACCCTGGTGCTGATTACAATTTGGTACAATTCGGGATAAAAGAACCCGACTTTTTTGGCGAAATCACCCGCAAAAATTGCCTGTATCCACTGGTAGATCAAATTTTACAAAAGTCACTTGTGGGTCACCCTGGTGCTGATTAGATATTGGTATGATTCGAGAAAAAATAACCTGCCCATCTTTTGCAAAATGCTCCGCAAAAATCATCAAAATATAAAATAAAACACTACGTATGTTCAAATCGAAGTGGTTAGGCAACCTGCAAGTGCGGTTGCGGAAACGATATAATTTGGCTGCCGTCAAGTGCGGGCGCGCATTGAGCTACCTGCCAGTGGGCTACCGTCAAATTAACCGGATAGTTGTTGTCTGACAGCGGAATTATATTTCGTTTACTAACGTTAGACGACAGTGTTGTTTAAATTGGAATTCTTCAAATATATTTGAAAATAAATTACCGATAAAAGAGTCGAATTTTACGGTTTCTAGCTTCTACAAATGTATATATAGCATTAAAATAGAGCTTGAAGAATGAAGCGATTCCTGTTTTCCACTTCTATTTTTCTGAAAATAAAATATAATAATCTTACTAAACATTTTAAAGAACGTGATAAGAAGTATTTGATCATAAAAATGTTCTAATTAATAGTCCCGAGCTGGAGCCCCCCCCCCCTTCCGGTATGCTGAGGAACCCAGCGCAGACAGGAAAAATTAGGTACACATATGAGGGGACAGGGACCCGGAGAGGCCCCTTACCCCCCCCCCCCCCCCGCTTTCCACGGACCTGCATGTGTGTGCTTTATTTTGAAGGAAAAAAATAAGAAAAAGGTACAAGTGACATTTCACTCCTCAGAAAAACGCTGGTAAAGTTGTGAAGAAAAATATAAAATATTTACGCAAGTACTTCTAGTGAAGGAATATGATTTAAAAGCACTAAATTTATGCTTAACTTATCTTTCAGCAAAATGTCTCTTCCATTTCATAATATTCAACCATTCAATTACAAGCAGCTAGTTTTTTTAATAATTTTTAATATTATATATTATAATATATTAAAAAATATTTAATTATAAACCGATTTTTCATTTTTTTTAATTATTTAATAATGCATTTTTTATGTATATAATAAACTGAATAAATTTTTTTTTTCTTTTTGCTATTAATTTTATTTTTTTCATAAGTGGCAAAAAGGTTTCCCATCTGTAAGTAATTAAAACGAATTCTAATATAATAATTAATAATATATTTTTCAAAAGCATTTTTAAATTTTTTCTTATAATTTAATAAATTACTCTTATTTATTATATTTAATAACTTACGTTTTCAGAATTTAAAATTTTTTTTTCCTGCTATTCCTTTTATGTAATGTTTTAAATTTATCATTAAAAAAAATCTTGTTATAGATAAAACATAATTATTTTATAACTTTTCTTTATCAAGAAAGAAAATATTTAAAAATATACTATTTTTAGATCTCACTTTATCATTTTAATGCATATATAACATTAAAATAGATCTTGAAAAATGGAATTTTTTCCTCCTATATACATATAAAAGGAGGGAATTGGAGGCTTTGATTTTATTGAAATTATTTTCATTATTACATGTGAGCTGGAATAATATGTCCAATGACTTTTTAAAGTATTTATTCTTATAGTACAGCTACAGTCAAACATATATTACACAACATAGCTATAAAAAAGGGTTTGAATTTAAAAATATATAAAAATTTCTTATACTTGTATATTGCAGTCAGCATATCGACCTAAACGGAATATAACGCTACTATCCACCGGAAGATAAACGTCCGACTAATTTGACGGAAGCCCACTTGCAGGTTTCCTACTGCAACTCACTCCGCGACCGCACATGCAGGCAGCCTAACCACAGCCTGTTCAAATATATCCATTAAATGTTTGTTTTATACTTTATGTTTAACGATGAAAATGATAAGACCAACCTCATTACACTAGGACTAGCAGTTCTTGAGATATTTTAATTTTTTTGCAACGCCACCTTTGAAATTAAGTCTAATTACCAAATGAGAACGAAAATTGAATTAGAAGTGCCAATTCAGTGACATTTTAAATAATTATGATTGTTATTTCGCGCCATTAAGCTCAATATAATGAATTATTAGAGAAATAAAGAGAACGTGAATATGAATCTGCAGGGAAAGTCATATGTTGCTCACATTAAATTTTTAAATAGCGGGTGCTGAATTGGATAACGTCGAGGAATTCATTCTAGTCTTTGAATAATTGCCATGTAAATTAAAATCTGAGGGTTTAATATTACGTTTTACATCCATATATATTTTATAAATATCGTTCGTAAGATGTTATTCGTGTGCACTAATAACACACACACACACACAAATAGAAAAGACGCAATATTTTAATAAATGAAGAATTTATACACAGCGAAGATATGAAGATTCCTTGTTAGGGATATTTTCTATGTCTTTCCGTTGTATTGATAGATGGATAAGTATCTCACTTATCAATTTATCCCAGTGCTGCTCTACCACATGTCGAACTTCTGAGCTAGAGAAAGGGTAATCGACAAGGTGTATTTCGGATGCGACTTTAAAACACATCGCGGTTCCTTCATCTGTCAACCCCCACCTTAAAAGAACCCTAGTTCTTTCCAGAATTTCGTCTGAATGGCTTTTATTTGTAAAATCTTTCCCAAGAGTTGACATATATTTGAATATGGAATTTAAAGCGCAAGAACGGAACAAAACTTCCTTTTTGAACTTCAGTGTACCTTCAGGACCCAGTTTGAACCATTTGATAAGAATGTCAATATCCCATGTATTACACCAATAGAAACCCCATTGCAACAGTACTCCCGAAAAGAAAAACAATTCTTGTCTAAACTGCTCAACAGCTTCTTCCGATGAAAAACACCAAGTGATAAATTGCTCAGCATCCTGCAAATTCAAGAGGCTCATGTGATATTCACATAAGTAGATGGCGTATTCTCTGACGAACCAACTTTTAAATCGTCTTCTAGCCCTTTCTGACGGAAAACCCCAGTTGAGGAATTGGTCAACCTTCTGCCATTTCGAGTGTTTTATAAAATGAAAACACACGTTTCTGGAATGCTTTTTGACGAACTTCGCTTTAAATTTTCTTGCGGCCTCTTCCGAAGGAGCAAACCTTTCGAGTACAGTATCCAAGCAATTTATTTCGATGCCTAGGTCATAAACCTCTTTGAAACGAAACATGTTATTCTTAACAAATAATTTAAAAATAAATTGAAAAATTTCCCGCTTTGAAGGAAATCCCCAGTTCATCAGTGAGTTAAAGGTATCTTCATTCACCTGTGTCAGCATGTCAAGGCATGCATCTTTTCCTATTTCAGATATCAAAATTCGCTTTTTAAATGTAGTTATATCTTCCTCAGGCAAATATTCTCTCAACATAGAGTTAAGTAGTTCCCATTTTCTTTGAAACGCTAAATGGCAACAAAAGAATTTTCCATATTTTGATCTCAAAAATAAGCGTTTCTCCTCAGGTTTAGCGTGTCGCAAAATACGTTGAAATATTCTTAAATGCCGAATCTGGAGCGGCTGTTTCTCGATCGTAGCGAAGAGTAATCGGCCTTCCTCGACGAGATGTGGGATTTGTTGGAAATTGTTGCTAAATACATAGCGCTTGAAATGATCTGGAGATTCTTCCAATAGCTGTATCGTTGCTTCTCCATAGTCGTTATCCACATAACCACCTCTATTAACATGGATATAAGTGATTTTAGAATAGTGGATTGCTAGTCTCATTAAAACATGTTCGTAATCTTCTTCAGGCAAAATGTTCCACAACTTTTTAATAGTTGGAACCAAAAGATCCAGGTAAGGCCATCGTATAAAGCATACAAGCACATTATAAGTGGGGTCATTCAAGGCTTTCTGGAAAAATGCAACCATCTGTTCCTCGGGCATTTGTGTTAATAGAAAGCACAAAATATCAATGTGCGGTGCCGATAGTGACAACCGATTTAAATACATATAAACGTCCAGATTTTCTCTTCCAGATCTATGATGGAATAATGCCAAGGTTAACATAGCAGCTCTTACAAGGCTTCTTTGTCTTACATTCATAGGGAATTCATCCCAGCACTGTAACACTGTTGACATTGATCCCTCCCTTAATCCGCGTTGAAATAAATCCTGCCAAAATAGCTCCTTACTTCGAATCAATTCCTCTACTCTCCCAGCTACTTGGTACGACCACAGCTGAACTAAGTTAGATTCATGATTGAAAAGATCTTCACGACTTTCGGGGGAAATTTGACACCATGAAGAATGGATGAAGGGCTGTAAGCAATGCAAACACGCCATTGTGTAGCGTTGGATAACGGGTATCCTTTCGTCTTGGACGAAGCGTTCTGCGATCTTCTTCTCATCCAATCTCATATCTACCGTCCAATCAGAAGGCGTCAAAAAATCGTCTGCAGAAAGGGGAGAAAAATTGAGCATGACATGTTTCCTGTTCCAACTAAACAACTGCAGAGCTATAGACATGATGCGAACAATCAACACATTCTTTACTGCAGGAGGAAGAGGGAGTCTCTCACAGATGTCATTCGATCGTTTCTCAATTACACCGTCCCATTTACGGTTAGTAATTAAACACTTGCACCGTCGTAGAGGTTCCGACTCGTATAAGATGTCTTTCTTTAATTCATTGCTTAGACACAACTGGATGGCTAACCGGGTAATGGCCTGTTCTTTGAGGGAAGGCGGAGCTTTTACATAACCTTCTATCAATTTTTCAACAAAAATCAGCTTATTGGCGCTCATTTTCAGAAGAATATCAAATATCCTCTCAGAAAAATTTTAAATATTCGTTAAATCTGTGAAGATTTCCTCTGTTTTGACGACCTGTAAAAAAAAAAAAATAAAGGAAAATTAGCAAATTACGTGACAATAAGAAACTTTAATATTTGCACAAACTAAAAAAAATATGATGTGTTCGACACATGACTGTCCCTGCGTTTCTTTAGGTGAGGAGTTTGGGAAAACACTCTCACTCGCCATTTAATACTTCACAAAACATCACAACATTTAATAATGCATAAAAATTACACATATTTTATAAATCACAGCTAGGATTAGCTACATATTACAAACACGTTGGTTACGTGGTTCCGTCGCCATCTCGAACTCCATTTCGAATGTTGCTTTGTAAACAAAAACGAATGTTCTTAAGTCAGGTTGAGTGCTGCCATCTACTGCCCTTTTGGAAAAACAGAATGTCTCTTATAATCTACCACTCTGGTTCCGACGTTTAGGCAACCGTCTCGGTGAGAAACCAGCACTTTTTCACTTTTTTTCCCACAAGTTTTTCGTGGGCGGCCGCGTTTACGTCGAGAATTCATGGGTTGCACACTGTCCTCTTGGGAATAGGCTTTCAAGACAGATGAGTGATAAACTCCAACTAGTACTTGAGGGTTTTCTAAGCTAGCTACTTCGTATGAGGATGGGGATCGCTGTGCAAGTATAACATACGGTCCATCCCGTAGCGGCATAAACTTTGAACTTCTTCATTTAGCTGCATTACTAACAGGATGTAAAATTACGTGCATTCGATCTTCTGGCGTAAATTGTTGAGCAGGTCGTCGCCTTTGATCAGCATAATGTTTCCTTTTATCTTGCTTCACAACTTCTTTGATCTGTACGGTGAATTTGGCGAACTTCTTAAGATAAGGAGTCATTTCCGGAACGAAGTTATTGTTTCAATTACACTACGAATATCATTGGTCACATCATCTGTAATGCGAGGTTCTCTGCAAAAATTTAAGAAAGCTGCTGTTTGTCCAGTGGTCTGGCACTTTGCGGTATTTAAAGCAAAACGGATTGCGGGTAGCTTTTCAGACCAAGAATCATGTTCATCTTGAACCAAAACTGCAAGTCGTGTCTTTAGATCACGGTTCTTTCTCTCTACTGGGTTGGCTTGTGGGTGATAAATGGAATCAATGACTGCTTAATGTTCAACAGGCAACAAAGTTGTTGCATCACAGCTGAAACGAACTGGGTTACATTATCACTGGTGATCTGACGATGAATGCCATACCTCATCAAAACTTCTAGCAGCGTTATTGCACATTCTTTCGCAGTGGCATTGGGCAATGGGAACAATTCCACCCATTTAGTAGCGATATCTTCTATTATCAAAATCCACTTTTCCCTATCTTTACTCTCTGGTAAGGATCCAAAAGGTCTATTGAGAGGATCTCAAAACGCTGAGAAGGAACTGGAGTCTGTAACAATCCAGCCAGTTTCTGATTAGAAGGTTTACATCTGTTGCAATCTATACAGTTTGCGCATAGTCGCAGATAAATTTCTCATTCCTGTCCAATAATAGCGTTTCGCCATACGGTCAAAAGTTCCTTCAGCTCCATAGTGTCCAGCAGTCGGAGCATCATGATGTGCTTTCAGAATCAAGTTTCTTCCATGGGCTGGAACTACTAATTGAGCTTCTTCACTTTTCAGAATCTGAAGCATAACGGTAGAGAATACCCTGATTCATGAGGTAGCCTCGTTCTGTGGAGTTTGCATAGTTAACGTCTTCGTCAATGCTTTCAAAACAGCGAATGACCTTTCCCGCTTCACCATCTTCCAATTGCTTTTCACGTATCTTCGTTAGGTGTTCTGGAGGGAACATCGAAGGACACAGTACAGACTTCGCATGAAGGGATATAACGTTCACAATCAGGTCTTGACAGCATATCAGCAACAACGTTGCACTTTCCAGGAATGTATTCCATGTTCAAATTGAAAGACTGTAGTTGCAGTGCTCACCGCGCTAATCTTCCAGATGGAGACTTAAGTTTCATGAGCCATTTAAGAGGTTGGTGGTCGGATGCCACTGTAACACTAGATCCCACTGTGTATCCTCGAAACTTATTTAATGTCCATATAACAGCCACTGCTTCACGTTCCGTGGTGGAATCATTTCTCTCAGCAGAATTAAGTAGTCTACTTGCATATTCAACCGGATGTTCATCCGATCCTTGACCTTGAAGAAGGACGACTCCCAAAGCATAACTACTTGCATCTGCTCTAATCACAAAATGTTTGGTGAAATCAGCTTGCTTCAGAATAGATAAGGACACCAAGCATTGCTTTAGAGAGTCGAAAGCTCTCTGTTCCGTTTCAGACCTTTCTTTTATGTTACACTAGCCGCCTTTGGCGACCAGCCTGTTCGCTACCCTTGAAAATTCTGACCGTGGCAAACTCGTTGGCGCGACCTACCAGAAAGGTGTAAGGTAACTGCTTGGAAGGCCAGGAAGTGCCACACAATTTAGACCGGAACCCAATGGGGGAGGCATCCAAAGAGACCGTACCCTCCTTCCCCTACCACAAACCTCTCGGAAGGACTTGCAGTCCCACACGTTTAACGTGATCGTACTCCGCGTGAACACGGCTGCAGTTTTGGCAATGGCGGGAATCGAACCCGGGCCTACCGAGTGAAATTCCCGCGCGCTAACCACTGGGCTACCGTGCCATCCGCGACAATCTCCATAACTTTATTTTTATTCGGCAATTTTGGGAATCGAACCCGGGCCTACCAAGTGCAAATCCCGCGCACTAACCACTGGGGTACTTCACCCTCCGCGATATTCTTCATAACTTTCTTTTTATTCACCCAATTTAGACCGGAACCAAGTGGGAGAAGCATCCACAGGGACCGTACCCTTCTTCCCCTACCACCAACCTCTCGGAAGGACTTACAGACCCACATGTTTAACGTGATCGTACTCCGCGTAAACACGGCGGCAATTTTGGGAATCGAACCCGGGCCTACCGAGTGCAATTTCCGCGCGCTAACCATTGGGCTACTTTGCCCTACGCGACAATCTCCATAACTTTCTTTTTATTCATCCAATTTAGACCGTACCCTCCTTCCCCTACCACCAACTTCTCGGAAGGACTCACGGACCCACATGTTTAACGTGCTCGTACTCCGCGTAAACACGGCGGCAATTTTGGGAATCGAACCCGGGCCTGGTAACTGGTTGGACGGCCAGGATGTGCCACCCAATTTAGACCGGAACCCAGTGGGGGAGGCATCCACAGGGAACGTACCCTCCGTCCCCTACCACCAACCTCTCGGAAAAACATACGGACCCATATGTTTAACGTGATCGTACTCCATGTCAGTGGCGGAAATCGAACCCGAGCCTACCGCGTGCAATTCCCGCGCGCTAACCACTGGGCTACTTCGCCCTCCGCGACAATCTCCATAACTTTCTTTTTATTCACCCAATTTAGACCGTACCCTCCTTCCCCTACCACCAACCTCTCGGAAGGACTCACGAACCCACATGTTTAACGTGATCGTACTCTGCGTGAACGTGGCGTAAGTTTTGGCAGTGGCGGGAATCGAACCCGGGCCTACTGAGTGCAATTCCCGCGCGCTAACCACTGGGCTGCCGCGCCCTCCGCGACAATCTCCATAACTTTCTACATATTCACCCAATTTAGACGGGAACCCAGTGGGGGAGGCATCCACAGGGGCCGTATCCTCCTTCCCCTACGACCAACCTCTCGGAAGGACTTACGGACCCACATATTTAACGTGATCGTATTCCACGTAAACACGGCGGCAGTTTTGGCAGTGGCGGGAATCGAACCCGGGCCTACCGCTAACTTCCCGCGCGCTAATTTGCAATTTAAAATGACCATATGCTTAATTCCATCATCCTCATTCCATTGTTTCATTGTTCCATCATTTAAAATATCCATAAAATTAAAATATCCAAAAGTTAAAATATACATTTAAAAAATCCAGATCGTCCCATCATTTAAAATATAAATATAATAATTTATATAGAGCAAAGGCGCTCTATTCAGAACCGTGACGTCACCTCCACCTTGACGTCCCCACCCACCACCTTCCCTGCTTCAGCGGGGGAGAAACGAAGCGGTACGCCGAGCGGAACGCCGAGAAATATAAAATCATGACGTCTTTAAAATTGCGATCCTGAAGGCAATTTTCATTATTTCTGGACCAGATTAGACTTGTAAGAATGCCAGATATTTCAGCTTTCTAAAAATGTAAATTATTAGTCGAAATTATGAGTACTTTTTACTATGCGAGAATTTAAAAACCAAAAATCGTTTTTTTGAGCCAAAAGTGACTTTTGTTTTAAAATCTTTAAAAAATATTAGAAATCGAAATGGAGATTTGAAATTGATATATTTTTACTCGCAATTGTCTGCTCTTTCCGATGGTGTGAGTTGTTTTTTTCTACGACGTCTGGATCGTGGAGAAAAAAGGGCAAAAAAAGGTCGAAATCGCATAAAACATTAAATAAATAAAAAAATAATTAGAATTTTGAAAATCGGTTTTCACGTGTCCCCTTCCCTCCCCCTCAGGTCTCCGATTGCCAAATTTCGTAGCTCTCCGACGCGCGGTCGCGAAACGTATAGTGTATAAGACAGACACACACACACACACACACACACACAGACATTGCCTTTTATTATTTAAGATTGCTCAGAGGTCAAGAAAGCTCTGTCTATACAAGGAACATGCCTGCAAGAAAGATATTAGTTGCTTCATATTTTTAGAAGAAGGAATTTCCAAGATGGAAGATACATTTTCAGGATCCACCTCTATTCCACGAGGGGTAATCCAGAGTCCAAGATATTTAACTCGAGAGTAAGAAAAGTTGCATTTCTCTCGGTTTGCCCGAAGTTTGTATTTGATTAATCTGTCGAAAACCATTTCAAGATCTTTATGATGTTGTTCAAAAGATGGGGACAAGACTATGAGGACATCTAGATAGGCAAGAGCTGGCAAGTTTCTACGAAACGTGTCCATTAGCCTCTGAAACGTAGCAGGGGCATTTCGAAGATTAGCATTTTATGCATGAAATATGTAAATGTTGTGTAAAATGAAAAGCTCAATGTTTTGTTTATACGAAATCACCCGTAAAATTCACATTCTTGTCAACTTTTGACTCCTTCATCCTTTAATTACTGCAATTTAGTTCGTTTTAAATTCAAATGTGAGTTCATTCGTCATATTTCAGAGTCAGCACATTATTTTAGGCAACATTTAATTTATTTCGTTAATGTTTAAAGCCAAACATTTTAAAATAAAATCGTGCTGCTTTCCAATGTTTTTCTACAAATTCCCACTGGTTCACAGGTCAGGTCTAACAAACATGAGACAACCTGTTAATATTCTATTAACCTTGAGTGACATCAACATATATAATAATGACATATATACGTCTATGTACAGTGACATATACACGATTATGGCCTATATAGACATAGGCCATATCTACGCCACGTCTACATCTAATGACATATACATGATTACGGCCACTGTTTCTTTCAGATCTTTTTGACCGGGGGAAGGGGGGGGGGGGCAAATGAAATTTTAGGGGCAAGTTTTCTATTTGCCCTATATAAATATATCTAAATGCTGTGTCACATAAATAGAAACTAGGTTAACAGAAAATGTCTCTGTAGGGGGGGGGAGGGGGACGAACATTTTATGTTAACCTTGTTCGCTATATTAAATTAGCATCGCCCCCCCCCCCTCCTCGGTGGTATGTCGGAAATAAACACTGATTATGGACCAGGACAAACATTTAGGACTTGCTTTTGATTTCCCTTCTGTGGAGTATTTTACGCCTCCATTTCCAGATTCAACTCATTGAAGAGCGATTAAGATAACAGCTCTTTGATTAAACCTCTTTTCTTTTATATCCCCCCCCCCTTCTTGAATCACCTTCCATTCACAGATAATTGCAATCCGAGGAGTAACCAACCTTGACCCCATGACCTCATCCTCTAGTAGTTTATCAAACAGAAGGAGCGTTGAATCTGGCATTGTCCTGGCGTCTTTACGCACACATATTTCTCCTTTTATAAATATTTTATCTATATTCCATCTTTCTGTTGGAGTTAAAAACTAGTCCTACCAGTACAGGGGGACTAAGATGAATTCCTTGAACTTTGATTGCAGAACTCCATCTTCCTTTGTTAACTTCCCCATTGACAACTGTACAGGACCCAGACGAACGTAAAACTGAAGGAATTCCGCGTTCGCTCAATTTTGTCGCCCATTTTAATCGTCCATTTCTCACTATAGTTTTGTATATTTGGGTGCATCGTAGAAAATCTAATGTGGGCAACACATGACTTTCCTTATATAATGCAATGAATTGACTACTTTTACAGTAAAAACAATAGGTTTTTCTTATGGTAGATACTTATATTCTTTCCAAGATATTGAATTTTCGTCAATTAGTTATCATTTTCATTGATTTGGCGTCATTTTTATCGATTTGGCGAGATTTTCGTTCATTTGACAACTTTCAAAAAGTCGCCAACTTTCCACCCAATTCGTCGCCAAAATCTCGCCAAGCGTTATGGACGAAGAAATAAGTTATCCTTATAGCAGATAAATGACTATTGGTGTTCAAATACAAAAGTATTACTCAAAGTATCTTTTCTCGTGAATGAATGAGCTAGATCCACGAGAATGGTGTCACCCAATTTATCGCATGATATTACATATGAAAAGTAAACATGTTTCTCAGCAGTTAATATTTTTTTTTTTAATTTATGGGATTTTTTGATACATTTATTTGAAAAATGTGCAATATCTCGAGAACGGTTCATGCTAGCGTTCTAAAGTTTATGTCAATCGTTTACTAAGGAAAAATTACAAAAGAAATGTCTATTTGAGTAACTTTATTAAAGGTTTTGATTTTTTAATGATTTTTTCAAAATTTCACTCGAAAATTTAGGAGGGTTCTGAACATTCGATTCCATTTAAAAACAACAGGTTTTCAGTATTCACGGATTGTGATTTTTGTACCCAATTTCTTTCGAATCGATCCATTCGTTCGTTAGTTATCGTCTCCAGAGACTCACTGACACACACACATACTTTGACACACACACAGACATCACTTCAAAAATGTTTGATTCGTGATCAGGGGTGCTTGAAACGTGCTCTCCCGTCGATACCTCGAATTCGAATTTTCGACCCCGTCACAATACTTTCCTTATACATTATGTATATAAGGAAAGTAATAATATGTCCGAAATATCTCGGGAACTTATCAGGCAATCAATTTTCATTTGTTTCGTAACTTTTTTGATAAAAATAGTACATGCATAGATACATGTCGTTTTTGTGCATCAATCGTTTTAACTCATTGAAAAATCCCAAGACGTAAAGTTCACTGCTTTTGAAAAAAAAATCGTCTTTTAACTGTTAGCAGCAAAAGTTAGTGTCCTTAAAATGCTGTACTAAAATTATTTTAAGAGATTTTAATCTCAAAATTTTTTAAAACTACCGATTGAAATCATTTTTGATTTAATACATTATATCAGTCCATTACAAAATCATATTTTCTAAATTACATTGATTTTGCAGCTTTTTATTGAATTTCATCTTTTATATGGTGAATTAATTCTATTCGAATGCCAATTTGCCAATTATCGAGTCACAATTTAAAAAATGGTGGCGTTAAGAACAGTTTATACCAGCATAGCGGGAGCAGTAACATTTTATTTTCTTTATATTTTCTTCCTAGATACTCCCACATTCGGACAAACCGTCAATATAACTTTGATAAAATGAAGTTCTTCTAAAATATTTTTGTATCATAACAAATTGTTTTTCCTAATTTATTTTTATAATTAATTTTTATAATTACATTAAAAAAATGAAAGCATGAAGTTAATTCAATATATATTGCCATGTGTTGTTCTAAACTTATTCATTATGTTCATAAAATGTATCAATTCTGATATGGGATATAATGTCAAATGAGTATCCAGAATTATATATCGAGGGATTGGATTTACACAAGCATAAGGCCAAACAACACAGTTTGTATGTACAAAAAATCCTATATAATGAAAAAATCCTTTTCTAATTAGGATTTAGGGAGAGGGTGCAGATCCCCAAATCTCCCCCCTCCCCTGGATACACATTGTAATATATAATAGAAAATGTTTGAATTTTCTCTTTCAATGAGCACAGTTCCTACTAATTACCAAATTCAACATAAAATCAGGCAATTTAAAATGTAAGTTTAAAAACGTATTATAAATACTAAAGCATTCATGAAATTCTTTAATAATGCAATATTTTGCCTGAAAATTTGTACATATTTAACTATAGTTATTTTAAAGGAATGAATTTACAAAGCAATGTAGAAATGTGATAAAATAAATTTAATTTATTCTAAGATTAACTTGGATGATTAAGATATCTAAAAATAATATTTGAAAAATATAAGAAAATTATTTTGAACATGCCTTAAATCTTAGATTATAGCATTGGGATGGATATTCCCTCTTAATCCATTGTTTCAGCTAATAATTTTTTTATAAAATTTAGTTGCATGTAGGGAGATGCACTAGCATTGATGAGATTGTTATAGTATTGCATGAGAAATTAAAATAAACTTGCTGTTTGCATTTCCTTTAAAGCAATATCGGCTATTACATCATTGAAATCAATGTGGGGAGCAAGTTCATGCCTTCGAGGAGCAGTTTAATCTGATAGTAGCTCTTTGGTTCTGTAGAAAGAAACTAGAATTTTCCTTTCTACAGCCCTGCATTTAGTTGTCACCTCGGAGAGGTGATGACGATTTAGTGCAGGTATGGGCAACCTTTGGAAAGTTGGGGGGCTGAAGTTTAGGATATTAATGAAGTCGCGGGCCGTAGATAATAGGTAGTTGTGAAAAAATAATAATGATACGGTTTATTTTATTTTATATTTATAAGGTATAATGTTAAAGTTAAATGAATCAGAATAATATCGAATTGATTAAGCATTTACTTACAATAAGCAGAAATTAATGAGAAACTTGAACTTGAGAAACAAGATAATCAATGTTGGCATCAATCCCACTAATACACAGACGCAGAGTGTTTTCCAAATTTTCATCTGTAAGCCTGGTTCGATACTTCGATTTATTAGTTTTCATCATGGAAGAGAACTGCTCACCTTTATACGTGCTTCCAAATACGCAAATTATTTTTCTTGCAAATTCTCTCAGCTGTGGGCAAGGTATGTTCTGTAGAAATCACTTAGCTCCACGTCTTCAAATTTTGACTTCAAATGCATGTCTTCCTGAAGCTCGATCAATTTCATTTGCAGGTGTGTCGGAGCCTTCTCTACGTCACTTTTCATCGGAGTAACAAAAAGGTTAAAGCAGCTATCCATGTTTTCGAAGTCGGAAAATCTATTAAAAAATTGCTACGACAGTGATTTTAGTTCTTCAGCATATTGAGTGTAATCAATATTATCTCGACTGGATAGTGTTGAAAAATGATAACAGCTTCCAGATCACATTTGTGTTTCCCACAAGCGAATTTTGTTCTGGACCGATTTCAGATGGCTGTACAATTCGTTTATCAACTGACCTTGTTTTTGAAGCTTCAAATTCAACTCTTTTAAGTGACCCGTGATGTCAACTAGAAATGCTAAATCACATAACCATTTCTGATCACTGACTTCAGGCAATGGTTTTTCTTTCATTTCCATAAAATCGGCTATATTTCCTGTGTAAGATCATAAAATCTTTTTAGCATTTTGCTTTTGATGAGTGTACCACCAACCTAAGAGGAGTAGGACATGTGACTGGGCTCGCGATCGGACATTCCACAAATATCGGAGAAGAGATGCAGAGGTGTTACCGTCGCGCTATCTGGTGGTGGTTCTGGTGGCTCGTAACTACAAATCAAAACTAAAAGTTCGCTATCCTATTTTCGACGATTTTCAAAACGATTTGAAAGATGGTGAAATCGGACGGATAATAGAAACACCAACGTAGTTCAGGCTCCCCCCCCCCCCCCCTCTCACTCTCTTGTTGGCGAGAACCGAGAATATTTACTTTTTTTTCGAGCGCGATTTTAAAATGTTCTGCGGGCCGTATCAAAAGCCGGGGCGGGCCACATCCGGCCCGCGGGCCGGGCGTTGCCCATATATGATTTAGTGGGACACCTTGTCGCGTTAATTGGTTTACGAGAAGGGAACATAAGATCTCCCTTCCCAAACTTATAATTTCACAAAGAAAACATGTAAACAAGGATGGTCTCAGTTGTCAGTTGGATGTGATTGATATGAGCTGTAAACTTCAATTAATGAGCGAAAGCAAACTTACCCGCTAAGGTTTAAACGTATCTATTTTATCAGTGCAATTCTAGAAAATTGCTAACTGCTTTCCCCAGGCCCCCCACATTTAATTTTGGGGCCGGGTACTAAGTCGAGCTGCGGGCCCTAGATAAAAACAAGGGGGATGGGGTACCTTTTTTTTCTTTTATGTATTATTTAGGGGTAGAGTTGAATTTAATAAAATATATCAAGTACGAGGTTTAACACAATATAACACAGAAAAGTAACACAGTTTATAAAATCTAATAATATATATCAAGTACGAAATATAACACAGTTTATGAAAGATTGTTCATATAATGGCAAGTGGTGTATACATTTCATTTTAGACGAAATATTTTAATACTCAGTTGCACACTTATTTCGCATAGTCAAAGGAATTTTGGGAAAAATTGGAAGTGACATCTCCAGAACCGGAAATGTAAATCATTAGTGATCGCAACTCTCTGCAAAATTCGTTGCTGAATGCATATCAGTCATTAACTAAGCTATTCCTACAGACAATCCTGAGAAATAGGTATTGTAAAGAAAATTATAATTATTTTAATCGGAAGTGACATCTGTTGAACCAGAAGTGGAAATCCTTAATGAATTCTCCTAACCCCCTAAGCAATTTTATACTGAATCCATATCAGTCATCATTTAGCTCTATCTATAGCCGATTTTAAGAAATAAATGTTTGAAGAAAAATGATTTTTTTTTATCCATTATTGGGAAAAGAACTGGAAGTGAAAATTCTTAGTAAATCCTCAACCCCCACCCTTACTGAAATTCGATGCTAAATTCCTATCAGTCATCATCTAAGCTCTATAGTCAATCAAAATATACGTTTCAAAGAAATGTTCTGAACCGTAAGATGAAAAACCGCACGTAGAAATCCTTAGAAATGTAAATTCCTGAGGGGGCAGGAGGTTCCCTACTTCCTGTGGAATATGATGTTGAATATATATCAGTCATCATTTAAGCTCATCTTTAATAGGAAAGATCAATCATGCATAATGCATTGATTATGAAACACTTTCCAACTGCAATGCAATTTCATTTAAACATCTCTAAATTGCGATACATTCAGCGACGATATTTTTGCGATTATCACAACCCTGTAGTAATCGTTCCAGGACGGTTGAGTTCACGCATGCGCTGTACGATGAAAAAGTGGGGAAAGTTCTCGTCCGCGGTGAACGCAGGTCGCAACTACAGTGGCTAGAAGGGAGTTAGTTCTAGACACTGTACTGCAACTCTAAATTCGAAATGAAACCGAATTCAACGCGTACCGCACGGTTGATGGCAACGCAACAGTCAATAGCATCGTAGATCATGTTTTTACTGCTAAATCAATATTTCGTATAGTAAATTTTTGATTTGATCTTTTTTATATGGATTACTTTAGATATCAGAAGCTTAAACAAATGAATGAACATTAAAAAATATTTGGATTTGTCACACATCGGTATAAAAAAGCAAATAAATATTTGTTGAAAAATATTCACTCTATTTTAAGATACAAAATTAGTTTAAAAAGCGATATTGACTAAAATGAAACAAACAAAGAAAGAAAAAATCTGATGTGGGCAACACATGACTTTCCTTATATAATGAAATGAATGTACTACTTTTACAGTAAAATAAATCGGTTTTTCCTCTAGTAGATACTAATATCCTTTCCAAGATATTGAATTTTCGACAATTAGTCGTCATTTTCATTGATTTATCGTCATTTTTATCCATTTGGCGAGATTTTCGTTAATTTGGCAACATTTCAAAAAGTCGCCAAGTTGGCGACATTCCGCTAATTTCATCGCCAAAATCTCGCCAAGCGTTATGGACGAATGAATAAGTTATATATATATATATATATATATATATATATATATATAACTTATTAGATATTGAATTTTCGACATATATTATATAACTATTATTATATATTTATATATTATATAACTTATTAGATATTGAATTTTCCACAATTAGTCGTCATTTTCATTGATTTAGCGTCATTTTTATCCATTTGGCGAGATTTTCGTTAATTTGGCAACATTTCAAAAAGTCGCCAAGTTGGCGACATTCCGCCAATTTCGCCGCCAAAATCTCGCCAAGCGTTATGGACGAAGAAATAAGTTATTCTTACAGCAGATAAATTGGCGTTCAAATGCAAAAGTATTACTCAAAGTATCTTTTTTCATGAATGGAACGAGCTAGATCCACGAGAATGATGTCACCCAATTTATCGCATGATATTATATATGAAAAGTGAACATGTTTCTCAATAGGAAATATTTTTTTTTCTATTTTATATGACTTTTTGAAAAGTTTTTTGAAAAATGTGCAATATCTCGAGAACGGTTCATGTTAGCGTTCTAAAATTTATGTCAATCGTTTTCTAATGAAAAATTACATAAGAAATGTCTATTTACGTAACTTTATTATTGGTTTTGATTTTTTGACGATTTTTTCAAAATTTCATTCGAAAATTTAGGGGTGTTCTGAACATTCGATTGCGTATAAAAACAATAGGCTTCCAGTGTTTATGGATTGTGATTTTTGTACCAAATTTGGTTCGAATCGGTCCATTCGTTCGTCAGTTATCGTCTTCACAGACCCACTGACACACACACACACACACATACTTTCACACACACACACACACAGACATCACTTCAAAAATGTTTGATTCGTGATCAGGGATGCTTGAAACGTGATCTCCCGTCGAAAACTCGAATTCGAATTTTCGACCCCGTCACAATACTTTCCTTATACATTATGTATATAAGGAAAGTAAAAACATAAAAAGTATTTAAATTCAAGAATGCCGTTATTAAAATATTATGTCTTAAACAAATTTAAGTTTATTACCATTTTATACTTGATTTCAAAGGTTTTCAAATGCGTATCTATATTAAATATCCGAATATGTTCTTTGCTCATTTGTAACGTTTAAAATATTTCTCATTAGAGTAAACTTTTAAATTTAAAAATTATTTTATCTATACTTATATTTATTGAGTAATTATATTTTAAAATAGATTTAAATGTATATTCCATCTGCAGCTAGTATAAAGTATACTTCAAGATGTTTTTCAAAGTAACTTAGAAATAAATTTTTATAAGCATTCAAACTTAAAAGAGTAAACTTTTCATATTTACATGTAAACTTATTTATTTTATTAAAAATAAATGATTTTCAAATGTATTGTAAATTTCTAATTGTCTATGTGCATATAAAATAATAAAAATATTCTTTAAATGTTAGCGCCAAATTATTAAAATACAACCTCTTTAAAATTTCAAAGTAGTTTGATTTTTGTTTCTATTCCAATCTAAAATGTTCAAAATTACATGTCGAAAGATAACTACTACTCGTATAAGGATGTTCGATGATTTCTGTCTAATTTTATATGCACATTTTATATTTGCTATTTCTACAAACACTTTTTTAATTAAGAAGAGTACATTCCATCTATAGCTGGTATAAAGTATACTTCAAGATATTTTTCAAAGTAACTTCGAAATAAATTTTTATAAGCATTCAAACTTAAAAATAATTTACTGATATAAGGTTATTTTGTATATAGAACTTAAAATAATTTAAAACAAAAAAATTCTGCAGATTGTTAAAGAAAAACTGTATTTGAATATTTTAGCAACAGATGGCAGCACCTGTGAAACTTGAGATTCGCTTGGATTCGAACCAAAACCCAATCGTTTGCGGGCTGATTCTCTACCACCCAAGCCAAAACTTCACACCTGAAATGTACTAACAAATTGTGTCATGCAATGCATTTATTGCTATTTTAGAATATTTTTTAAAGAGTAAACGGAATATGTTTTCAAGTTGTTTTAGGATTGCAATAGAGGGATAAAAAAAAAGTCTATGGAGAACATACATTAAAATTTATTTTCTCAATTCTGTCGGATGTTTTTTTTTTTTTTTTAACGATTCGAGAAAGGAAACATAATTGTATTCGTTAAGGGTGAGCGTCAGTAAATCTTCTGCCTTATCCGCGCTTTGTTAACTTTCGCGGCACACATTTTTCGTCGAAATTCTGCTCAAACAGTTGCGAAATATTTTCTGAAAGATAAAATGCAATGCTTAGATTATATTAAAACTAAATTTAATACCCAATAAAACATAGAATATATTTTTTGTTTTAATTCAAAATATTTTTGGTGCTACCATCTGTTGTCGTAATTTAATTCATACCGACTATTTTTATTTTTTAATGAACATTTTTAAATGTCTATTCCTTCTAATACGGTATTAAATACAACAGATCATATATAATAATGCCACAATCACGGAGACGTAATTGAACTTGGATTTGAAGATAAAGGAACTTGAAGACAAAACTGCAGTCCTCAGTGATGTACATTCAGATCCCCTTATCAAATTTATAGAATGATAAATTACCTTTCCGTGATTGTGGCATTATTATATAGAATCTGTTGTTGTATTTAACACTGGTGCAATATTGCTTTTCATTTCATTAATACATCTAAATAGTTTTCTTGTATATAACACAAAATAAATATAAAAATTTTAGTTGGTGCAATTGTGTTTCATCCACATTAATTAGAAAATCATTGATCATCTCTCTTTCTCTCTCTCTCGTAACAGTGTAAGAATTGCCATTTGGAAGCACTGATTACACAATGATGGGGAAACAGACTTTCATATGAGAAAAAAGGAAAACTTCTACCTCAAAATTGTTTCTCATTTCATGACATACCTACTTCGATTTTATGACTCTTGTGACCTGTAGTTACTCTTATGTAGATGAAAAAAATACAGATTTGCATAAAAAAAATTACAAACATAATGGAGATCAAAATTCAGAGTATTTTGGCCCACAATCAGATTTCTAGAACAAGACCGAAAAAAACGGAACAAATATGGGAAAATGGAAACACTTGGCAGCTATGCTATGGGCAGAGTAGGGAGGGTAACTACTTCACTTGACAAAGAATTCAGCGTTATCACTTGAGTGATATCGACTATGTTTCCAGAGATGTCGGAACTCGGAAGTCATTTTGCACTGTGGGTGCAAGATTATATATATATATATACTCAATTCACCAAGCACACTATCCACAAAGCAAAGAAGAAAAAAAGGGTTCTTCGCAAGTTTTTGTTTTAAGGTCGTTTAAAAATTGCTAACTTTAGAAGTTAATATCGTAGAAAATTGAATTTTTTTTCAAGGGAATGCTTATGTTGGGTTGCTTTACTATTTAGGTAATTTGGAGATTTGAAAATTTACTTTTATTTCTTTTTCCCTGGCTCAATATTCTTAATGTGGTAATATTTAAATAATATTTATTGGCTTTTCATTTATTCTTTAATTAGAATATTTTTAATCATCTAAATTAATTTTCTTTATAATATTCTTAGTTAAAAATGTTCCATTCCTTAAATTAATATTACTTTTGATTTGCAAATTTTAGAAATTATTTATTTATTTGATTCCCCTTAAAATTCCCTTTAATTTGACGTCCCATTTTCCCATTTTGGTTAGAAATTCCGTTTGTTCTACAGTTTCAAGTTATTTCCATGTCTCACTGTAATTCAAAAATTTCAGTTGCGGCCATTTTCGGAATTTTGTTTCGCGGGCCCTTTACTGCGATTAAGCCGCCACCTAAGCGTTTTTCGCGCCTCTTTAGAATTCGGGATTTTTTTTAATTGGTTCGCGTTTTTACGGATCGTCTGCTCTCGGAATTATGAGTATTATTTTGGCAATTCTAATTTCGGTAAGCGAATTTTAATTGCTGCCGTTTATCTAAACTCGCCCTTTTGCCGCAAGTATAAATACGCGCGTAGAACTTTTCAGTTTCAGTTTTTGTTGAAATCCTTCGTTGTGCGTTAGCGCGAGAAGCGCGTTGTTTTTTTTCGAATGGAACTTATGTTCCACGCGAGTTTTTTTTAATGGAACGTTAAGTTCCTCGCGTTATTCTTTTTTTTCATTAGTTGTTTTAATTTAAATTATGCATTTTTCAAGCTTTTATCGCGGAATTCGCGACGTAACTCTCCAGAAAAGTACGTGGTGAAAATTCCTTATGCGAGCTGCATGAACGTAGTTTCTGACGAGGACGGCCGTTCTAAAAAGATCCGAGTGTTCCAGAAGTAGCTGTTAGGTCTGATCTCCTGAGTACTGATGTTTTTCAAGAAAGTGCTGAATCCTCTCCTGACTAAAGTTTGTTGATCTCCTGATCCCAAGAAAACCAGTTTTTCCAAAATCTGTGCAGCTCCAATGATTGGAACTTCCCCCCCCCCCCCCTGTCTGATGGCCCATCCGGGTGAATACACATGTTTTATTTAAACTCTTAATTTCTTTAATTCTGAATATGATTTCTTAATATTTTTGAAATGCATTTAACTAAAATTTATTCTGTAAAATCAAAATTCTAAACTTCATTCTGAGAGCAAATTTCTAAACCTTCATAATTTTTTTAGAGCCTGGGTAAAATTCTAAAATTCTTTAAATTTAATATTTTTGTTAATGATTTTTGATGAAATTTAAATAGATTGTTTTGAGTTAAGTTTTTTATGCTAATTCCTTAATTTTAATTAAGTTGATAAAATTCTAAAATTCTAATGTTAATTCTTCCTGAGTTGCCTGCCTGTGAGCAGTGTTTTTGTATTTGTTAATTGGAAATAATTGAAGTTACAATTTAATAAACTAATTTTCTTTAAACTAAATATTATGTCTTCATTTATCTTTTTTAAACACAGCAGGTTTTATTCTATCTGTCAAACACAACAGTAGTTTTGGTGCCGTGTACCAGTCTAGAAATTGCTCTCATGTTTTATAATATTTATTAGTAGTATTAAACTTTCAATTGTATTGCAATTATGGATGATATTAGAGAAAGTAACTGTATGTATGTTTCTGTATTTGGGTCAGATGAAACTGGAGATGGCTCTAAAGATAAGCCTTTTGAAACTTTATTATATGCTATGTTCTTTGTTGGTAAAGAGCCATTTCCTTCATTTCTTACAAATTCAAATGATGGTAAAGATTGGGATTTAATTCCCAGAAGTCAGGTTGCTAGTACCAAGAAAACTTGGTTATCCTTATTGGAAAGAAATTTACCTTCTAAAATAAACATTGAGGCAACCTCTGATAATGTAAATTCTGTTGGTAACAAAAATATTGATTCAAATGTTAATAGTAAACAATATGACTCAAATGAACAGGGATTAAAAATAGATTCTTCTAAATGTAATGTAATGAGTAATTTTAAAACAGTCTCTTCAATAGGAGACTTTTTAGATTCAATCCCAGTATTTTCAGGAGAGGAATCTGGCCTCCCATTGGAGGATTACATAGATAGAATTAAAATGTTAGCTGACCATGCAAATTGGTCAGAGTCAGACAAGGTCTTAGTTTTAAAGTTAAAACTGTCAGGCATAGCTGCAAGATTTATTAGAGATAATCCTAAGTTAAAAGAAGAGAAATCTTTCTCTCAAATTCTTAAAGCTTTACGCGACAGATTTTCCTCAATAGAATGTTTACACAGTAACTTGAGAGCATTTCTGCAGAGTTATCAGAGACCAAATGAATCTGTGCGCCAGTTTGCTGCTAGAGTTGAGGCTTCCTCATACAAAACTGTTTCACCTGGCTTACTAAATGACAGAGTGGCAAACCAGCAAAGACTTGATGTCTTGTGCTCGGTTTTCATTGAAGGCTTGAAGCCTCATTTCAAACGGCTAATCCTACCTCAAAACCACAAGAGTTTTGACTCTGCAAAAAGGCATGCTGTGGCGGAGGAAGAGGTGTGGAGCAAGCAACATGGGGATGATCCCCAATATGTCATGAGTATTGGAGAGTCTGAAAATAAGCAGCTCCATGATGAGCTTAAGAGAAATAAAATGGAGGTAGAGAACCTCACTAAAAGGCTTGCTGAGTTGCAAACTCAGATTAACACCAAACCACAGCTGCCTCAAACTAGAGTGACAAAGGATAGCCGAAGGTGTTTTTCATGTGGTCTATTAGGTCACATAAGTGTGGATTGTAGGAAATTTCCTCAATCACACAGGTTCAACAGAAATTCTAGGTCTCTGCCTACTCGAATGTATCAACAACCTTTTTATTTTCCACAACCTACACAAAACTATCCATATGGTTTTCCACAACAAATGCAAGGATTTCAACAACCTACTCAATTTTTTTACCATCAGCCAAATCAAAACTTTCAGCCTGACATTAATGAAACTAAACCTAAAATGAGTTACAACACTTTTTATACACCTAGGGGTGATAAAAATGACAACGACAAACAAAATTTAAACTAAGTAAGGGTGAAGGGAGTTTTCACTCCAACTTACCTTCTGAAGCCCTTGGGGTGTTACCTGTGGTGCAAAATTCAAATTTGATTTCATTACAGAATTTGTCTCTACCAGTGATTTCTGGTATGATAAATAATGTTGATATTCCTATACTTATTGATTCTGGTGCTTCTATTAATGTGTTGTTTACAAATGTATTATCTCATTTAAATATACCTGACAGTCAATTAACAAAGTGTAATATAAATTTAAAAGGCATCTCTAGTGATATTATAAAAATTTCCAGGAAATTAAATATTAATTTACATTTAAATAACAAAATATTTAATGTTGATTTTTATATTATGGACTGTGATTCTTGTAATTATTCAGCAATACTTGGTGTGAAATTTTTAAAGGGTTATAAGATGTCAATAGATTTTACTAATAATGTTTTATACAATAATATTGTAACTGTGCCTTTTGCAATTAAGGATGAATCTGTACCATTTTCATTATCTGATACAACTCAATTCTTTAATAATTATGAAATTAACAGAGAAAATACTTTGAATTCTGAAAAATATAGGGATAATTTGTGCTATGCACTTAGGAAATACACAATTCCTCCTCTATCGGAGGCTTTCATACAACTAAAATTAAAAGAGATTGTTAAATTTAATTCACCTACTGTGATGATTGAGCCTTTAAACAACAGTAAAATTCTGGTCGCTAGATCAGTAAATAATGTATCTAGATCTAATATATATAATGTAAAAGTATTGAATTTGTCAACTGATGAGTTGCACATAAATAAGCATTCAAATTTAGCAAAAATTGTTCCTATCACAGTAGTATCTTCCTTTTCAGTTAACAATATTACTGAGTCAAGTGCAGAGAGTGGTGATAATTTTGATGTTTGGGGAGGAAATTTTGATCTTTCACACTTAGACTATAATGAAAAAAGACAAATAGAGAGTTTAATTAATGATTATAAACATATTTTTGCTAATTCTATTCCAGATTTAAAAGGGTGTGATACAGTTTTTCATAACATTAACTTAAAAGATGATATTCCTGTTAAACAAAAACCTTATAGAGTTCCTTATCATGTAAGAGATGAATTAGATAGACAAATTAATGAACTTCTTGAGAATGATATTATACAAGAAAGTGATTCACCATTCTCCGCACCTGTACTGTTTGTTAAAAAGGCAGATGGAACATTAAGATTGGTAACAGATTTTAGAAAATTAAATGATAAAACTATTGATGATATTTTTCCACTGCCAAATATCACTGAATTGATTGATAGTTTAAATGGTGCGAAATATTTTTCTACATTAGACTTAACATCAGGATTTTATCAAATGAAATTGCACCCAGACGACACACACAAATGTGGCTTTTCTACACCTTTTGGCCACTATGAATGGAAAAGAGTCCCTTTCGGTTTGAAAAATGCCCCCAGCTCCTTTCAACGACTTATGTCCATCGTCCTAGCTAAGCTTTCCCCTTTACAAATTTCTATTTACATAGATGATATTGTTATTGCATCTAGAACCTTTGAGGAACACTTAATGAAATTAAAGGTAGTATTTGATAGATTAGCTCAACATAAATTATGTTTAAAGCCAAGTAAATGCAATTTTTTTAAATCTTCAATAAATTATTTGGGTTTTCAAGTTTCTGAAGGTATTGTCCAGCCTGACCCCTCAAATTTAAAAACTGTTAAAAATTTTCAAATACCCACCTCTAAAAAACAAATTCGCCAATTTTTAGGATTAACTGGCTTCTACAGAAAATTTATTGAAAATTACTCCTTAAAAGCTCTTCCCTTAACTAATTTAACTAAGCAAAATATTAAATTCTCTTGGACCCCTGAAGCAGAAAATTCTTATCAAACCTTAAAATCCGAATTACTTAAAGAACCCATTTTACATCTCCCTGATTTTTCAAAACCGTTTTCGGTATGTACCGATGCATCAAATTTTGCTCTAGGAGCAGTTCTCTGTCAAGAAGGAAAGGATGGATTTTTGCACCCTATTGCTTATGCTAGTAAAAAACTAAAAGATGCAGAAATAAACTATAGCACAGTCGAGAAAGAGACTTTAGGAGTTGTCTGGGCAACATCCTATTTTAAGCAATACCTTTTGGGAAAACATTTTACTGTTTATTGTGATCAGGCCTCCCTTTCAAATGTTTTAAAATTAAAAGACCCCACTTCTAGGATAGCACGATGGATAATGTCCATGACCCAGTTTAATTACAAAATTATTCATAAACCTGGTCGCCTAAATTTAACAGCTGATTATCTATCTAGATGTGTAAATAATGTAAACGTAAACACTATAGACTTGGATGTTGATACAAACCTTCTTTTAAGAGTACGTAATTCTCAAAATTCTGACCCTAATTGTATAAGAATTGGCTCCTGCTTAGATAAAAATATTGACCCATTCCCTAAAAATTTAATGTTTTTCTTAAAAGATGATGTATTATATTGTACTAATAGGAAACCTAAATTAAAATATCAAAGAAAAGAGCGTATTGTTGTTCCACAAAATTTGATCTCTGATATTCTAAATTATTGTCATGATTCGATCACTGCAGGACATGGTGGTTTTAGAAGGACTTTGAGGAAAATTCAGCAACACTTTTATTGGCCTAGGATGTATGTTCAAATTTTAAATTATGTTAAGAGTTGTCCTGATTGTTTACAGAAAAGAGGATTTAAACAAAAACAAAAAGCTCCTTTACAGAGGTTTCCAAATTCTACTTACCCTATGGAAAGAATAGCTATGGATTGTATTGGCCCCATGCCTCTAACTTACTCTGGCAATAAGTACATACTGGTAATTACAGACTATTTTACTCGTTGGCCAGAAGCTTATGCTATCCCCAATATTAAATCTGAAACTATTTTAAATTGTTTAGAAAACTTCTTTTCTCTTCATGGTGTGCCAAAACACATTATCACTGACAAAGGATCTAATTTCATTTCGAATGCTGCCATGAAGTTGTATGAAAAATTAGGTATTGAAAAACATACCACTACTAGCTATCACCCACAATCGGATGGAGTCTGCGAGCGTTTAAACAGTAAAATAATTAACACACTTAGTCATTTAGTGTCTGAAACACAAGAGGATTGGGATCGACATTTATCTTTTGCCTTGCTGGCCCACCGAACTTCAATCCATTCCTCGACTGGTGAGTCTCCAGCTAATCTTCTCTATGGTAGAGAATTAATTTTGCCACATCATCTTCTTTTTAATTTAAATGAACAAAATTTTACCACTGTTAGTGATTATAGTCAGGATTTGGCAATTCGTATGAAAAAATCTTTTGAAATAGTAAAGAAGAACTTACTTAAAGCAGCTAAAACACAAGAGACATACAGAAATAAGTCTGCTGTTATAAAAGATATAAAAGTTGGAGATTTAGTATATTTATACATTCCTGTTTTTCCAAGGGGACATTGTAAGAAACTCTCCAAACTTAATAAAGGTCCTTTTAAAGTTATACAAAAAACATCTAATGTAAACTTTAAAATTCAACATGTAAATGACACACGAAATATTCAGTTGGTGCACATTGACAGATTAACAAAAATTCCAGAAAGAGATTCTGTGTTCTTTTCTTGTGCACAATCTGATAATTCAGCAAGTAATACATCTCATGAGAATGATATAATTCCAACACAAAGATATAATTTACGACAAAGGAAAAACTAGAATGACATTTTTTTTTATTTTATTGTTGCGCAACATAATTTTTTTTAAGTGTATAATTTTTATATGTGTGTATTTGTTATTGATACATTGCAGAATGCTGCAAACTGGATTTAATTGATGTTGATTTAAGATAAAATTTGTTGCTATTGATATTGCAGATTACTGCAGGATTTAGAGAATGATTGAGAAAAGATTAATTTGGATTATATGAATTGATTATATTTATATTGATAGAGATATATAGTTACTTATTTATTGTTATTGAGAGTGCAGATTTATGCAAATATTTGATTAGGTGGTCCATGACGTAAGTTCTGATCACATATGTTGATATTTTTTGGTATATATTTGTTGTCGTTAAAAGTATTAGAGTTCTGCAAAGATAAAAGTGGCAGTGTATATTAGATAACTGCAGATGCAGATGATGTTATGTGTAGTTCTGAATGGACATGAATAGATACTTGTGTCTTTGAAATTTTAGTATATTATTGTTACTTATTGATAATAATTGTTATTGTGTCAATTGTCATTTGACACTTCTATTGAAATTTTATTTATTTTATACAACTTATGTACATTGTTTTATTTTTTTAGATCACTCTATTTACACATTTTTTTTTCTCTTTCCAGCTGGTATTTATATTTTGTAGTGGAAGTGAGAGTTGTTTCTCATTGGTTATTCAAGGTACCTTTTCAAAATTCAATGTTTCGATTCTTTGAAAACTATTTGGCTGGTCCAATGTTTTCTTAAAAATTTATTTTTATTTATAGCTAATGAGAATCAATGTCAAATCCTCTACCTTTACTTTTGTCTACACAAATTTAGTGATCTGATGTACAAAAATTTATTCACTGTTATATAATTATTGTTTTAGTTTATAGTTTGTTAACAAATTGCTTATTCCGAAATAGAGGTTGAATTCGGATAAAAATTGCTATACTTAAATTGGTAACTTCTGATAGATATTTTATTTTATTATCAAAAATTTTTCATTTTTCAAATGAAAAATTTTTGGGGGATAGGTGGAAGGAATGTGTTGGGTTGCTTTACTATTTAGGTAATTTGGAGATTTGAAAATTTACTTTTATTTCTTTTTCCCTGGCTCAATATTCTTAATGTGGTAATATTTAAATAATATTTATTGGCTTTTCATTTATTCTTTAATTAGAATATTTTTAATCATCTAAATTAATTTTCTTTATAATATTCTTAGTTAAAAATGTTCCATTCCTTAAATTAATATTACTTTTGATTTGCAAATTTTAGAAATTATTTATTTATTTGATTCCCCTTAAAATTCCCTTTAATTTGACGTCCCATTTTCCCATTTTGGTTAGAAATTCCGTTTGTTCTACAGTTTCAAGTTATTTCCATGTCTCACTGTAATTCAAAAATTTCAGTTGCGGCCATTTTCGGAATTTTGTTTCGCGGGCCCTTTACTGCGATTAAGCCGCCACCTAAGCGTTTTTCGCGCCTCTTTAGAATTCGGGATTTTTTTTAATTGGTTCGCGTTTTTACGGATCGTCTGCTCTCGGAATTATGAGTATTATTTTGGCAATTCTAATTTCGGTAAGCGAATTTTAATTGCTGCCGTTTATCTAAACTCGCCCTTTTGCCGCAAGTATAAATACGCGCGTAGAACTTTTCAGTTTCAGTTTTTGTTGAAATCCTTCGTTGTGCGTTAGCGCGAGAAGCGCGTTGTTTTTTTTCGAATGGAACTTATGTTCCACGCGAGTTTTTTTTAATGGAACGTTAAGTTCCTCGCGTTATTCTTTTTTTTCATTAGTTGTTTTAATTTAAATTATGCATTTTTCAAGCTTTTATCGCGGAATTCGCGACGTAACTCTCCAGAAAAGTACGTGGTGAAAATTCCTTATGCGAGCTGCATGAACGTAGTTTCTGACGAGGACGGCCGTTCTAAAAAGATCCGAGTGTTCCAGAAGTAGCTGTTAGGTCTGATCTCCTGAGTACTGATGTTTTTCAAGAAAGTGCTGAATCCTCTCCTGACTAAAGTTTGTTGATCTCCTGATCCCAAGAAAACCAGTTTTTCCAAAATCTGTGCAGCTCCAATGATTGGAACTTCCCCCCCCCCCCCCTGTCTGATGGCCCATCCGGGTGAATACACATGTTTTATTTAAACTCTTAATTTCTTTAATTCTGAATATGATTTCTTAATATTTTTGAAATGCATTTAACTAAAATTTATTCTGTAAAATCAAAATTCTAAACTTCATTCTGAGAGCAAATTTCTAAACCTTCATAATTTTTTTAGAGCCTGGGTAAAATTCTAAAATTCTTTAAATTTAATATTTTTGTTAATGATTTTTGATGAAATTTAAATAGATTGTTTTGAGTTAAGTTTTTTTATGCTAATTCCTTAATTTTAATTAAGTTGATAAAATTCTAAAATTCTAATGTTAATTCTTCCTGAGTTGCCTGCCTGTGAGCAGTGTTTTTGTATTTGTTAATTGGAAATAATTGAAGTTACAATTTAATAAACTAATTTTCTTTAAACTAAATATTATGTCTTCATTTATCTTTTTTAAACACAGCAGGTTTTATTCTATCTGTCAAACACAACAGTAGTTTTATAACTCGGAAGTCATTTTGCACTGTGGGTGCAAGATTATATATATATATATACTCAATTCACCAAGCACACTATCCACAAAGCAAAGAAGAAAAAAAGGGTTCTTCGCAAGTTTTTGTTTTAAGGTCGTTTAAAAATTGCTAACTTTAGAAGTTAATATCGTAGAAAATTGAATTTTTTTTCAAGGGAATGCTTATAATACTGTTACAATCTTATATATTTAAAAATTCAAATATCTATATGTAAAACTCGGGATTTTAAATTTCTGAATTTTAAATCTTACCACCAAAATGCCAGCTGTTAGTAATTCCCGGTTTCGTGAGCATGACGCCAGTCTATAATGCTGCTGTGCCTCGAAAGAAATTTGAGCCGCATTTTTCTCCTCAAGTTTTATGGCGTTTAACGATCTCAAAGGAAATTCAAGCCTATAAAATAACTAAAAAACTAATGCGAAATTTAAAACTTAACGCCAAAGTTCACCTATTCATATCCTCAAATACCTGTGTACCATCTAATTCCATGGCCATAAGACGCTTAGATTTCCCACCACATACTCACACACACCGGGGCCGGCGGGATTTCTTCTTGTTATCGGGCCTAGATGCAGGATTCGTGACGTCACAACTTACATCCCATCCACGGCGTTTACACTTTGCTCCAGTTCATTTTAGAGTGATAGAAGTTGGTTGAAGTAAAAATGATTTAATTGAATAAATATAACGAAAACAAATTATATATATAAAGAAGGAATATAAATAAGATTGTAAAGTTAAAAAATACTGAATATTTCCGTAGTTACGAGTTTTTTTTTTTTCTTTTCTTCTAAAAGATTCAATGCCAGGTTTTAACCTTTTGAATTTCATTTTTTCATAAAATTCATTTACTTGAGAAATCTGGCTTTTGTTCTTAAATAACCTAATGCACAGAAACACATTATGACCTCTTATATATTTATATAATAATGCTTTTGGGCAGAGTTAATTAAATTTCTAATTACATAGTTCTCCTAAAACATTTTTGTAATAAGGTCTTTCAAGAGCTTTAACTGTCAGATTTACATAACATATATCCTTATATACATACATACTTAATAATAATATTTAATAATTATAATACTATTAATTAATATAATATTAATACTTATTTAATAGTAATATACATACATACTTAATAATATATATATACATAATAATAATACATATTTAATAGTAATATACATACATACTTAATAATATATATATATATATATATATAAATAAAATTGAAAATCTGTCTGTCTGTCTGTCTGTCTGTCTGTCTGTTTGTCCCATCATCACGGGAGAACGGCTGAACCGAATTTGATGAAATTTTGTGGGTAGCCTAGAAATAGCCCCACTTAAAATTTAGTCCATGTTTTGAGTTTCTACAACCAGTAGTTCTCGAGATATTAGTAAAAAACGAAATTTTCGTTTGTCTCATCATCACGGGAAAACGGCTGAACCGAATTTAATGAAATTTTGTGGATAGCCTTAAAATAGCCCCCCATAAATTTTGTCGAAGTTTCGAGTTTCTAAGACCAAGGGTTGTCGAGATATTAATGAAAAACGGAACTTTTTTTATAGGAGTTCTACTCTCCAACTCCGTGGTTTATCCAAACGGAAAGGATAAAAATCGTTTGTTTAAAACGCCAAAGGGAATTAAAACTTTATTTTTGAGTTTGATGCAGGATTTTTGCATTAAATAGTCACTATCTGAAAGCATGAATTGTATGAAACATGAATTTAAATGGTAAAATCTACCTCCATGTTTTATATTTCACAATCTTTTACTCAACGATTAGAAGTATAAAGAAATTAAAATGGTTATTTAATTTCGCATTTTATGAGGAAGATTCTATCTTATATCATGTTGCTCGACAAAGGAATGGAATTAAATGTGTTTGTTAATGATTATTATTATTTTTTCGATTTGAATAATAAATAAATGGATATTAAAATATATCTTATAAATGAACGGTTTGATTTTTTTTTAATTATATTAATTGCGAACTAGAGGTTTTAAGCTTATATATTGTGTTTAGCTAATAAACTTATATTCTGTTTACCCAAAAAATTCATTTATCCAATGGTTTAAACAGAAAAAGAGTAGAATGGGTATATATTCTAATAATATTTTAGTGTTTTCATTTAGTATATACAAACTGGATCACGATAGTTTATTCAGATCTGCGAATTTAGAGCTACGAATTTGGCTGGATATCGCTAACTTGGTAACTTTTCTTAAGCTTTACCAAATTAGTGGAAATGTGTCCAAATTGATAAAAGTGACGCAAATCAATGAAATTAAATTTGTTTTGTTAAAAGAAAGTACTGAAATGGTGTTTCGTTAGCATTTGTCTGTCAGGCCAACCGCCCTACTTAGTAACCCATTTAGCGAATTTTTAAAATGTCACCAAATTGATAAAAATATTTATAAATCCATAAAAATATTTTGAAATTGATAAATTGCCCTAAATAAACGAAATTGTGTTTTTTTTAGGGGATAATATTTTGATGATGGTTCGTCAATTTATCGCCAAGTGGGACTGTCAGTTCTACAGTCCCACTTGGCGATAAATTTGGCGATTTTTTAAAATGTCGCCAAACCTTCATTAGAGATATTCAGACGATATTTTGATCACCAATTTATTTGAAGCAAATCATAACATGTCGCTTAACAACGGATTTAAATTTAACGTGTTTATGAGGAAGAAGATTTTTATTAAATCTTTTCCGATTTTAATGATGAAGATATGTATATAAAATAAATTTCATTGCCATCGTATTTTTGACTGAATAATACCAATTACGATCTTCATGTTTAAACATTATTATTATTGATGTTTTCGGGGATTATTGATTCAGAGATTATTGATATTTTCAATTTCTTATGGCATTGTTTTATTGCGGCAAAAATTGTTGAAACTCATATATTGTACGTTGTACGAGTAATCTTCTACAAATGCACGGGTATATCTTCTAATGTAAGAGAATAAAAGTAGTACATGTATATTGGCATATATTGTAATCAAGCCTTCCGGTATGAAGATCACGGGGATTATTGATATTTTTAATTTATTAAGTAATCTGTTATATATTGGCAAAAATTTTTCAAACTAAATATTATAATACGGGTAATCTTTTACTAACACTAGGACATATCTTCTAATCTATGACATGATAAGTAGTACGGGTTTATCTTTCCATATAATTTTAGCACTTTCATTTGGGCACATATTGGAATTAATTACTGCCTACTGGTTTAAAGAATACGGATTTATTGATATTTTCAATGTATACACGTAATGTCATAATACAGGTTATATCTTCTAATATTCGCGTATATAAGTAGTACGGGTCCCATACAATACGCTATTATTTTGCATATATTGATTCAATTCCATACTTTTTATGAATTTGCTTGCAAAAAAGGCCAGGATATTTTATTCTTCAGATCTACCCGTGAAGATAATTTTGTATAGTGAGAACAGAGATCCTGAGGTTTCTTTTTAGGAGCATTGTATTAAATATTTTAACAGAGTATTTTGATTAAGCATGTCATTTAATATACTATAGGAATTTGCACATGATTGTGAATTTTAAGTTTATTTATATTATATACTCCGTACGAAGAACGGGTATGCTGCTAGTACTTAATAATAATATGCATACTTAATAATAATATGCATACATAATAATAATATGCATACATACTTAATAATAATATAAATACATAATAATACACACATTAGATTTATATTTTAAGTGTCAATAAGTGATCACGCCCATTATGAACGATTATTTCGGAAGTTACATTTGTAATTGGCAGCAGGGTTGTGATATAAAAATATTTATTACTTTCCTTATATACATAATGTTTAAGGAAAGTATTGTGACGGGGTCGAAAATTCGAATTCGAGTTTTCGACGGGAGAGCACGTTTCAAGCATCCCTGATCACGAATCAAACATTTTTGAAGTGATGTCTGTGTGTGTGTGT
Source organism: Amaurobius ferox (assembly GCA_951213105.1). NCBI lineage: Eukaryota > Metazoa > Arthropoda > Arachnida > Araneae > Amaurobiidae > Amaurobius > Amaurobius ferox. Next base: position 81,936,445 of record OX578154.1, on the reverse strand, counting down.
GTCAGTGAGTCTGTGGAGACGATAACTGACGAACGAATGGACCGATTCGAACCAAATTTGGTACAAAAATCACAATCCGTAAACACTGGAAGCCTATTGTTTTTATACGCAATCGAATGTTCAGAACCTCCCTAAATTTTCGAATAAAATTTTGAAAAAATCGTCAAAAAATTAAAACCACTAATAAAGTTACGCAAATAGACATTTCTTATGTAATTTTTCAGTAGAAAACGATTGGCATAAATTTTAGAACGCTAATACAAACCGTTCTCGAGATATTGCACATTTTTCAAAAAAATTATCAAAAAGTCACATAAAATAAAAAAAAATGTCCTATTGAGAAACATGTTCACTTTTCATATGTAATACCATACGATAAATTGGGTGACATCATTCTCGTGGATCCAGCTCGTTCCATTCATGGAAAAAGATACTTTGAGTAATACATTTGTATTTGAACGCCAATAGTCATGTATCTGCTATAAGAATAACTTATTGCTCCGTCCATAAAGTTTGGCGAGATTTTGGCGACGAATTTGGCGGAATGTCGCCAACTTGGCGACTTTTTGAAATGTTGCCAAATTACGAAAATCTCGCCAAATGGATAAAAATGACGCTAAATCAATGAAAACGACGACTAATTGTCGAAAATTCAATATCTTGAAAAGAATATTATTATCTACTATAAGAAAAACCTATTTTTTTACTGTAAAAGTAGTAAATTCATTACATTATATAAGGAAAGTCATGTGTTGCCCACATCAGATTTTTTTTTGTTATTGTGCACTTTCAGATGAAATTGAAATCCCTGTTTTGGTAAAATGAAATGTAGAGATTAGTGTGAATGACAGGAAAAGACAGTAGTCTCAAATAGTAATAATTTTAAAAAACTAAAAAATCGCTTTCGGGTGATAAGCTTTTTTACAACAGAAATAATTTAATAAATTTGAATAAATCGGCTAAATATCAAATAATACTGTATTACAATGATAAACTATTTTACCAAACTTATTTTAATAGCTTCGATCTTACCTGTTTTTTTTTTCAACGAAAATAATTTTAGACGTTACTTATTGACAGACGATTTTCACCTGTGATGTGAAGTTTTCAGTTCTTTTAACACTTTAAGGTTGCTGAGTGTTGTCATCTGCATTTTAATGAAACAATAATAAGCTAAATAATCCACGAAAAGTTTTCGGAGCCAATATGAATTTCAGTTTTTCCAAAAAAAAATTATGAAATTCAGATTTTTTTTTTCTAATTACAGAAAAAAAAACAATGATTTGTGTATTTCACATTTTCATATTTAATACACATGTGCATGAAATAAATAAAACCATTGGTTTCCAGTCTCTTTGGAGGTCAGATGATTGAAAGAGTAAAGTTACATTATTCATTAATTGATAGTACTGTAGCAATAACATTCTCAATTTTAATCTTGCCTTTTGCTACGACAATATGACAATTGCCCATAGACCATTTACAAATTGCAGATCAATGATCCCTTCTCACTAATAAAAAATCAAAACACGAACACAAAAAGAACAAGATAACGGAAAAATTTTATTTACATGAAATTTTCTGCACATTTACCTTTTTAATTACTTACACCAAAAAATTTGAGGATGTATAATCCGTGAATTTTTTTTGGGGGGGGAGGGGAGTACCAAAAATTTTAGGGGGGTGCAACAACAATCCGCAAAAATGTCTAACTCTACACTTTACATATATAAATCGAACAATTGCTTATATTGACAACAACAAACCTTACTAAGAAAAATTTCATTATGCTAATGCATAAATAAAAAAAACATGTATTTGAATTCTACTTATTCCATTAAGGTATGTTTATTTATACCCGATTTCCATCAGCTTCTTACGTAGCAAAAATACTCGTTCAACGGACGAATTTGACGTTGGATTTGAAAAAATTAAGCTACCTAAAATCTTGATATCCATGAATCTAGTTCTAGATCACTTCTAATCATGTTCTAGATTTTAAAAATACACTTAAAAGAAAACCCCTTTCGGTGATACGTTCGGTAGACCTATACTGCATGTGCATCACTTTATGTATCATGAAGAAAGTGGACAAATTGATTACATTTTCCCTTAAATATTAGAAATTAACAACACCATGCATTATTATTATTACCTGGATAATAAAAATATTCACGATATAGCTTACCTTATTAGGATACATCTGTATCTTCGTCAATATTTACACGATCATACTTTCAAACACATGCTGTAAGTTGCAAATTGTGGGATGTACTTTATGACGTCACGAGCTGCAGCAGCGCCGCAGGCATAGACCCGATAAGAAGCAGAACTAATCCCGCCGGCCCCGGTCCGACCTACCAGAAAGATGAATATAGGAGAATATTGGTGAATATAGATGAAGAAGAATATAGTGTACCACTTCAACATATGATATAGATTAATATGTCAACTGAAAACATTTTCATTTGCAAAATGTTATGGTGAACAGGATGCTATGCTATCTTAACATGAAATTGAAAATATAATTATTTCTCAGTAGATAGAGTACTGTCTAGCTAATAAGAAATCAGTGGTTCATTTCCTTACTGAGATGAGATCTTTACACAGAAAAATTAAATAAAATTACTTAGTCTTAAATTATACCTTTAAAAGTCTTAAATACAATTGATAATTATTTTCTAATTTTTATCTCTTTCATTGTCTCTTCTCTAGCCTATATCTCTACTGGTTTTGTATGATAAGCGACCAACATGTATGTACATAATATAAAAAAATAATTATAATCAGTCTTCCAGCAATAAATTTAATTTGAGAGAATGCAAGCTATCATTCTCAGAAATCAAGAAAAATCTGAAAAATTAAAATTTGTAGCTGCTACCTTAATTAATTAATGCCATCCAGACTCATCGCAATCTAAAATGTTCTAAAATATAGTTACTAGATATATGATTACGAAATAAGATATTTGAATATGCTAAAATAGACTACACTTTGAAATAACGTGAGATATTTTCATTTTTAAAAATTCTATATCAACAGAATTTATTTCTCATGTACCACAATTATCATGAAAACATTTTAAAAATTTTATTTGATAGATCTATATAGGTTAAAGTACAGCGGCATAATTTGAATGGGTTGGTCATAGTTGTTTTATATGTCACAAAGTTCATTCGGACAAACTGTATCAAACAATGGTGAAAAACAATTGAATAACAAGCAACTAATTATGTTTATACTTTATTATGCAAGTTATTTATAGGAGGTTAAACCCCAAATAAATAACCACAAATTCAGAAATCAATGTCCCGAAGTACTCCTTATTAACTGGCTTTAGACACATTTGGTAAAAATTAAAGGATGCAGGACTTACCTTTTAGTTTGAATGTGCACATAAGAAGGGAATGTGCACATAAGAATATATATAATGAACGTAGATCCTCAAGTAACCATTGATAATTACATTTACTGTTATGACTCAGTTACTTTAATGAATTACAAATATGTACAGTTTAATTTTCAATCAAATAGCAAACATTTTCAATGCTCATTAAGTGGATTTAGGGGCAATAAAAAAAGGTGTGAAATTGAAGATCATTTTTAGCCAAGCTTTAATTTTGTCCTGTTTTGTATTAACATTGACACAGAGGTACAGGAAGTGGTCAAGACTCTTTTGAGTCAAGATGAGTAGAAGTGATTTTTTTCATAAAATGTTGAAGTATTCATTTTCTAGAATTTTGTTTGTTGGACACTATATTATCAAAGGAATAAATGACATATATAAAGTAGCTCAACAAATGTATAAGAACATATAAATTAGGTACACACTTACATATTTAAAGTGCTGAAATTTTAAATACTCCAACAATAAAAACGTTAACTTGTGAGTTTTGCATGAACTTATTTGCTCATTTTCTTTAATAGTTTAGAATTAAGCATAAAAGGGTAAATATATCATATTATGAATACATACAAAATATTAACAATGCAGGTAATGGAATTTACCAGTCCGTGATAAAAAAAGTTTCAAATATAGTGAGTGATAGTCACGACAAACAAACTTATTAAAAGTGTTAAAATTTCAAATACACTTCAACAGCAATCAATAAGTCAGCATGTCAATTTCCCATCAACACTCGTATAACATAACAGACTTTCATTACATTATGCATGCTACGAATTTGATTTACACATTTTGAATACGCATATATTATTTAAATTTTTTACTGTTCTGCAAGAGCATGCAATGAAATTTTATTATCAATATGAAGAAAGTTTCTACATACTTTGATTCATAGTCCGCTTTTCAATTAGATGACGAAAACTTCGGCAAGTTTGATTTTGCCATTGAAAGCATTTCATAACATACGGCTTCAGGACAACGAATCTCTAACCGATTCTCTTCAGGATTAATCTGGAAGTGAGACTATGGCTACCGCAAATTGCACATAATCGCTGTTTGGCGCAAAGTCGGATCTCGCCAAACCTGCGATATTCAGAGTCATCTATCGGGAAAAGGTAACTTTTCAGATCGGTTAAACTCCGCCTTAAAAGTGACCCCTGCTCGACCATCGCCTCAACATTTAAAAGTGAACTTTCCCAATTCTTGAACACAACATAAATGTAACCCTAAAATAATGCCTTGGAAAACGCCAAACGTGCGATATCCTCCTCAAATAAATGTAACCCCAGAATAATGCCAAACGTTGACCATTGGCGATGAAATGACGTCACTGTCGGTCTTAGGGGAGCTCTAGACATCAACGGCGCATTTGCGATTTGCGGAAGCTCAACCAAAATAATTCTTAATGGTTTGTACCAGAACGATTTCAATAAATAAATAAAAAAGAATAATAATGCAAGTACTTATAATGGTGTGAAAACAGTGTAATTGTGATGTATGCCAGAAAGGATTTGTTTGAAAGAAGTCAATTGAATACTCTATTCATTTCCTTACACATACTATAGAAAAATAATTTTTTTCTGCAAATGGAAGAATTTGATCCAAAGAATATGAGTACCCATCAGTGCACTGATACTGATGATAAACTGTTCATTTGTAAAGTTTGCCAGAAAGGTTTTAAATATAGAAGTCATTTGAAATGTCATCTCCATACTCATACTGGTGGTAAGCCTTTTGTTTGTGAGGTGTGCCAGAAAAGGTTTAATCAAAAGGGTACTTTAATTTGTCACCTTCGTACTCATACTGGTGAGAAACCGTTTATTTGTGAAGTGTGCCAGAAAGGATTTAATAAAAGAGAAAATTTGAAATGTCATTTGCGTACTCATACTGGTGAGAAACCTTTCATTTGTGAGGTGTGCCAGAAAAGATTCAAGTATAGAAGTCGTTTCAAGATACATCTTCGTACTCATACTGGTGAAAAACCTTTTAATTGTGAGATGTGCCAGAAACAATTTAATAAAAGAGAGCTTTTAAAACGCCATCTCCGTACTCATACTGGTGAGAAACCTTATATTTGTCAGGTATGCCAGAAAGGATTTAATAACAGAGATCATTTGAAATGTCATTTGCGTATTCATACAGGTGAGAAACCTTATTTTTGTAAGGTATGCCCGAAACGATTTAATCATGGAGGCCAATTGAATATACATCTCCGTACTCATACTGGTGAAAAGCCGTTCATTTGTGAGGTGTGCCAGAAAGGATTTAATCAAAGACGTGATTTGAATTATCATCTCCGTACTCATATTAGTGAAAAACTTTTTATTTGTGATGTGTGCCAAAAAAGATTTAAACATGAGGGTCATTTGAATAGACATCTCCGCATTCATACTGGAGAAAAACCATCAGGTAAATCCAGAGTATAGTCCACCATTATTTTTCACTGGCCACTCAAACAGCTGCTGTAAGCCCTAGGGCCATTCGAGTGGTCTGGGTCTTCGACCACTATTTTTCAAGTACAAAATTATACCAAGTTGGCACTTTTTCTCAATTATTGGTGATGCCCTCCCTTTCAAAGTATTCTCCCGTGTTTAGAAATCGACTCCTACTAAAGTGATATATTCTACCACATTATAAAATTTAATTTTGAATCTAAAGGATTTACTATTTTAAATTGAAAGAAGTTATAATATAAAATGTAAAAATACAAAATAAAATACTTTAAAAATTTTGCAAAAATATAAAAAATATTGAAAGTTATGTATTGCCATGTTATGATATGTAATTTTGAATCTAATAGATTAACTATTTTAAATTGGTAAAAAAGCACAAAAATATAGAATAAAATATTTAGAAAATATCCTGCGACATTAAAAAGATAAAACACTAAAAAATGTGATACTACATAAACATTCTTGTGATTTAATTTGTGGAACTTTGCAAATATTTCACAAAATTAATACTTTGAAAAATTTTAGAACTAAAAATAATTGAAATATTTTGTGGGACTTGGTAAATATTTTGAAAATCCAGTACTTAACTTATTTTTGAAACTTTAAAAATAAAAAAAAATGAAACAGTAATAAATTTGTAAATATCTGTAAATATAATTGTATTTATTTGTAAATATAATTTGTATATTTGTGTTATGTATTTTAGAAGCATGAAACTTGAAACATTTCACAACTTTACACGAATGGCCAACGACCGTACCGTGCTGAAAACACCGGTTCTCGTAAGATCACCGAAGTCAGGCAGCATCGGGCGCGGTTAGTACTTGGGTGGGTGACCACCTGGGAACACCGCGTGTTGTTGGCTCTTTTCGGGCGCGGCAGCCCAGTGGTTAGCGCACGATTCTCGCCGCTGCCAGAACTGCCGCCGTGTTCATGCGGAGTACGATCACGTTAAACATGTGGGTCCGTAAGTCCTTCCGAGAGGTTGGTGGTAGGGGAAGGAGGGTACGGTCCCTGTGGATGCCTCCCCCACTGGGTTCCGGTCTAAATTGGGTGGCACTTCCCGACCGTCCAAACAGTTACCTTACACCTTTCTGGTAGGTCGGACGGTCTGGGTCTCAACAACAACAACTTTACACGAATTCTACGCATGAAAGAGCAATTTCTAAAACACTGTAAAATACAAAACAAAATTTCAATAGAGATAAATTTTAAAAAGGAAGCAATTTAACTTTTCTGCTGACTCAGATTTGAGGTTCAAGATCAGCCCTCCTTGTACATATTATTGATAAGAGGAAAAATTAAATTCAATAGGTCTGGCCCACCGCGAAATCTGTAGAAATCCTGCTGGCAATATCTGGGACTGCAATTATGTAGACTTCAAATTAATTTTGTGCATTCCATTTTATATAAGTACACTCAAGCTTTCCATTAGTTAAGTTCAAATGAATTTGCACATGCTTGCCGAATTCATAAAATAAGGCACAATGTTTTACAGAAGCATGTTTATCCAAATTTGTTTGTGCACCTTTTATCAAAATCAGAAAATAAACTTAATTTAAACATAGACCATACATCAAAAATCCTTATACTTGCTAATGCAAACATTGTTAAAATGTGCTAAAAAACTTTTTTTTTTATATTAAAGAATTACAAGCATAAAAGAAGAACTCTGACTGGATATAATGCATGTGTGTAGGTTACCATATTTGATAACGAATCTTCATCACATATAGAATGCTTGGCAATGGCCAGTAGCATCCCAAGGTTTTCTGAGGCCTCAAGTAAACTTTCATAAAAAGGCCTCATCTGAACAATAAATATACAGTAGAACTAGAACATCACACATCCAAAAATTGGAAATCTGAAAAATCGATTATCCAACACTTTAATTATGTTGTTTTTACAAGTTCAAATAATAATAATAAAAAATACTTTAAAAGACTAACATATACGTTAGTCTTTTCACTTTAGGTTATGGAATAGAATTTCGATCCCCCCAAGTCAACAATATTTTGGAGGTTTTTGTATGATATAACATACTCCCAGGTTTGAAACTACCTTGTCCTAATGGATAATTTGAATTAGAATATAGTATCATAATCTCGATATGCTCAAGCTCAACTATAATTCGATAAACAGGTTGTAGCCAAAATGTTGTAAAGAACACTATAAACTGTGCCTAATAATAAAATGTAGAATTATAAAATACCAAGAAAACGTTGGATTAGGTATAATGCACTAATGAGTCTTTAAAAAAAATGCAAGATAAATTCAATCAAAATAATGTACAAAATTTTGAATCCCTCTTCAAACATGAAGCCCCAAGCGGTCACTTGGGCTGCTTGGTCCTTGGTACACTCCTGGCAATGGCAACCGAGCACTTGGTGAGATAGGAAAATTGAGGGACTATTCTCTGGATCAACCAACCATTTATTTGTGAGGTATGCCAGACAAGATTTAATCAAAAATGTGATTTGAATTGTCATTTTCATACTCATGCTGGTGAGGAGAAACCTTTTATTTGAAATGTACCAGAAAGGATTTAACCAAAAGTATTATTTGAATATATATCTCTGTACTCATACTAATGAAAATTATTTTATTTGTGAGGTGTGGCCGAAAGGAGTTAATCAAAAGTGTCATTTGAATAATCACAAATCCATACTCATACTAGTAAAAAAAAAAAAAAAAATTGTGCGATCTGCCAGATAGGATTTAATCAAAAGTGTTATTTGAATATCTCTATTCATACTGGCGAAAAATTTTTATTTGTGAAATATGCCAAAACAAATTTAATCAAAGAAATGGTTTGAATAATCATGTCTGTACTCATACTGGTGAAACCTGTATACCAGTGGTAGAATTTAGAAAAAAGAGACAACTGAGATTCAGTGATCTGCACTAATTTGTTCAGGACCCAAAATTTTGTTTGTAGCATGGTATGTAATTTTAGGATTGCAACCTTAACAGTATAAAAAGATTCTCCACTTGTCTTATAAAATTGAGATCACTAACTGAAACTACAATGAAGCCTGCCGTGTTTCCGTTAGTGAGTGAGATCATGAGAATATCATACTTTTCTAGAGGATCTCACTCAAAAAAAATTTGCTGTGTAAAATTTTCTTACCCTGGGAAACAAAACATTTCTCGCTCTCTCTCTAGCCTCCCCTTACTTACTCTTTTGGGTTCAGTGATCACAAGGCAAATTCGTTACCACTAAAATCTTGTTACCAAACATAGAAAAAATCTGATGTGGACAGCACCTTACTTTCTCATCAGATTCAAATTCATTTCCTCTTTCTTTCATAATTGAGTTTTAGTAGTACAAAATAACACGAATTCCGAAAATTTCTATGCCTGATTGGGATGGGTTTGGCGATCTGACGCACAAGCCACTTGACTCTGGCGATGGATTCAGTAGGAAAGGCTGTTTTCTCAATCCGGAATTTTTAGAGCAGTGATGATACATAGACATAGCATATGTACTTTGCACGCTTTTTATTTAGTTAGTTCCAGACATGGTGCCACATTTTAAAGGATTGAATCAAAAAGAAATAGAAAAGTTAATGAATGATCTTGAATCAGAAAACTTTGCTGATAGTGATTCCGATTGCGAATTGGAAGACTTGCAAGAAGAAAATTCTTTTAGAGAAGATAGGATCTTGGCAGTATATCCAGTGGAAATTTAAGTACAGATATTGTAGATGTATTGTCATTTCGTAAAGAAAATAAAAATTTGAATGGTAGTTCCCAGGAGAAAATGATGAAGTTATATAGTTTTTTTTTATAAGAAAATGTTGGATTAAAATCTAATTTTAAAAATCTTCAAAATGAATATAAATATTTTAAACCATTTTTCACTTATAAAGTCTTGAATATACTAAGTGATGAAACAAATACATATGCTGAACAGGTATTAGAAGCAAGATGCAACCTAAACCACGATGCAATCTAAAAAAATAGAATGATTTGCTGAAATGGAAAATATTTTTCATATACGTGAAACAATATATTCCACTAAAACATAATTATTCACATAAATACATATATATTCTCTTTTTAAGAGAAAGGCTACTTGCAAACCTTAATAATATAAAGATTATTATATGCACACTCGGTAAAATTCATTAAGATGTACATCACTGCAAAAATCGCATGTGTTTATAAAACAGGTGGCGTTACTGAAGCTAATATGAAACACAAAACTCCTTAAATCAAGGATTTTTTATTGTTTTTGTTGAAGTATATATTTTTAATCTAGTAATGATGCAGGACATTATTTCAATCTATTTCTCCCCAATTAACCAAATTATAAGCGTTCTGGATTACAGTAAAGGAATTTGTCAACAACGGATAAAGTAAAATAATGCCCTGCATCATTACTGGATTTGAAGGTAACAGTTTTATCAGAAGAAGTTTCTCAGTTTCTCCTGACAGAAGGAGAAATGAGTTACGAACAAAAAACAAGGTCCTTGAAGGTTTTTATTTACAGGGGTAAAATTTTCAGTTATTCTGCCATTCTGGAGTTAAAAAAAGTGGACTTTTGGAGCTGTAACATAAAGGTTAAAGGGTGTATTTGATACACATATAAAATCATTGAGTATATGAGCTACTAAATGTTACTCTTGATTGCAGTAAGTTCAGTCGATCAAATATATAAATTAGAATGTAATGTAAAATTTTAGTAAATTTTTAATTACATAATTTGGTGTCCATGATTACAGCCATCCCCTTAATCCACCAGTGAGAGTCATAGAAAATTAAATGATCGCTAAAGAGTTATGCTTCTTACAAAATGTTAGTAAACTTTTCTGTGTTCTTTTAGTTAAAACCTTTAAGGACATGCTCATCCTGTAGAATAAATGATATTCTTTATATTTATATCCAGTGTGGTAATTAAGTAGTTGTACTTAAAAACTTGGTATCTTCATATATGCATGCAAAATTGCATATTTACAGAAGCTACACTAAATTTGGTGTCAAAAGCCCTTTTGACAAAGAAACTTATTTTATAGAATGAAATAATGCCAAATGTGGGAAACAAATTATTTCTCAAACAATTTAAATAAGTTTTGAACTCCTACAATGGCTAAAGTTGATTAAATTACAAGGTTTGATTGAATTTATACGTTTCTGAATTTCAAGAAAGTTAAAGTTATTTTAATAAATTGCATTTGTAATAATTTCTTATTATTGAAGATTCAAAAGTTTTTACATTTTATTGATATTTCATTAAACATTTTTATGTAACTCAAACTAAATTTTATTCAAATTTGAAGTTGACAATGTGGTAGAACTGAATTTGTCAGTTCCTATAAAACAGATCCGGAACATGTTGCTCCCGAGCACCATAATGCTTGTGCACCAGTATTTGGTGCTGATTAGAGAAGTGCAAAATGTCACTTAAGAGGAGCACTAAAAACAAAATTTTCAGAAATTATATTTTATGCCATATAAATATTTAGTGACCTTCAACATTCATAAAATTGGCTTACTGTTTAGTAAATGACTAGTAGTAGTCTCTCAGGTTCAAAACGAACTTCATGCTTCTACTAGGAACCATGAATCATTTAAAATTAATTAAAATAAATAATTATTAGAGAAATCTGCTGTGTTTCACTTTTATCCTTCATTCCTCCTTTGTAATAAGAAATTAAATTATTTGCGTTAAGAAACTAGTTTCAAGGATAAGTTTAATAATATTAAATACAACTTAATGCAACATTATAATAAATCATTGATTTTTTAACTTGTATTTAAAATTCTTATTTTCAGAATGAATTAAAGAAATGATACTTTATAACATGAGTTTGCAAATTTGTCGTTTCACAGAAGGTGTAAATAATGTACAGGAGAGGTGCGTGCGGCATGCTTTCAAATCAGGGCTTGAAATGTACCAGAGCAAACCAAAACGGTGCTCTAGTTCATGAAATATATTTAAATTCCATTGTGGTTATGCTATGTGATTTGTAAACTGTGACTGGTTGCCAAACTAAGCAGTCATTTGGCCTTGTTCAATAAAGCAACTTCTTTTTCGTAGATTAATCTTTATTTTTTCTCCCCAAGAATGCATCTATATCCTATATAAGTTTATTGTGCATCGCACAGAGTCATATTTCAATGCAACTTACAATGCATTACATACAATCATATGACTAAGCCTGTTTGTCAAAAATGCATGAAAACCGTCTTGTGTGCTTTTCCTGTGAGTATTTTATATATTTGATATTAAATTTTTTTTGTGATTATGTTTATAACATTTTGCTGTGTTCTATAGATGTAATATTACAGTAAACTTTTTTGTATACTGTGTAACTTTGTTTTTATATTGTTTGAAAATAAATGAAATTTCTATCTACGTTTTGTCAATTTGTTTTTTATTTATTTTCGCTATGTACATGGTATAATGAATAGGGAAAGTATTGTGAATAGGTCAAAAATTTGAGTTTTAAGCATTTATAAAATCGAATTAATTGCTTTTGAAGTGATTCGTATGTGTGTGAATGGAGATATCTCGCAAACAAATGGAGCGTTTCGGACAAAATTTGGTGTAAAAATTACAATGGGTGACGGTGAACACTGGAAGCCTATTGATTTTAAACGCAATCAAATGTTTCGAAGACTGCCAAATTTTCGAATGCATTTTTTAAAAATCAGAACTTTTAAAAAAAATATTACACAAATAATCATTTCATATGTAATTTTTCATTAAAAGACTACTGACAAAAATTTAAGAATACTAGCATGAACCGTTCTCAAGATATTGTACTTTTTTAAATAAATTTATCACAAAATTAAAAGAAGTTTTAACTATAGTGAAATATGTTCACTTTTCATATGTAATATTATGTGTTGCATCAATCTCGTGGATCTAGTTCATTCTATTCTTGAAAGAAGATACTTTGTATAATTGTTTTGTATTTTGACACCTAATAATTTGTCAACAGTCATTTATATATATACAAGAAATGTTCTCTGTTTATCTGCAATGCTAGGCAATAACTTTGGCGAAGTTAGCTACTCATTTAATAAAATTTCCCCAACCTGGCTATATGTTACCCCAGATTGACGAAAATATTGTTGGGAACGTGTAATATTCTCTCACTGGCGTCCTTCGTCTTGTCTTCCATCTCTATCGCAGACGAAACGGTGCCATCAGTGTTTTCTCCAGAAGACAGCGGTACGAATATTCCTTCCCTGACGTCACTCTGTGGTTGACAGATTTAGCGACTTCCTGAAACTTCACCAAATAGTGATTGTTCTTCAAGATATTAGATAATTCTGGAAATTTTTATATAGAGATTTCCAGAAGTTTCTATAGAGAGACTATAAAAAGGACTCATCACTCCGTTGGGGTTCAGTTGGGGAGTTGACGAATGGACGTGACGTGACACGAGCTACGTGGGACTCTGATTTTTGTCAATGTTTTGAGAATAGTAGCTGCTGTTTTGTTGTTGAGACCCAGACCGTCCGACCTACCAGAAAGGTGTAAGGTAACTGTATGGACGGCCGGGAAGTGCCACCCAATTTAGACCGGAACCCAGTGGGGGAAGCATCCACAGGGACCGTACCCTCCTTCCCCTACCACCAACCTCTCGGAAGGACTTACGGACCCACATGTTTAACGTGATCGTACTCCGCATGAACACGGCGGCATTTGTGGCAGCGTGCAAATCTAGCGCGCAAACCACGGGGATACCGCACCCGAGATGGCCAACAGCACGCGGCGTTCCGAGGTGGTCACCCACCAAGTACTAACCGCGCCCGATGCTGCTTCACTTCGGTGATCTAACGAGAACCGGTGTTTTCAACACGGTACGGCCGTTGGCCCAGCTGCTGTTTTGAGAATTGTATCACTTATTCTGTAAAATTAGTGGAGTATTTAAGTGTTATTTTTCTGTGTACTGTTCCTGTTTACTTTGTGCTTGGGAATGCAAGTTATCCAGAAACTTGGACTCGTCCTTATATCCTGTGAATACACACACGATTCTAGAGGATACGTTTCGTAACAATTGGTGTCAGGAGTGGGGTTTCTGGAAACAGTTCAGCATCTTGCCAAAATGTCCTTCAGTGGGACTGTCAGCTGTCATGTATCTCCTTTGCCAAGAGCCAAGCCAAGACGCTTGCTTACGGCCTTCCTGGGACCGAAAGTCCCTCACGGCCACATCGAAACGTATCTCCTTTAGTATGCCGGGTACTCTGGAACGAGGGAGTAGCAACTGCCATTCGATGCTCTTTCAGTCATCGCTCTCCCATTTGTGGTATACAACCCCGTTCCTCAAGTGCAAAGAATCCCACAGTGCCCTGATCGTTTCGTTTCAGGTGAGCAGCAGAAAATTTCTTGTCAAGTTGGCTTCTCATTAGTTAGTTCTTTGGTGATCAGAATTGACTTGATATCCCTCAAAGCATGATAAAGACATGCAGGAAAGCGGCGTAATCGAGCCATCGTCGAGTCCTTGGGCCTCGCCAATCGTCTTAGTGGAAAAGAAAGATGGTTCTACTAGATTCTGTGTTGACTATAGAAGACTCTGTGAGAAAAAAAGACAGCTATCCACTGTCAAGAATTGATACTTTAGATACCCTTTCTGGGAGCAAGTGGTTTCCTACTCTGGATCTTACGAGTGACTACTGACAAATGGAGATCCATCCTGATCGTTGTTTCGTCATTTATGAAGCGCCTGGCATGTTGTGCCGTATCTTCGATGTGTGCGTTGAGTATCTTGAAGCTTTGACATCAGTTGGCTGGATTGCAGGTGTACAGATAGAGTCCATAGGGACCACCCACAGTGGGCGGAGCAACGGGATCTGTTTTTCCTGTTGGTCAAGAGAACTGGAGCGCAATTCCGAAAAACTATTTTGCAAGGCAGAGTTAGTTTAAGTTATGAGGAAAGTTTGAAGTTTTTTGATCTGCAATTAGTGTGATTATATCAAAGGTCTTTTGCATCGGGTCTACGTCTGCTTTAATTATTTTGGTGATTTGATTTAAGAAGTTCCTGACATCATTGATATTGAAATAATCTTGTATTTCTTTAAAGAATTTAATGAATTCTAGAAAGGGGTTAAGGGTTTGATTTGAAGGTTTTTAGGCATCTGAGTGCGTGTGGGCCACGTGCTCTTCAGAACTTGGTGTTCTTGTCTCGGCACGCGCCATCGCCACGTTGTCTGTAACAATTTCGAGGCTTTGTGATTTAGGGAGCTGTGGAAAGTTTTCCATGCTCAGGTTTGAATTATCTGATCTATTGGTACGAAGGTTTTGGGGTTTGGTTTTAGGTTCCTGGAACTTGTTACGGTTCCAGGGGGTTTTGTGGCAGAGCCTAATGTTGGCCCCACCACAATTAGCACACTTTGCCGGAAGGTCCCTAGGTTTAAGGCGGTTTTCGACTATTCTCCGCCCATGTTAAAGTATAGGACATTCTCTTGAACATAACCACGCAATAATGCGGGCTCAAATCTCTTTGCAGTTTGATGGTTTTCTCCGCATTTCTCGGAAGCAAGCAATTATCCGAAGAATGGTTGCAATTTTGACAATTGTAACAAATTTTTGCTCCTTTTGATTTGAAATCTTGCACTACGATTCTCATGTAGAGAATGGAGGTGAGGTTGTAAATTTTATCCCACCCCTCACCTGGCTCTAGGCAGACCAAGAAGATGGGGAGAGGTGACCTATCACGGCGATTTCTAAGCTGTGAAATCCTAACAATCCTGAATCTTTCACGGGATATAGCCTCTTTAATAGAGTCTATGCTAGTGTTGGTTGGCAGCCCTTTTATCACTACTTTTTTGGTCTTTCGTTTTTTAAGCATATGGAGCTAAAAGGGAATTTATTCTGAGTCAGGTGAGTCTGTACACTCCTGTAATCTTCAACGGATCCTGGAGTGAACCTAATCACCCTCCCCATCAGCAGTCCTTCAATTTTAGTGCCTAAAGTTTTGTTTAATTCTTCTATGAGGGCTCCCCAATTACTCGAGGAGTCATCATAGAAGGAAGAAATTTTGGGATTAGGTTTTGGGTCACTATTTCTTTTTTCTTCTTCCTGATTTTCAAGCGGCATGAATTTATTTTTAAGTAGAGGGAAGTCCTTACTAGATGCAGCCTCTCGTGGCATGGCCTCAGCTAACTCAGCAGCCGTAATCTCGTCATTAGGCTTATTGCGCGGGAGCTCAAAATTTAGTTTGAAAGATTTCGCGATTTTGGTTTTGTATTGACTATACAAAAAGTCCTCAGATAAGCTATTCCATGTTTTGATGGCATAAGCCGTAGCCCGATAGGATTTCCTAACCAAGAGGTTCTCAGGGGTAGGGGTATCCGCTAGCAAGATGGCATCAGAAGTTATGCTTACCAATATCTCTTTGATGAGTGCCGCCTTGTCGATGTCCTCAGCCTTTCACGTCCTCCTCTTTGCCTTTGGGTATCTCCTTACTGTCGTTGGCTTTCTTGTCTTTAGGCCTAGGCATCTCGGCTATCTCCTGTCGTCCCTCAGTTTGTACACTTTCCTTTGAAATCCAATTATATTCCCCTAGTTTCTCCTGTACCTCCTCCTCACCCCCCAGGGGGCGGCGCCGCCATTGATTGCGGTGCACGGATCTTAGGTCTGTACCTCTGGTCCTCCGTCTGCTGGGGGAAAATCAATCGGGTTACCCTATCAGTAATGAAGTGGCCGACGAACCACTGAACTGTTAGGGCCCCGACTCTTCCGGGTGGTCGTGCCCACTGGACTGCGTCTATTCATGACCTGAGCCAAGGGCCGACCGGTGGCTGGTGTCGGGCTTAGCGGGTGTTCTCTCGGACCTCATCCGGTGAATGATTTCGCCAAGTCAGCGACCTGGCTGCGGCTCCGCTGAAATGGAGATTGAACTCCCAGGTGCTAGTCATTAAAGGCGTAGACCTCATCGGTCGCCGGCCAGTTACCGTTTTCCTCCTGTACCTCATCCTCTGTTTTTCCAAAGCTCTTAACAAATAAATCTCTAATAAGCAGTAATTTCTCTTTTTTCTCCGGCGAAAACATCTATGAGATCCATCCTGACGGTAGAGAAAAGACAGTTTTTATTACAGGAGTGATACCTTGGACTTTATAATGCATCCTCAACTTTTAAACGTCTGATGGAGACCGTGCTGAAAGGACTCTCTTGTGAATCCTGCCTCGTCTATTTGGACGACATAATTATTGTTGGACGGTCATCTACAAAACCTTAGGCGGGTATTTGAAAAATTAAAGAATGCTAACTAACTTAACGTCGTTTTGCAAGAAACTTCTCAAATATTGCTAGAACCTTGCATCGGTTAGCTGAAGGAAGCAAGAAATTTGAATGGACGGCGAAATGTGAAGACACTTTCAAGTCATATCCTCAATCAACAGAGAGCTTTATACTTGATACTGATGCTAGTAAAGAAGGAATAGAAGCAGTTCTCACCCAGGAAATAGGAAGGCAAGAACGTGCCATCGCGTACTCTAGCAAGTGCTTGTCGAAGCCTGAAAGAAAGTACTGCGCGACAAGGAGAGGACTGTTGGCGGTAGATAATTTGTATCATGACCTCTATGAAAGGAAATCCCTGTTGCTGACAGATCAAGTTGTTCTGAACTGGTTCCTCAGCTTTAGGAACGACACAGGAGGGCGCGGTAGCCCTGTGGTTAGCGCGCTGAGGTTGCACTCGGTAGTCCCGGGTTCGATTCCCGCTGCTGCCCAAACTGCCGCTCCGTAAGTCCTTCCGAGAGGTTGGTGGTAGGAGAAGGAGGGTACGGTCCCTGTGGATGCCTCCCCCACTGGGTTCCGGTCTAAATTGGGTGGCACTTCCCGGCCATCCAAACAGATACCTTACACCTTTCTGGTAGGTCGGACGGTCTAGGTCGAAGAAGAAGAAGGAACGACACAGAAAGGGATCGTCAGGGAAACTCTGATGCACTTCAGAGGAGACCCTGTCTTTTAAAATGTGCACATTGCTCTCGTACTGAAATAATATTTGGAAGCCAAATTTCAGCGACCATCCGGCAAGTTATCATCGATCATAATTCAAATTCACCACCATATCCTTGAAGTGATAAAGAGCTTTCTCGATCCCAAAAAGAGGACAACGAAATCGAGCCCATCCTGATCCGCAAAAAACGAACTGATGAGAAGTCAACTTGGCAAGAAATTTCCTGTTTCTCACCTAAAACCAAACAGTGCTGGGCTCTGTGGGATTCTCTGCACTTGAGGAACGTGGTAGTATACCGCAAAGGGGAGAGTGATGACGGAAAGAGCATCGAATGGCAGTTGCTGCTCCCTCGTTCCAGAGTGCCTTTAGGACATTTTGGCATCAGCAAGACACTAAACAAAGTTCGTGAACGTTTCTTCTGGTGCAATGCGAGGTTCGATGTTGAGCGCTGGTGCAAAGAATGCACGAATGAGGCGCTCGGAAGGGATCGAAGCAAAAAACACGTGAGCCTCTCCAGTATTACGTCTGAGCTCCTTTCGAGATAATTGCACTCGACGTTTCGGAACACTACCACGAACTGTAGACAATAATAAATACATCCTAGTAGTAATGAACTACTTTACAAAGTAGCCAGAAGTTAACGATATCCCTGACCAAGAACCATCAGTGAAATTCTACCTCGGAAGTGATTGTGTCGCTATAGAGTTCCCTCTCTCATCCATTCTGACCAAGGAACGAACTTTAGCTCTAGCGTATTTACTGGACTGTGCAAACTACTCGGAATGGATAAAACTCGACTACTCCTCTTCATCCTCAATCGGATGGCATGGTTGTCCGAGCCAGTCAGCCAGTAATTTGTCGATAGCAGGGCGCCTGCAGCAGAGCTCCGTATCCCTAGTCAGGCAACATACATATGTTGGCCACAGTCTTCCACTGAACCTAGTCCTTCAATAGTGGCCAATAATGTTGATGAAACAAGTTAGGAGTAGTAAAACAAAGAATGTTGTAAACAGTAGTTTTATTGTAGAGGTTTGAAGATAGGGTGGGTGAGAGAACAGGCGAATATCCTTTGCTGAGATGCAGAAAAGATTTAGTCAGGAATCAGCATGGGACGTATAAATCGGTATTTAGGATAGCTCTGGGTCTTTTTGGAAATTTACGGAAGTCGTAGTCGGTTATATTATAGATCAGTTCGTTGGGGATCCTAGCGAGGTTATCATAGAAATTGTTTGAGAGTTTTTACACCTCTTGCTTATTTCGGCCGTCCAAATAGTTGCTCAAGTCTTTCGAATGAGTCGGACTGTCTGGGTCTTCAACACCTCTTGCTTACCGGTCGTACAAATAGTTGCTCAAGTCCTCAGGATGAGTCGGAAGGTCTGGGTCTTCAACACCTCTTGCTTAATAGTTTTAATTTTGAAATCGCGATGTTTTACAAAGTTTTTCAAGTATCTTGGAGCTTTTCTGATGGAACGTAGGATTTTGTTCTGAATGATTTGGACTTTTTTTACATTAGATTTCGCAGCGTAGCCCCAAATTGAGGAGGCATAGAGAATGATGGGGCGGATGTAAATTTTCCGAAGCTCTTTCATCTAATTATTTTATATCGTGGTCTGTGCTGTAGCCAAAGCACTTATTTTTATTTCTTACATTCTATAATCTGAACACTTATTTTATTTTTTTTATTATTATTTTATTTCTTATTTATTTATTGGTTTTTAATTCAAGGATTTCAGAACAATAAACTGAATGGGGATTCAGTAATTTTTTCTTATCATATGTGTTAGGAAGCATTTTGAAACTTTTAAATTTCTGGGAGGGGGAGGGGGGGGGTATGATATGAAACAATCGCCAAATGTTGTCAGATTCTATTTAAGGTATAAATTCATCATAATATGTAATTAAATAAGAAAATTTACTTCAATTCTCTCTGAAAAAGATATCCATATATCCACAGTAAGCAATTTCAGTGGTGACAAGAGCCGTCTCAGGTCACGTGATAAATTTGTGCCGGAGCTGGCCCTTCCAGTTAGCCTTCATAGACGATAGATAAAATATGACGTCATGTTGGAAGGCTTTATTGTGGGTGGAGATTAATAAAGAAGAAGAAGAAGAAGTAGTGCAGAATCGCGACGAGAAATGCTGGTGAATCTGTCTGAAAAGAGCTTGTTTATTATTGTATCTGTGTCATTTTTACTTGGCACAACTTTCGGGTATAAATTAAAAGAGTGGAGAATAAAATATTTGAAAGAGAAAAGAAATTTCCTTCAGCGAAAATTCAAACAAGTACAAAATCAGCTTGATACCATTGCCAAGCATTGAATTTTTATTTTCACACCGTGAGTAATATAATATTTAGGATAATTTAGTAGAACTGATGCGGAAGAAAGCATTTCTGCATATTTTTAATTTTTATGTAGTTCTAGATTTTTGTTTCTTTTTTTGTATATGAAAGTATGATTTTCAATGCTTTAATAGTATCCAGTATAAAAACCTGTAATTTAAAATTTTAATATTTTTATGCTGAATAAAATTTAGTTCTGCATGTAAAAGAAAAATATTTTTGGATTGTGGTTAGATTTATATGATTTTAGAAATACTAGTATTTGTTTCACTTGGTGTTTGCTTGTGTGTCTAAATTTTTTACACGTTTTAAACATTGAGTAGTATAAATACTGGAATAAAATCATACATTTCTGTTTTCCTTTCAAAACGTTTCCATTGTAGATTTACAAAGCAATGGAGATAATCCGAATATGTTAACTGTATATTTTTGTCCGTAATATTTTCCCTCCATGTTATCTTTATCTTTACTATTCCACCCGAAGGAATTCAGATAGACAGGGCCTTTAAAAATGAGGTTCAGGGTTTGAAAACAGTTGGTTTTGAAGACACCTTAAAACAAATATTTTAAAATTTACTTGTATATCAACATTAAATAAATGCTTTATAAGTACAAAATGCTATAGGGCTGAATTTCTGACAATTGTCAATTTTCAGGTTCTAAAAAAATTTTTTTCGACTTCATAGTTTCTAGAAACTTTTGCTTGGAATGAGTTCTTGGTAATGTTTTTAAGATTTCTTATAGATGACGGACCTGTTAAGCATGATTTAATGGAATTTTAATGCATAGTTTGAATGTAAACATGATAAAACATAATTTCGGTGACACATGTTTTTTTGCGTCTAAAATATGCAAAATATCAAAACACTAGATTTTTTTTGCACACCAACTTAAGTAAACCATGCAAACATATAATTTCTAATGCATAATGTGTAAATATTATGTAATTATTTTGCAAAAATTATGAAAGGTCTAATTAAACACTATTATTATAATAATGCAACACACATTGAATCACTGAAAAACAACTTTTATTTTGTTATACTACAAATTAACTAAAGTATTTTACAAGAAGTGGTAAAAATTCTTTAACATTAGAATGTATAAAAACTAAACATTGTCAGTATCACCTCTGCAGAGTTTCACTCAGGTAGAACCATCCATAAGAGAGGTTGGGGGGGGGGGGGGGGGGGGGGGAAACAGACCTTCAATATATTTTTTTGTGGGAGAAGACATGAAAAAATTCCATAAAGGTAAAAATCAAATATGAAGGAAGGAGCCCATGATAAATATTTTTAGGGGCACTAAATTTGTATGTTCAATACTGCTCCAAGCTGTTTTAAAATAAGTGCAGTGCCCTAGTTGTTGTTTTGTTATCAGAGCAGCACTCTCCTTGTCCTTTTATGATGGGAAAAGCACCCTGCTTCGCCCTTTGTTAAGATAGTGACGTTTTCTGCTGTCTGTTATCTCCCAACAATAAATAAATAAAAATAATAGGATTAAGCCCTGATCTAGAGTCAGAGAAAACATCCCCCACCATACTTTCCTCCATCAAAATAAAATAGAAATAGCAGAATGGGGAAGATTGTTATGCTAATACATTCCCCTATCCACATGATTAAAACTCAAATTTTATTAAATTATTCCATGATTGGTATGCATTTGGGATAAAAAGTTCTAAAAATTAGAACTCTATAAACATTTTTGCCCTATAATCAATATTTAAAAATATAGTTTTTCTAGGGTTCTTTTGTATCCTTTGCAGGAGCTCCTGTTTGTTTATGTTGAGTTAGTCAAAGTCAAAACACAAGAAGATAGGAAGGGAAATAATAAGTTGTGTCTACATGAGTTATTTGCAGTATCTTTAGATTTTCGCCGGCTTTAATGAAATATTAGAAATTTTTTTTGCTGATATTATTTACTAACTGCTTTTGGCGACCAGCACTGTTGTTTTTTGAAGAAGCTCATAACTTGCAATAGCTTTTTTGCAGTTAACTGTTGAACCTATGCTATCCGCATATGCCGGCAACAATTCATGCAGTAGTTGTTGACCGTGTACCCAACTGCTACGTGGGCACATGCAATCTGCGTAAGTTATATATAATAATGATAATTCCTTTTCATGTAAAACAAAATGCACACTGTGATGTAAAGGTTTTATTAAAAATTCACGATGTAAATTCTGTATTAAAAATGTTCTAATTAAAAGATTTCATTCTGTATTAACAGATTTTCTTAAATTTTTCAGAAATTCTGATTCGCGAATTATATTAAGAGGATATTTTAATTAAAATATTTCATTCTGTATTAAAAAAATTCTTGAATTTCATAGAAATTCTGATTTGTGATGACCCTGTTAGTGAAAACTAGTGAAAAATCCTTAAAAAAATCCTACCATCATTTCAAAGCTGAATTGGTTGTGCATCATTCCGCATAACATAAATTATTCCATTCACGTGACACAGTTGATGTTTGTGTCTATTTTTATTCCACACAGAAATCGAAACTAACATTTGAAAATAGAATATACACTATGCAAAACACACTTTTATATGCTAACAGAAGACATATTACTTTCAATGTTTCATCCATATTAACAATAATTAAATGCATGACACAAGTGATTGATAATAAATATATGCATCAAAAATGAATAATAAAATTGTGTTTTCACTTTCCTTAATTATCATAAAGTGGTGAAACTTTAAACAAATATAAAACAAAATTCTAAATGATATTATTCTGGGATTTAAAGCCGCTGGAGAGGTTGGTGGTAGGGGAAGGAGGGTACGCTCCCTGTGGATGCTTCCCCCACTGGGTTCCTGTCTAAATTGAGTGGCCCTTCCCGTCCGTCCAAATTGTTACCTTACACCTTTCTCGCAGGTCGGACGGCCTTTATCTCAACAACAACACTATCGCCGATTCTCGGGAACAAGCATGTATAAGCAATTTCGCAAAAAATCATCGTTAACATTTTTAAGAAAATGGTATGTTTTACAAGTCAAAATTGTTATTTCTTAAATTTCACTTATTTATTTCCATTATTTTTTTTTCTTATGTAATTAAGAGATGAAAACTCAACTCATCACTGGAGGATAGTAATAGAAATGACGAATTTGCTGTTTTATGATGTCCAAACTATATTTAATATTATTGAAAAATATTTCTTTTTAAAAATATGCAGAACAGACTGTATTCTAAACAAATACTGCAATAAATATATGTTTTATTTATAATTTTTTTTCTTAAAGCTCAAGTGACCCAAAATTGATGATTATCAGAAATTCAGCCATAAAGCAAGCTCTCTGTAGATAGTCACAGTAATGTAAATATAACTTAAAATCATATTAAAAATTTTTAAGCAAATTATTTTGTTGATATTTAAGCTAATAAACTTAATACCCCCAAATTTTTTTAGAATGTGTAAACATATCAAATATTCATATTATTTGGGGGTCCATGACTTAGGTGGCCTGTGCATATGTCATGCTCTGATTTCAGAGTTTTAAGTAAGCAAACAAGAAACATGTAAAAATTGAGATCCTATTTTAGGGTATCAAATGTATTTTTTTTACAAATGGGAAAAAAGCTTACTCCTAAATATTTTGAGTCTTACATACATGGGTATATATATATGTGAATAATGATGATCTGAAGAAATTCAGGACATAGTTGATCCTCATCATTGGAAACTTCAAACAATCTTATTTCTTAAGGAAAACTTAGGAATGTATTTAAGCATAAATAAAATAATAATGCTGCATACAGCTGTTTCATGGATATGCTTGATCCTTATCATTAGTGAAGGAGAACTAACCAGAGCAGCAGTCAGAGAGGGCTGAGCCCCGCAAGAGGTATACTCAGTCCCCCTAATGAAATTAATGAAATTATTAAATTTTTTGTAGTGATACGAAATTTCATCTAACATGTCATCCAAATTTTGTATAAAAATTGTTTTATGAGAATGTTATACATTATTTCGTTTCAAAGATATTTTAATAAACCTAAATTTGTTGTTATACAGATGATAAATTTATTTACATGTTAATTTAAAAATATTTAAATTAAAAAATAATAAGACAATAGTATTTAGGATGCTTTTGTATTATTGCTGCTTTTACTGTTATACAAATTGAATCAAAATAAATTGATAAGTAGTTAAGAGTTAAAATTATATGTTAACTTGTATTTATTTTCAGAATTTTTTTGCAATGAATTAACAGCTTTTCTACTGTAAATGCTTATGTTATTATCAATTGTAATTTTTATATATTAATATTAATGTATAGCAGCTATATGGATTTTCCTAATCAACTCTTAGTTTTCAAATATAAATATGTAATTACCTATTTATTAATAATTTAAATGGATTGAAATATAAAATAATAACTATTATGGTTTATGATTGCTAATAATTAACAGTATTTTTTGTGAGTCTCTCCTTTCTAGACTGTTGAGTTCCCTTGAATTTCATTTCTGGCTATGGCGCTATGGAACCAACCAAAGTCATAAAGGTGAAATGGGTGCAAATAGAAAATACAAAGGGGTTTTCCTAAACTTACTTCTGAAAATTATTTCAACAACACTTTCATTTTGAATTTCTTTAAAAACTCAGTCATTAGATTGCTAAAATTCTTAAAAACGTCAAGTTTAATATTGTATTTACCCCTTCTAATAAACTCTGATTTTTTAATTTTAAAGATCCTGTAGAAATTAATAGTTGGGACAGGGGTCAGCTGCTAATCATCATTGTTGCATTTTGCAAAAGAATTCAATTTGGCGATTACGAATTCTGTCAATGTCAAATAAAAAATCATGGTATACTAATCATAATATATACTACAAAAATGATCTATGGAATTCGAGAATTTATAATTTTTTTTTTTTTTAGATGGAATGTCAAAATAAAATTTGGTGAAAGGAAATTTCATTTGGTGAATAGGTTATTAAAAGTAAGCAGTAATCCAGAGCAGCTCTTGGTTGAGGCATTTACAGTATTTCTTGCCAGTGTGATGTTTCTTATATTTGTTGAACTAAATCTGCTTTAAAAATTCACAATAAGGAATATAAAAACTGTGTCAAAAAACACAAATTTAATAAATCTTCAATTGCTCAACATTGCTATAAATGTGAATACCGTTTTGAGTTTTCTTTAGGAAGGGTCATACAAAAGTTCACTTTGATATATGATCTTGACTTTTCTGAAGATTTGGTAATTCTAGTAATTTAATTGTTAATGACTTGTCCAGTACTCTATTTTTTCTTTATATTTGTTCCATTTGTTAGCCCTTATCGCTCTTATGTATCATTTCGATTTCTTTCTCGTTTTGTTGGGGCTCAGTTTTTTTCTATTTGGACTCGACTCAACTTGGATTTAGCACACACCAATCTTGTGTATTACTTTCATTTTGGATTGGCCGAACTGTTCTTTATTCTGATTTCGGATTGGCTCGCTCAGGTGGACTCTTAATCCAGGACTTGGGTATATAAAGTCCTTTGTTTCCTTGACTTCATATATGTTGGTTCTCTTGCACCAATGAAGAAGATCAAGCATATCCCTTAAACAGCTGTATGCCACATTATTTTTTTATTTGTGCCTAAATACATTGTTCAGGTTTTTATTTTATCCTTTGCACAAAGTATTTTTTACTTATTAATTTTATTACATTTTGCAGAAGAGAATTTTGATGAAGATCTTATTTACAAGAGTTAATGTTGACAGCTCTGAATCTGAAGGGTTGAGAGTGGCTGGTGATGTTTGTGCAAGTGGTGTCTTGAAATAGGAAAGCAATTAAGTTTGCTATATTGGCATTTGCTTTTTTCTATAAGATGCTCTCTTATCTGGCTCTGTAAGAGACACACTGCATACAATTTTTAAGAGAGAGACTTTTATTTACATGCTGAATGAAAATATGGCACAGTATTGATTGTGAGAAAAATCAAGATGGGGGAGTGACAGCGGTCTGCACAGGCCTAATTTAAAAAATTTCACTTGACTCGACCTGTAAATATTAAGATTTTACCTGGCCTAAACCTGAGAATTTTTCAAAACAATTTGCCTAATTCGGCACGAAAATACTCAGAGCCTAGCCCGAATGTTTACAATATATTGAAGTCTGTCTAAGGTCTATTGCTTCGTATCATGATCAACATTTGCCATTTAAGGAATTAGACGAAAAGTGTATTACATATAGTAATAAATTAAAGAAAATCCAAATTTGAAAAATCTGTACAAATCAAGAATGACCATTACTATAAAGTTAGTTTTTATTTATCATTTCGGTTGAATAATCAGGAATGAAATGAGAAATGACCATTTCACTGAGATTATGTTTAAAAAAGGCACTCTTTATCTATTTAAGTTATTCATCAGTAAATAATGGGATGCTCCTCTTGTTATAGTTCATCAGCACTAAATATTCATTACTGCACTGGTTGATAGTAAAACAAACATCTCATATGGATGCCACAATTGTTAGTGTTTATAAAAATATTTCAATGTGATTAAACTTTACATGTACGTACATAGATATTTTTTTTTATTATGACAGTTATGAATATTTTTAAAATAAAACTATAAGATATTTAGAAAACAAATAAACTAAATTCAAAGTTATAATTCATTTTATCCATATACAGTCGAACCTGCCTTAAACAGAATTCAGGTGACCGAAATAATTTTCCATCTTGAAAAGGTTTTCATTTTATGCAGGTCATTTCAGAAAAAGCTAAGTTTAAAAGTTTAGCTGGAAATGCTGATAGTCCATATGTAATTGCTCACCTATACATCAGATTTTAAAAATTTTCAAAAACGTATTTAGATAAATCCTATAAAAACTATATTATACCATAATAGCTAATTTAATTATTTTAAATATGTATATACATACATATTTGCATACTGTGATCATAGGAGTATATGTAAATAAAAATATAGTGTACCTCGTGTCCTTAATAACTGTTAGCTTATTATCAAACCCTAAAACCTAGATGAATTAACTTGCAGGCAAAATATTACTGCTTACCATAAAACAAACAGATAAATTTAAAAAAATGAGAGATGAACTTTTAAAATAATCTAACATGATTTCTTATACGTGTCTTACTAATGATGCGACTTTGAGTAGAAAATCATGTGTTGATTAATATTTCTAACATTTCAGAATCTCCCTGATTAATAAAAAATTCTTGAAGTTCTGAAATGGCTTTCAGAAAATCGTGATATAATTTAATAGAAAGTTCTTTGAAAAATGGTTCTCATAGAAATAAATGGTTAAAATAGTTGGATGATTTTTCCATTGTCTGTTCATTACTTTATTAACAAATTATTTTAAATTAGCTAGCCATGTTGTGCAGGTTCCTTTCCATAAAATATCAATTTCCTATATTTCTGGACGGGCTAAAAATATTTTCCGCTTGTTACAGTATTTTGTTTCAAACAGGTTTGACTGTATTAATTTTAGATTGTAACAGTTTCCTTAAAGAAATTTTCAGTATTTGTTATTGGAAAGAAATCACTGAAACTCAATTTTAATTTAAAAATGGAATTTTTTAAATTTAAATTTTTTTTATTTAATAAACTAGAACTAACCCCAGCATTGCTATGAAATTTAATCGGGTACTTGAAATTGAATTTTTTTTGTTATAATGCTGAAGATTTAAAAAGTCCCCTCCCTCCTTTCTCCACCAAGATCATACATTAAAAAGTCTTTGTTTTAAAGCCATTTTAACTGTTAATTTTAAAAGTTATCATAGGAATGTGATTTTTTTTAAGAAATGTACAGTCTTATATTTTTAAATTTAAATCTCTCTTTGTAAAAGTCGGGATTTTAAATTTCTAACTTTTAAATCTTTCTACCAAAGCGCAATCTATCTGGAATTCCTGGTTTCATGAGCGAGACACTTGTCTATGATCTTGCCACCATGTCTGGAATGAAATTTGGGCCGTATTTTTCTCCACATGCTTTATAGTGCTTTTAGCAGTTACAAAAGAAATTTGAGCCTATAAAATAATTAAAAAACTGATTTGAAAAAAAAAATGCCTAGGTGAACTTATTCGGGTCCTAAAGTACCTGTGCACCAAATTTTATTGTCATATAACATTTAGATTCCCCACTACAGACTGTATAGATATCTTCCTTTATTAAGTAAGATCAAACTAAAGTTACAGAAGAAATTAAAAATGAAATATTAGTGTTAAATTTTAAAGTAGACAGTACCTATTGGATTTTGACTTCTAGCCTCCAATTAAGCAATTAAACTTTTTAGAGATAAATTTAAAAATAGAGCAAATTGCAACTCTCACTTGACCAACAATTAAAACTGAATAATCATTTACTCAAAAATTAAATTTGGAATGTATGTTCTCCCTATTAAATTCATAGATCACACGATGTCGTGAAACATGACATTTGGTATATCGGCTTCATATTTTGCTGCATTTAGACCATAAGATACTTTTTTGTTGTGTTACTTTAGTTTCAAATAACTTGATTCTTCTGATACTAGTCCATAAAATGAAATAATTCAAATTAGCTGTTGAAAATTGCAAAGAGCAATGTTTTATTTTGACTTAAGAATGTTTTCAAATAAATAAGTCTTAAATTTTCTATCTGAAATTATTATTTTTCTATATCCGGTTTTAAAATTTACCTATCTGCATTCTTCATACAGAGTAAATTTTTATTACATAATATGAGACAATGAGACTTTCGTCTGTATATTGAAAGTTTTGTTTTATATGTAATTTTAAATTTTCTGTTTCAATTTTGCTCAATTTTTGTCTTTTTTGGTCCGACCCAACCCAACCCAAATTTAATAGCCCCTGCTGACTTTTAATGTGTGATCACAAAAATATGTAAAAGGCTATGGAAACATGATGAAAGATATCAAAAATGTGAGGATTACATATCAAATGTAAAGGTTCTAGTTATGATTAAAAAGGGTCACAAGAATGCACATAATTTAAAATTTTATTTTCTTCTCATAATCAGAGCAGTCGAGTCCGAGTCTGTAGCAGTTTTGTTAACCCCAACTCCAAAATAAAATTATTTAAAAATAATTTTATTTTTAAATAATTTTATTTACAGAATTCATATACTGTATGTATGGGACTCCATGCAGTTTTTAGCACACAACAGTTCAAAATTTGCCATTTTGAGTAATTTTTACATTGCTAGTATAGAAAATTTCATGGAAATTTTTATATTTTATGGCAATGATCCTGATAGGCATAGCATTTTTGGATGGTTAAGGTTTTTACTAAAGGTTTTTGGCTAATTAATTGTAAAAACTGAAGATCTTGCAAAATGACAAATTAATATATTTGTTATTTATATTGTATTTAGTCAAAGAAAGTCATATTTAGCAAGAAAACCAGAGTTGCAGCTGAGGGTTTGCTTGTGATCATTACCTATTATTTGTTCCACCTATTAAAACTTGTCATCTCATTCATACTTGACTCAATAAAATGACTGGCAAGTAATTTTTAACAATATGAGAATTATAGTTCAATGTGAATGATTTTATATAATATATGAGTTTTAATAAATTTAAATTAAAAATAGAAATAGATATTCCATAGAAAATAATCAATGTTAAATTCAGAGAATATATAGGGTGTCCAGTTCTATCGGTGCCCAATGGCTATTTCCTCAACCGTTAGTCACAGAGATATATTTCTAATTGCAAAAATGTTTTAAATTTTAAAATCTATTAGCTTAAAAACTGTTTAAATCAATAAATATATTTCTGAAAGAAATACGAAATATAAATTTTTATATGATCCCCCGGTTCTACCAATTATATTCAGAAAAATCATCCTCATACAATTTCATGCAAAATAAAAAAAAAATTCTTCCTTTTACAACCAAAATTCACCGAGTAATGAAGCATTAAACTTTATGACTTAAGTCGCTTTTACATGCATAAAAATGTCTTGTTTCAGGCAACCAACTAAACAGGGACCGTATTGACCATTTCTCCAGGCAGCCAACCAATTAGGGACCCTATTGATCATTTCTCAGCACAAAAAGTGCTTCAACTTTAAACAGCTATAAGTCTGTCAATTTTGGTCGTAAAAGGATGATTTTTTTTTATTTTGCATAAAATTGTATGAGGATGATTTTCTTAAATATTATTGGTAGGACCGGGGGACTGTATAAAAACTTATATTTTATATTTCCTTCAGAAATGCATTTATTGATTTAAACTGTTTCTAAGATAATAGATTTTAAAATTTAAAACATTTTTGTAATTGGAAGTGAATCTCTGTGACTAACGGTTGAGGAAATAGCCATTGAGCACAGATAGCACTAAACACCCTGTATACAAAAAATGCCATATTTTAAAAGCGGAAGCCCAAAAATTATTTCTCCAGGTACCAAATTTCTAGTTATACTAATGGTTTTCTATGTTTTAAACATAATTGTATATTATTTGTTTATTTTGTAGAAATTTATCAATTTTTCTTAATTTTCATGTTATCTTAAACAAATGTAGAACCTTTGAACTTTCGTTTAATAAATCAGCTTTGTTTTATTTCAGATTTCATTAAAATGTTTGTGTTTAAAATTCAAAAGAAGGGCTGTGTAGTGTTCAAAGATTTTTATTCATTATTTTCAAAACTTTATAAGTTTCGAGGAAGCTCCATTACATAACTTCTAAATTTAATTTACAATATATATATATATATATAATTATATATCTACCTATTAGCTGTTTTTAATATTTATTAGTATTAATTATTAACAATCTAAATTCTGTTACTAATGCTCATTCTACTGAAATACTTTTGTTTGCAATTTAGCATTCAAATAATTTGCTTGCTTTATCTTCTCTATTTTCCACTCTTTATCAATGTAAAGCAGAATTACAAATACATTCCCTTGATTACTAACTGTTTCTATGCTCTTTCCTATCTTGCTTAACAGTTGCTTTATCTCAGCTTCCATCCTGACTTCCCTATTTAACCGTTCTAACATGTCTACGTCTGTACGTCCACGTCCATCGCCTTTAAATTCGCCACGTTCATCTCCCTGTCCTTCACCTCGTAGCTCTCCCAGATTTGCAAGAAAACATCTTAGATCTCCAACAGTTAAAAAGAGAATGATGCCTGTGATAGTTGTTCATGGTGGAGCAGCTTTAGTTCCTCCAGATAAACAACCATTGAAAACTGAAGGTGTTAAACGAGCTGTCAATAAAGGATATGATATACTACTATCACCAGAAGGTACAGCACTTGATGCAGTTGAAGCAGCTGTTAAAGTTATGGAAGATGATCCAGTTTTTAATGCGGGTTTGTATCTTGTTCATTTTAATGTTTTGAATAACATAGTAAAAAAAATCTGATGTGAGCAACACATGACTTTCCTTATATAATGTAATGAATTTACTACTTTTACAGTAAAAAAAAATAGATTTTTCTTATAGTAGATACTAATATTCTTTCCAAGATATTGAATTTTCGACAATTAGTCGTCATTTTCATTGGTTTAGCGTCATTTTTATCCATTTGCAGGCCCCCCCACATTCAATTTTGGGCCCGGGTACTAAGTCAAACTGTGGGCCCTAGGTAAAAACAAGGGGGGGGGGGGGGGGTACCTTTTTTTATTTTATGTATTATTTAGGGGTAGAGTTGAATTTAATAAAATATATCAAGTACAAGGTTTAATACAATATAACACAGAAAAATAACACAGTTTATACAGTCTAATAAAATATGTCAAGTACGAAATATAACACAATATAACACAGTTTATGAAAGATCATTCATATGATGGCAAGTGGTGTGTACATTTCATTTTAAACGAAATATTTTTATACTCAGTTGCACAATTACAGAGGGTGTTCACACATTTTTGTAACGATTTTGAAAAAAATATATATATAAACAAAGATAAGAATTTTATTTTCTAATATGTTCAATCTGATAGCCCTGTTGTTGAACTATCATATTACATCTTGATTTCCAAGATAAAAGAGCTTTTCTTAAAATATCAAGGTTGATTTTGTTCCACTCCTCCGCCAAAATCTTCCAGAGTCCATCCAATGTTTTGGGATGCCGTTTATAAAGAGCTTCTTCTAAAAGTCCGAATGCACAGTAATACATAGGACATGGGTCGGGGGACTTAGGTGGGATGCATTTAAATTGGATAGCCTCCATTCCGGTTTCATTTCTCATTTTTTCAAAAAATATAGCTGTAGATTTCCAGGTATACCTGGTAGCCTTATCCTGATGGAACTTAACACAGTGAAGATTGTTTGGGTAAAGTGATGGAATGTCTTTTTTGAAAACAGGTGTTAATACATATTTCTGATAGTAATCCGAGTTAATTTTGACATTTTTTTTCTACTTTCCTTATTTTAAGTTTTCAGTTATAAGAGAATCCAGCAGTAACTATAGCAAACTTTATAAACTATAAACCTATAAAACTTTAGCAGAACTTTCCTTGTTTTCTCTGAACCAACCTTTGTTGTGCATGCATTTTTTATCTTTTTCCCAGTCAAATGTAAACTTTGACGTTTCTTTTCTTTTTTATTAATTATGCCACTAAATTTCCGTGTAGAAATATTAAAACCATTATTTTCACATCTTTTTTTAATAATCGAATGAGAGTATTATAATCTAATAAGAGTATTTCTCTTCGGAAAGCGCAAAAATATAGCCTTCGGTCCATTCTTTATTTTCTAGTGCCATTTTAAAGCAAAAAATATTTTTAATGATGCAGACGATAACTAAACTCTATTCCGACTTGCTGCCAGTCAGGTTTTTATTATTTTTTTAATTTAAATTCAATTCATGGAGAAAGTCAAAATCGTTACAAAAATGTGTGAACACCCTCTGCATTTCGCATAGTCATACGATTTTTTGTAAAAATCGGAAGTGACATCTCCAGAACCAGAAGTGTAAATCATTAGTGACCCCTACTCCCTGCAAAATTCATTGCTGAATCCATATCAGTCATTATTTAAGCTATTCCTACAGCCAATCCTGAGAAATAGGTATTGTAAAGAAAATTGTAATATTTTAATCGGAAGTGACATCTGTAGAACCAGAAGTGGAAATCCTTAATGAATACTTCTAACCCCTAAACAATTTTATACTGAATCCATATCAGTCATCATTTAGCTCTATCTATAGCTGATTTCGAGAAATAAATGTTTGAAATAAAATGAATTTTTTTTATTCAGAATTGGGAAAAGAACTGGAAGTGAAAATCCTTAGTAAATCCTCAGCCCGCTACCCTTACTGAAATTCGATGCTAAATTTCTATCAGTCATCATCTAAGCTCTATAGTCAATCAAAATATACGTTTCAAGGGAATGTTCTGAACCGCAAGTAGAAATCCTCAGAAAACTAAATTCCAGAGGGGGCAGGAGGTTCCCTACTTCCTCTGGAATATGATGCTGAATCTATATCAGTCATCATCTAAGCTCATCTTTAAAAAAATAGATGTTGCAAGGAAAATGTAAATTTTTTAAATTGAAGTGACCCCTCCACAACTAGAAGTTGAAATTCTTAGTGAATTCCTGTACCCCCTTCGAAATTCGATACTGCATAAATCATGGTCTAAGCTATATCCTTAGCCAATTCCAAGAAATAAATGACGCAAGGGAAATTTTTTAACCAGAAGTGGGAAAAAATAGAAAATAAAAATTCTTTTTGAATCCAGAATTTGATGCTGAATCCCCTGAATTAATTAAAAAATTCTGCGAAAGGTAATAAATATGTAATAGAGAATGTGTGAATTTTCTCTTTGAACGAGCGCAATTCCTAGTAATTCCCAAGTTCAACACAAAATCATACAATATAAAGTGAACGTTTAAAAAAGCATTATAAACACAAAAGCATCCATTTTCCTTTCATAATGCAATATTTTCTCTCAAGTTTTGTACATATTTAATTATAGTTATTTTAGAGGATTGAATTTACAAAAAAGTATAGAAATTTGATAAAAATTTTTTAATTAATTCTAAAATTAACTTTTTTAAGATTAATATATTTGAAAATAATATTTGAAAACTACAAGAAAATTATTTTGAACATACCTTAAATCTTAGATGGTAGCATTGGGATTTGATTCAGCGAATAATTTTTTTATAACATTTAGTCACGTGTTGAGAGATGCACTAGCAACTAGCACTGATAACACATATGAGATTACCATATAATTGCATGAGAAATTAAAATAAACCTGCTTTTTGTGCTTTCTAATATCGGCTATCTCTGAAATCAATGCGGGAAGCAAGTTCATGCCAGGAGGGAGAGCCAAGAATTTTTTTTCTCCATCCTTGCATTCAGTCCAACACCATGGATACCCCGTCGCGTTAATTGGTTTACGACCTCGAAGAGCAGGATCGCCCCCTTTCAAAACTGATAATTTCACAAAAGAAATTTGTAGACGGGTAGTCTCAGTCACTGTGGTCTCAGTAGTTAGCTGGTTGTGATTGATATGAGCTGTAAACATGAATGAGCAAAAGCAAACCACTAGGGTCATAAACGTATCTATTTAGGTGTAATTCTAGAAAATTTCTCCCTGATCGGTTTTTATTGCCTCGAAACACAATGACACTGGAGCTATCTGTACCCAGACGGCTTGCATTGAACAAAGGGGCCCTTCTTTGAGGCTTTTTTGACTAATTCAGAAATGAGACACAGAATCCAAACAGATGTTTACAAAATGTTTTGTACTTTTCTTTCATTCAAACTTACAGATTGTGTTTAGGCTTTATATATAATTTATATTTGTAATTTTATAATTACACATAATACGTAAATTTCAAAACCTTCAATTAATTTAGAAAAAAAATTATATATTCATAAACAAATGTATAAATATTTTATCCTCAGCAATATTCACGGGCCCCTAACAGTCGCCGGGCCTCAGTACTGTAGTACCAACTGACCCCCCCTTTGTGGGGGCCCTGTCCATTTGGCGAGATTTTCATTAATTTGGCAACATTTCAAAAAGTCGCCAAGTTGGCGACATTCCGCTAAATTCGTCGCCAAAATCTCGCCAAGCGTTATGGTCGAAGAAATAAATTATCCTTACAGCAGACAAATGACTATTGGAGTTCAAATACAAACGTATTACTCAAAGTATCTTTTTTCATGAATGGAACGAGCTACATCCACGAGAATGATGTCACCCAATTTATCGTATGGTATTACATATGAAAAGTGAATATGTTTCTCAATAGGAAATATTTTTTTTTAATTTTATATGAATTTTTGATAATTTTTTTGAAAAATGTGCAATATCTCGAGAACGGTTCATGTTAGCATTCTAAAATTTATGCCAATCATTTTCTAATGAAAAATTACATATGAAATGTCTGTTTGCGTAACTTTATTAGCGGTTTTGATTTTTTGACGATTTTTTCAAAATTTCATTCGAAAATTTAGGGGGGTTCTGAACATTCGATTGCGTATAAAAACAATAGGTTTTAAGTGTTTATGGATTGTGATTTTTGTACCAAATTTGGTTCGAATTGGTCCATTCGTTTGTCAGTTATCGTCTCCACACACACACACATACTTTCACACACACACACACACACACAGACATCACTTCAAAAATGTTCGATTTGTGATCAGGGATGCTTGAAACGTGCTCTCCCGTCGAAAACTCAAATTCGAATTTTCGACCCCCGTCACATTTCTTTCCTTATACATTATGTATATTAGGAAAGTAATAAATAATGAACTGTTTCACAATGTAAAATGCATGACCAATAAAGATACATGAGCATGAATACATGTTGGAAATCATTTGGATATCCTTCTTCAGTGCAGCAAGTCTGGATCTGAATGTCCAATATAGCACAAGACTGTGTCAACCAGACAGATGGCAAAACGACAGAGTCCTATACAGTAGCACCACCTAGTGTGATAAAAGAGAAATCTTTTGAGAAAAATAGAAAAAACAAGATGTATGAACATAAGCAAATAAAATAAAATGTAGAGCTATAAACATAAAACACAAAATTAGACGTGGTCATTTGAAACCTCTGAGAAATAAGAAGCAATTTATAAATTATTAAATTATTGGAATTTTTATCGATATGAAAAGATTTAAAGAAATTCAAATCAAAGACATTTCTGATTTGGATTTCTTTGAATCTTTCCATATCAGGAAATTCAAATGATTTTCAAAATGTACATCTGATCATTTATCTTTATTTCCTCTGCATTTTAGATTGAGAACCAGTTCTTATTGATTGCATGCAAAATCATGCTTTACTCATAGTAGAAATTCTTATCCTACAAGAAGCACATTCTAAAACCAGTGGTGTCAATCAGCCGGTTTCTGGAAACTGGCTGTTAATTAGCTTGATATATATTTTGGTTATAATAAAGTTAAAAATTACTATATTAAATTTTATGTGATCACCCTTAATCAGTCACTAATAATGTAAATAACTTTGTTTTTAGTTTGGACAAAACAGAGTTTGCCAAAATGTGTAATTATGCATCTGGTACACACCAAAATACCTATTTATGCCTTGAAATTTTACAGTGCTTAAAAATATGCATAAAATTTTTAGCAATAAAATGTTATTTTTTTTGCAAGTTTTCCATTTTTTTATGTTTTAATTGCTGTATGTAAGTATATATTTATTTTACACTTTTAACCTTACCAATTATGCTATTACATTGTTAAAAGTTTGCTACAACAAAATTTACATTAATATGTTAATAAACCACTTTTAAGTTTCAATATTGCATATGGAATATCAACCTATTTAACAACAGTTACTTTTTTTAATTTTATGTAACATTTTTGATAAATTTATTTGAAAAATATGCAATATCTTGAGAACAACAGTTCATGCGAGCATTATAAAAATGGTGTCATTCATTTTTGTTATGCAAAATTATATATAAAATAATTGTTTAACATTATGGAAGGTCCTGAATTTTTTAAAAATTCGTTGGGAAGTTGAGGGGGTCTTGCGAACATTCAATCATATTTAAAATCAATATGGTTCAAGTGTTTACTGATTGTAATTATCATACTTTTTATTATTTGTAATCTTAATTTTTTTAATAAATTATCATAATTTTTTTAAAAATGCTGTATTCGTTCAGTTGGCATCGCTTCCATAGACACATGGACATCACACAGAACATCACATCACAGGACATTCACATCAGGTGAAAAACATTCGAGTTTAGATATGCTTGAAGCATGTGCTTCCATTGTAAATTCGAATTCTATTTTTCAATCCTGTCACTATACTTTTTTATACATTAATGTTGTGACGTATCCTTTGGAATTGTAGGTGTACCCTCAGGGTATAAGAATGAGTTTGAATTTTTGGGTAACTAATATGTGTTTATTTACAAGTACAGCATATCAGGAAAAACATACAGAAAATAGCTCAATTACTATCTTGATATTTTTGGTGGACAGTACAATAGACCTCTGGTCGCTGTGCTAGGCTCTCTTTGAGCCACCCACCTACAAGTCATAAGTAATCTCACAAGATAACTAAACAACTATCAGTTACACTAAAGCAGAAATTAAATGCTCTAATAATTTCACAAAGTAGCCAATACTATTCTCAAAACATTGATGTATCTCACAATTCAACGTAGCTCGAATCACGTCAACTGCTCTCCAACTTAGCAATGTCTCTTTTGAATACTTTCCGTAGAAACTTTCAAAAGGGACTCATATCTTCCAGAATATTCATTATTTTGAGAAAGTTATTGAACCTTTTAAAAGTTGTCAAATTGGAAATAAATCACCAAATCTGACAACCCTAACATGAGAGTTCAAATATGGAAACCTTAGATCGATGTAATAGGAATGGCTGTTTGTAAAAATGTTTTGCCCTTTTGGTTCTCAAAAGACCATCCTGTGAAGGCATTTTACATGTAATGTAACATTATACTATGCATGCAGAGAGAGTACTATATGTAAGGATGGAAACATGGCCTTACATGCTTGTTTTTTTTTTTTTGCTTCACTAAAGAAGATTTTTTTCTACAGACAGTCATAGATGAGTACCTGAATGTGACTAAATATGCACTTCTGGTTACTAATCTTTTACTACTTTCTCTTGTTACCGATTTATGCAGGACAAAAATTTTATTTGTTCTAGCACTCTTAATTTAAACACCAGTGAAATGTAACATTTTATGGAACATCTGTATAAATCCCAATAAAATGAAACTTAAAAATTTGTTTCTGGGTTAAAAATCTAATTTGTTTAGTTGCCATGTGCATGAAAAGATTTTAAGGAGTCATAGTTTAAACTTTTTATCTGGATTGTCATAGTTTTCATTTATTTATTATTTTTAACACTTTACAACAAAGTTGAAAAGTGTTTATGACTTTGTTCATTCTGTCTGTCTGTCTGTTAGCACGATAACTACCGTAAAAATGACTTAATCAAAATGAAATTTTAGTATGTTGTTCAGACGGTCTGTGGGACCTATGGGAATATAAATGAATAATATCACCCAATTAGTTTTGGATTGAACCCGGGTTGAAAAAATGAAATACATTGAACCCTATGGGACCTAATTTTTCAAACATTTTTAAGCGGATTTAAAATTCACAAATTGCTTCGAAAATTTTAGGAAATATTCAAATAATCCCATAAAATATATAAAAACAATTTCAGCAAAATATATTCAGTAGTTTTTTAAATAAAAATTAAAATAATAATTACACCTCTTATATGAAGCAATCACGTGACCATTATATGAAGAGATCACATGACCCACTTCAAAATAAAATATGGCATCCATCTTGTGTCAAAATCATGATTTTTATTCTTTTTAATTCATATTTAGTGTTGTATCCATCCTAAAACCGTTTTTCTTTTGCTTAAATTCTGTGCATCTACATACTGAAACTAATTACAATATATTTGAGTTTAAATGATCATCCAAATTTGATTATTTCTACAACAAAGCCTATTTTTCACTTATGGAAAATGTAAACAGCAGAATATGTAGAATGAGTTGTATAAGAATTGCTGCATTTCTTTAACGCAAAATTATTTAGCTCATGGAGTTTGCATAGCTGATATGAATGAAATATTCATTGATTTTACAGAGAGAAGGACGATTTTTTTCGATGAAGTTTTAAGCATAGAGTTTAATTACTTGTACCTCCATCGTGTTAAGTTTTTTAAATAAAATAAATTATTATAGTATTGTGATGAATGAAATCAATGGGAAAGTGTTTATAAATGAAATGCTGCTTTTATAGAGAGAGCCAGGCGTGTTATATTTCGATGATATTTCGATTTGAATAAATTTCAGTTGTTTTCGATGAAGTTTTCAAATATAATAAATTATTGTAGTATTATGATAATTTTAAAAACATTACCAAGGAATGTAATGCATTTTAGAGATGTTTAAACCAGGCAATTTACATTTCAATGCTGTCATTTGAATGAAGTTCATTTTTTTCGATGAAGTTTTAAGTTTTCAAATATAATAAATTAATGTAGTATTGTGATAATTTTAAAAATATTACCGAGGAATGTATCGCATTTTTGAGATGTTTAAATGAAATTGCATTGAAGTTGGAAAGTGTTTCATAATCAATGCTTTATGCATGATTGATCTTTCTTGTTATTTTCTCATACTATAAGATATAGTATGGAGAAAGTATTGTTTTTACAAAATTTTTCAATTTCAAGAGTTTAATCCCAATATATGTTTTAGGATCTCCATAACATGTTTTGCTATTTTTAGAGTGATGTCTGTGATCGAGTTGAGCCACACTTCAGTTAATTTTTATATTGTAAGCATTTGTTTTCATTTGCAAAATTGAATATTTTGAGTATTAATAAATTGCAAATTTTGAAAAGTGAAGAAAAGCTTAAGTGTCCTGTAGGCAGGCAAAAGAGTTTGGAAATTGTAGTACAATGTTTAGTAATTATTTAATTTTTTACACTCGATTAGAATGCAGGATACTTTCTGTAAGGTGCATATTGTGAATTTCTTTAAAATTATTATTTTATATATTTTTTGCGTAATTTTTATTATATATACAGTAGACTTTTCATATGATCTTTTTAGGACTTAGTGTGATTCCTAAGCACTTTTTTTTTTGCCTATGGTATAACAAAATTTTGCTGTCTCTTTAAAGCACAATTTCCCCAAATTTCTGCAAAATATTAGCATTTCTGACTGTTGAAAGTCTGATAGTTCATCTATGACTAAAAAAAAGCTTATTTTGAAGTCATATTCTCAAGATATCTTAGCCTAATGACATTTACCTTGTTGTATTTTAGGTGGTATAAGCAGTTAGTTGAAAAATTGGAACAAAAAGCTGCAATTTTCAATTTGTAAATTTTGTTCAAGTTTTTAGATGAATAGCATGCTTAAATAGACAATTTTCCCTGGGTTTATTTTTCTTATTCATCACCAAAAAGTGAAAAATATATTGAAAGAAATCGTGTAATTTAAAACACATATTAAACAGGATAAACCCAACTTTTGGTATTAGAATTGAAGTATATTGAGAAGGAAACTAAGTAAAATGATGTACAGAATGGGTAAAATGTAAAATGGGGTATATAAAATAGCTATTTTATTGTATAATTACAGTTAGATTTAATTACAGTTAAATTTATGAAATGTGATATAAAATTAACAAAATAATAGCCTGTATTAATTATTAAACTTATAATTTTGAGATGAAATATGTAAAATAAATTTTTCATGAAATGTGCTTAAATATTTATTAAATTATGCTATTGATTAATTCCATTTTCTTCTGTTATTAGGGTTTGGATCGTCACTTACTATAAATGGAGATGTTGAGATGGATGCTATTGTAATGGAAGGCACTCGAATGAAAGCTGGAGCAGTTGGTGCTGTTACTAAAGTAGCTAATCCTGTTGGATTAGCTAGAAGAATTATGGAACAAGTAATTCTGATGTTTCATTTTATTTATGAATTTAAATCTGATTTTTTGTAATTTTATTTCTTACTTGAATTCTGATGTTTCATTCTTTTTTTATGAATTTAAATCTGATTTTTTGTAATTTTATTTCTTAGTTGTAATTTTCTACACTTTTGAGATACTTCTTTAATGAAAGGAAGTATTATTTTCCAGCCAGAAGCACTTTTTTAACAAATTGCAGATCCAGAAATCTGAAGTTGATGGCCTCTACAGACCAAAGAAAATGAGTTTGTTGAATAAAATAGTTAAATAAATATCACCCAAAGTGCTCTAATTAGATGACAAATTTGTAAAAATATCTTTTGAAACATTTTAGATGTAGAGCAGATCTCAAGATCTCAAGAAATCATTAAGGAGCCCCTAGGTCAGACCAAGAGTGGCTGCCTTTAATCTCCAAATTAACAGGGAAGACAGGAATCATATTAAAAGAATTTAGCATGAGTGTTTCTCGAAGAGAATGAAAGGGTTGGCTCCAACATGACAAAGTAAATTGATGGCAGTTGGGATGCAATTGAGACAAGTCCCAATTTTATTCTTCATGCCATTTAATTTAGAAAAGTGGAAATAAGCTTTCCACAAGAAAGAAAATAAAAATAAAATGGTAAGTGTGTCCAAAAGGACACAGCTTGAAATCAAGAGAGTGCCTTGCCAAGGGCAGCAGGGACCTAGAAGAAACACAGAGATTCTGAGCTGACGCCCAGCCAACCAATAGAAAATAAGCTTTGAGAGAGTCTTAAACATGGCTCAAAATAGGGGAACTACTCTTCTGCACTCAAAGTGATAACACTTTTGTGCAGGATGCAGGAGGAAGATCTTATCCGTAATATGGTTAGCTTTTTAAATGTTATTTCTTACTTGAATTCTGATGTTTCATTCTTTTTTATGAATTTAAATCTGATTTTTTGTAATTTTATTTCTTACTTGTAATTTTCTACACTTTTGAGATACTTCTTTAATGAAAGGAAGTATTATTTTCCAGCCAGAAGTACTTTTTTAACAAATTGCAGATTCAGAAATCTGAAGTTTGTGGCCTACTGACCAAAGAAAATGAGTTTATTGAATAAAATAGTTAAATAAATACCACCCAAAGTGCTCTATTTAGATGATAAATTTGTAAAAACATCTTTTGAAACATTTTAGATGTAGAGCAGATAGATAGATACATTGAAGAGATAAGCACCATGCTGGAAGTTGTAGATTAATGTCGCAAAATATGATAAAACTCTTATCAAGTACATGCACATTATACATTAATAGATGGAAAAGAAGGAAAAACAGGGACAATTGTTCTGAACAAAACATTTAATCAGAGGGATTTTTCAAAATGGTGAAGTTTTTCAGGCAATTTATGCAGGGAACTTACACAAAAGATGATCATGAGGACTTTTAGATAAGGGAGCTTATAGATTAAAGAGCTCCATGAATGAGAATATTATGAAATCAAGAGTATTTTACAAAGAGAGTTTGATTATGGCAGCATAAAAGATTTATCTTTTACACTGCCATCATATCAGCATATGATACTGTCATATCAGCATATGATGTAGATGAAAATTAAGAGCAGTTTATATACTTACTAAAAGACATGAGAGAGTAATTCGTTAAAATTAATTAGTTTTAGTATGAGCTTGTGGCCTGAGAATAGAAATTGGGAATAAAGGTTAATGTAAAAGGAGCAATTATTACAGGGAAGATTAAAATTTGTTTCATGCAGTGTTTGTATGAAATTTTTTTCCAGAATGTAAAACTATCTTAAGATAATTTTAAGGGGTATTTTTTAATTTCAAGGTGTATTGTTTAAAATCAAGGGTTCTTGCTATATATATATATATATATATATATATATATATATATATATATAACCTTATCAAAATACCTTCACTATCAAAACTAATTACAGAAAACATACCCTTCAGCTCCAAACAGCTCAACCAAGTATATCTGCATAAAAAGTAAGAATTGAAATATAATGGAAGAATAGCAATGCATCAAAAATGGCTGGGGGGATTGTGACCCCCCTCTTCTCTGTTAAGCCAGCTTTATCTCATGACTATACTCCTGGAAACCGATACACTGCCAAAAACAAAGTACTCAATACTTAAAATACAAAAAAAATTAAATTAAATGGAAATAAAATGATTAATTAAACTATTACTGTAAATTAAGTATCCAAAATTATCAAAAGTCCCATCACAACCATAATATACATCACAAATAACATAATATCAAATACCAAACTAAAAACATTACAAACCAACCCCGTACACATTCCATAACCCAAGTACAAATATCGCCAAAGTACCCATCACAAATTTAACTCCTAATACACCATTCCACATCATTCTAAACAAATCCATAACACCTGTATACTTCTGTCTGCTCAAATTTCATATGTACTTATATTTAAATACAAATTAAAACTCTCCATTACGGTTATATTGTAAAACTTGCATATGACGTCACTTAGAAAATGCCGTGGGAATTCCCATGGCGTTTTGTAAGGGTATTTCAAAGCAAATTTAGCTTTGAAACAAATACAAAACCAAAGCAGAACAGAAACTTTTTGTTTATAAAACTTAAATAAAACCATGTTTTATAGTGTTGATAACTATGCCAAAGAGAATATAAATTATTCTGAACTGTTTTATGATTTCATAAATTGAAAGTGTCATTTAAAACGTCTTAAATAGCTGGGTAGAGTCATCATGGTGTCACATATGTCCTTTGAAGCCTCAATGTCCAGCTTAGGCTGTCAAAAGTTAAGCCTTGTTGGAGGCGCTGCCACTGTACACAGAGAAGCTTTAGTTAAAAAGATAATAAAAGCTATGGTTGATGGCATAACAAAAAGCTATGGGCAATGGTCGCCTATGGCGACAAGCTGGCTTATTAAAATATGAATTCCATTGTGTTCCATTGGTCAATGAGAGTTT
Organism: Amaurobius ferox; assembly: GCA_951213105.1. Classification (NCBI taxonomy): domain Eukaryota; kingdom Metazoa; phylum Arthropoda; class Arachnida; order Araneae; family Amaurobiidae; genus Amaurobius; species Amaurobius ferox. The sequence goes on along the minus strand of OX578154.1, from coordinate 81,892,463 downwards.
CAAATTCTATTGTGCCAATTGGAATTTCAATGCGTAAAATACACACTTCAGTGGGTATATGCGACCACTGGTGTCATGAATCAGTTTAAATTTCTAGAAATGTACAAACTCATGTATTGAACTATAATAATTATTTTCTTTGCTGAAAGGTTTTAGAAATTTGTTTTTAAGCTATCAAATTATGAATGATGTATTCAAAATTTGTTAAATACTATAGATGTAATCTTTATAAATAGCCCTTTCATCCGGTAAAAGAAAATTAATTTCCATTTACTGGTCTGTGCAAAAGAAGGATTAAACTCATCTTGTCAGGGTCAAGATATTGAATATAAAACAACAGCTTTTCTGAAAAGGAGAACTAATTTATTAAAGCATTGGATATCTATAGGATCTATGCATATCCCATCTAAGGTAAAAATGCATGTTCCTTCTTCAACAATTGTACCAGAGAAAATGTTGAATGAATTTGTCAAATTAGCCATTCGAACACACAAAGTTTGTTTTTTCAAAAAACTTGGAAAATTGTTTAGCCTTTGCATCATTTTTTAGCATCAGCACACTTTTTAGCATTAGCACTTTGACACATAAACCATTTTATAATGCCTCTCCACATTTTCCCATTCTTCTTTACTCAGTATCTTGTCTCAGTTGTTTGTTATCTATTTTTTTTCATTACACTGTTGAATATCCTCTTTTCCTGTAAATAATTCGTGCTGTGTTGTTTGTAGAAAGAAGTGCCAAGGGAAAATTTTTGAGAGTCAAATGATAATACAATATTACCGTTCAGATGAACTGCTGTAACTTATTATTCTGTTGGTCCATTGGGCAATTTTATGATCTCAGACCAGTGGAACACTGTTTATTTTGATCCCTGAACTGAGTATAGATTTTAGCAATTCGTGAAGCTATACACGGCTGAAGCAATTCAATTGGTCACCTTTTCACCACTCTTGGATCCTTCTTTTACTTGTTTTGCCTCTTATCAGCAAGTAGTTGATGAGATGACTAAGGGTATACTTTCTTTTATTATTTTTACTTTCAGGAGCCTACATATTATTCTAACATGGTGTGCTTTCATTTTTAATTATATTTGCAGCGTTTTTGTCAAGTTACAAAAAACAAATATAATTTTGAATTTTTTAATAGTTGTTAAGAAACAATTTCATTAGTAAAATAGCAGAAAACAAGTGTCTCAAAGAAGTCAGGTCATTTAGTCTATGGAACCATTTGTTTTCTTGATCTGTTATTGCTTTATTTTTGCTTTCCAGATGCAGATTTCTTTTCATTTAGTTTATCTAAGTTATTTGTTTTCTTTTATTTCTAACTGTCCTGATTTTTCTCTGAAGATGAAGTTAGCTAATTTAGTTTTCCATTATTTGCAACTACTGTGTTTGTATTTTAGGATGAAATCAGTTAATTTAGTTTCTGAAACTTGTTTTCTTTTTATGTGATTCTTCTGTTTTTCCTTTCTATTTGTTTTTAGGTAATCTAGTTTCTGAAACTGGTTGTTGTCTTCATTACAATATGTTACTTAATTTTACAATCTTGTGTATTCAGTTACTTCTTACAGTGTTTTGAACAAAACTTTTTCATTTTGCTGTTTGTTTCATCCTATTTTCTACTTTTTTAGGTTTTTTTTAAATTTTGAATGCTTTTGAATTTACGAAACTTTTCTTCCTGAGCCATGCAAGCATTTTTTTTTATTGACAGACATTTTTAGCTAATGCTGGTGTGATTGCTCTGTCTCATTTATTGAAAGAGTTTTTTTTTTTACCTCTAAAAACCTTTACTTATTTAATCCTTTTACACAATACTTAAAACAACTCTTAGAAAAACATTTTTTCTAAATTTAAGGTTCTGATAAATGAAATTCAAATAAAAAAAAATTGAATTTTCTTAAAATTTCATTGATGGAACATAAAAAATCAGGTGGCAGGCTGTGGGTTAAACATCACTGCTCTAAAGGATTAAAATGAAATTCCCTAAGGGATTAAAATAATTCACTGAAACAGCTGTTGAAATTAGAGGTTTCCTGTATAGTTAATTTTTACATAGTTTGAACCAATTACTTTATATTTGTGATGGTTTAAAAAAAGGGTCAAGTTATTGGTAGTTTTACTTTTGAGATATTGTGGTTATGGTACCAGAGCTCATACGTACGTGCAGTTACCATGCCAGTCAGTACTTTTTAAACTGAATTGACTCATTATTAAGAACTGTAAGTCAAAAATGATTCACAAAATCAATATTTATTTTTTTCTTCTCTTTCATACAAATTTTCGTTGTCTGGCTATGTTTAAAGAAGTGTATATTTATGTTTGCTATGTTTAAAGAAGTGCAAGTGTTATAGTATAATAACTTTAATTGAAGTTAAAACTGTTTATCAATTCAAAAATTTAATTTTATTACATTTTTCTTTTCAGTATAAATGCGTGTGGCATATATGAGCGAGACTTCAGCTTTTTCTGTCATTTTAAAATTAAAATTGCAAAGCAAAAAATGATTTGCAAATTTGAAAGTTTGACTTATATTTTTCAGTTGTAGTCAATTTGTCTTGCAATTTAGTAAGCTAAGAGCTCTGGCCATTATATCAACAACTGTACCCTTTTTAGTTTTTAGTGAATTTAGTTAGATACATGCTTTTCAAATATTGGAAACATTTTCATTATGCTCTGCATGTTATAAATAAACATAAAATTAAACATCTATTAAAATGTGATAATTCTTTTAAAATCTAAATTTTCAAGCTTTTTTTTCCTATTTTAATGTTTTCACTCGATTAATAAATGCAAAATTTGTAAAATGAGTTGCTATTATTGTAAAGACATGCTTTCTTTTTTTTAAATTTATAGAATTAGTCTGAAAAGCTGTATTTAACAAGGACCTAAACTCAAATTTGAAAATTTCCAATAACTAGACCCTTTTCTTGTAAACCATTACATTGATAGTTTTTTAATAATCATATTTTTTTATTCATATCGAATGGCAGCAATTTCATTCTATTTCACTGTTAAAACTCATAATGACAGATTCATTATTTTTATTTATATATATATATTTATTTTAGAGTGATCATGTTCTCTTGATTGGTTCTGGAGCTCACCAGTTTGCTCAAAATATTGGTATGCCCTTAATTCAACCTCAGCAACTTGTAACCAATTGGGCCCAAGACAGATTACAACAATATAAGACTTTTTCAAATACGGTGCGGTCAGCCATGACTCTGAGGTAAGTGAATGAAAGTATTGTGAAATATTGCCAGTATTACACAAAAACGATGTGTATCTCTGTACATGACCCAAGTTTTACATACAGCAGTACATGCTTTATGCAAATTTAACATCTTAATACAACATGAGTTCTGCCTTCACATCCATGGGATGCAAATTCTGTCAGGATTTTCTTACCTACAACCTACAACCGATAATTTAAAGGAAAACTCTGTGATGGCTCCAGTCCAATGGAGCTCAAATAGTTTTGTGTAAATAATGTCTTGTAAAATAAAACTCCAATGAAGTTCACCGATTGTCTGCACATTTGGCTATCCTGCTAACAATCTTTGTGGGTGTATAACCCACACCTTTGGATCTTTTAAAAACAGTTCAATATAAAGTAGCGAAATGAGAACTATCTTTTCAAAATATTAAAATATCTAAACTATGACCGCTATATTTAGAAAACTAAGAACTTGATCCCAAATCCCAGTATATATCCTTGTAAAACTTTTACAAATACTTGCTTATTGTTTATTGCTAGCTAAAACATCAAAATTAAAACCACCTGTTTTAAATAGTTCATAATAAACTAATTTTGAAATATAATTTCAGACATTAATACTTCAAAATTGTTATGACTATTTCAAAAACTAAGAACCCAATGCAAAATACAATTATGTAGTCCTGTTTTCCAAGGCTTATAAATTACTTATTGTTACTTATTGTTGGCTAATACTTTTAGTTTTTGAGATATAAGCATTTAAAACTGAACATTTTCATTCTTATATTAAAGGTGGTATCACGTCTATTCTAAATTCAGTTATAAAATCAACGACACAATATCATAGATAAAAGGTCATTTAATAAAGTCATCCTACAAGACATACGTAGCTTTGAAAAATCTAGAGCGCTTTTGGACATTACTTTACCTTTCATCAGTGGCTATATGAAACAGTAAGCACGGAATGCTTATATGTAGACCAGATCAGCAGACAAATTTGCATAAATAAACCCAAAATAATGGTCGTACAAACAGGCTATTAAAATTAATCAATTACAAATACAAATTTAGGGGTTATACCCAAGAGATTTAATTTAAACAAGTGGTAAATATTTTACAAAGAACAGACTCAATTCAAAAATGCAGCCAAGCATAATTACAATAAAATGATGTCACAGATAACGGTGAAGCGGTTTCACATGCATAGAGTCGAGAACGAGTTGCCAGGCGTAACTTAAAATTTGAACAGGATCAAAATTACAAATGGAACCACGTTAGATATAAATAAACAAAGATTCATAAAAAAGGATATTACGTGGGTTATTACAATGAAATAAAAGGAAGGTTTTTTTCAAAGATGGGCTGAAAGTTATCTTTAACAACACATTGGGCAAGAGCCGTAGAAAGTTTACCATTCCTGATGTCATGAGCGTGTTCCACTAACCGGATACCAACAGTATGTTTAGTACTATTGATGTAAAATTTATAGTCATTATCAGCAGTTAACAGGGGTACAACGAACCCCCCTGCATGGCTTTTAAAAGCCATGCTGGGGTGTATGATCCTGTTCAAATTTTAAGTTACGCCTGGCGACTCGTTCTCGACTCTATGCAAGTCAAACCTCTTCACAGTTATCTGTGACATCATTTTATTGCAATTGTGCTTGGCTGCATTTTTGAATTGTGTCTGTTCTTTGTAAAATATGCACCACTTGTTTAAATTAAATCTCTTGGGTATAACTCCTAAATTTGTATTTGTAATTGATTAATTTTAATAGCCTGTTTGTACTACCACTACTTTGTGTTTATTTATGCAAATTTGTGTGCTGATGTGGTCTACATATAAGCATTCCTCGTTTACTGTTTCGTATAGCCACTGATGAAGGATATGCCTGAAAGCGCTCTGGATTTTTTAAAGCTATGTATGTCTTGTAGGATGATTTTATTCAATGACCTTTTATCTATGATGTTGTGTTGTTCATTTTATAACTGAATTTTCAGTCTTCCTCAAATTGACAGAACGATTGCATGAAAACTATAAGAGCTTTGTAAAAACAAATTATTGATCTAGAAACTGCATTTTCTACTAAACTTTTTTTTGCTTGCTGTTTATATCTAAATTTTATAGTTTAGAAGATATTTCAAGTGAAAGAAAGCAAAGTGAAGGAGAAACTCGCTAAGACAAAACTATATATTTTTTGATAAACTAGGAGGCTCTGTCCCCTGCTCGCGACGCTCGCCGTCCCCCATAACTAACTAAATTTTTCTATTCTGAAATTCACATTGGCCGTTTTTTTTTTATATTTGGTATTATTATACTTTATTATGGGTTGTCACATCCATGCTTGCAGTTTCTATGTACAAGTGTTGTTAATATATCAATAGAATTAAAAATATCCTTCTATAAAAACAGTATTTGTCAGATGATGTCATCTGAAACTTTATATAAAACAAACAGTGAATTGTTACTTGTTATACATTGATGTGAAGCACTACTCAACCCTTTTGCATATTTTGAATGGAGATATATGTGAAATATGTGAATTTGCAATAATAAATTTTGGGTTTTTAAAATTTTTTTTTAAATTATACATTTTTGATAGATTAATAGAATGCAGTTTATTTCGTCCAGATCGAACCACAAAAGACGACGCTATCCAGTGGTGAAATGCTTGGATGTAATGCTTGCATTCCAATTGTATTAAACTGCTTGTAGCAATAGGATAAAATCATTGTACAGAAATATCTTATGCTACTATTTCAGTGTCTTCATTTTGTCATATGTTGTTCAATGTTCATATTTTTGTAAATTTTTTGCAATCAACTAAGATGTTTTATTTTTTAAATTTGCTTCTTAAGATAATTTTGTGTAGCAAAAACAAAAATTCTTATGCTTTTTCTTCATTCTGTCTGTCTGTCCGTCCACACAATAACTATCGTAAAAATGACTATCGAAATGAAATTTTTGTATGTTGTTGAGACGGTCGGTGGGACATATGAATGATTATTCACATGATTCAAGCAATTATAAGGTGATTGCATAAAAATTGTTGAATTTTTTTCACGTCAAATTAATTCTAGAATCTGGAATATAAGTGATATGAATAAAATATTTATTGATTTTACATAGAGAGGCAGACAATTTATATTTCGATGACATCATTTGAATAAAGTTCATTTTGTGTAATTGGCTTTTTCGATGAAGTTTTAAGTTTTCAAGTATAGTAAATTACTGTAGTACTGTGATAATTTAAAAAATATTAGTGTTGAATGTATTACATTTTAGAGATGTTTAAATAAAAGTGCATTTCAGCTGGAAAGTGTTTCTTAATCAATGCTTTATGCATGATTGATCTTTCTTGTTAATTTATAAGGGAGTTAAATACAAATATTATGAAAACAATATGATTTGGAATGATGTTTATTAGAATTTGAACATATTTTGAGTTGTGGGTATGATTTCTATAAATGCAAATATCATAAATTATTTTTATGACTTTTATGATATTTTTATTTATAGGAATCATACCTACGAATTACTTCTTGAACAAAAAATTTTAGTGACCTAATTTTACAAAGATAGACCCAATTTTTTAATATTTTATCAAACCCCAGCATCACCACTCATAATTTACTGCTATAATTTACTGCTTATTAAACAATTTACTACTTATGTTCAATAAAAAAAACTTGCTGGAATAATTATGCATATTATGCATTCTAAATATTACAAAATAAACATGTTATGTAGTTGTGATAGAGCTATATTTATTTTACTTTATTACTTATTACTTTCTTTATTACTTATTCTTTATTACTTATTATTACTAATTCTTTATTACTTACTAGCCGCCTTTGGCGACCAGCCTGTTCGCAACCCTTGAAAATGCTGATCGTGGTAAATTCCAACCGTGGCAAACTCGTTGGCGCGACCTACCAGAAAGGTGTAAGGTAACTGGTTGGACGGCCAGAATGTGGCACCCAATTTAGACCGGAACCCAGTGGGGGAGGCATCCACAGGGAACGTACCCTCCTTCCCCTACCACCAACCTCTCGGAAAAACATACGGACCCATATGTTTAACGTGATCGTACTCCGTGTCAGTGGCGGAAATCGAACCCGGACCTACCGCGTGCAATTCCCGCGCGCTAACCACTGTATTGGAAAATTTAAAATTTGAAGATAGCAAAGCACGCACTGTCAGAGTCAATAAGTGTTGGCTGGGTCATGAAAGTACACAAGTCCAGTTTTAAAGAAAAACTTCGTTCACTTTATTTGGTGAAAAACACAACTCGGCATATTACACGTACCTGGTAATTTTCCATGCCGTAAAACATCAAAAATATACTATGTACAAAAAATTTTTTAGTTGTAAATGACTAGACAGAGATTTCTTGAAGCATTTGGTAGTATGTTACTATACTACCTCTATCACTTGCGTGTATTTCAGCCACCATCACTTGGCAAAGGGAAACCAAAGGATAGAACATCAGGAAAATCTTTAAAGCGGCTTCCGAACGTTTGTAAGTAAATTTAACGTTCAATACATGCTGGTCCAAACTGACCACATCTGCATCCGTTTCGACTATTCACCGTCGTCAAACGATATTCCGCAGTGCTTCTGTCAAAAAAACATTTCTGTCTGCCTGCATCAGACCATCAGTGTCTATCTCGTCTGACTTCTTCAGACGTCTGATCTCGATCGACCTCTTTCGACCTTCTCATTTGCTTCAAGAAACCTCTGCCCTATATATCCGAGAATGGACAGTTCCGGAAACGCCCCCGGATATGCAAATCAGATGCGTACGCATTGAGAACTGATTTGCATGAAACCTCATGTTGAAAAACGTCACGGTTCACGCCGGTGAACGGGAAGAGTCGTTCATATTAAATTTGCATAAACGCCCGTTCACAGGAACGTGAATCGCGATGTATTGATTATTTCCAACAATCGGCCCCCTCATGCAAATCCTTAAGTCTCAATGCATATGCAAAAGAAAACTTACTCTGAGAAACCAAGGTATATCAATAAACACCAAGGCCCCCAGTCTCCTATCAAACATATAATGAAGGAAAAAATTTAAAGTATTATATCATTATTAAATTTAAAATAAAATGCATAAGTACTTATAGCATCTGAAAAATAGTTAAGTATTGTCGACAATATTGTAACAACAACATTTCACATCAAGTAGAAATTTATATACAACACAACTTCAATGCTTAAGTATCAGCATTCAAAAATTGAAATTTTAGTTTAAATTTAATTATAAGTATCCAAAATTTAAGTATAAGCACATTATCATATTAAACAAGTTAACTTTAAAAGATTAAGATTTTGTATAAGCATAGAATTTAAGTTTACTTTAAATTTGAGTATAAACACTATAATTCAAAAAGCTTAAAAAAAATTTAGTCTATTAACACAATATAAGTATACATAATTAATACTATTAGACTGCATTGATATACCAAATATTTAAAAATACATGATGCAAGTAATTAGATAATAAAATTCCTTTATCAAAACTTTCAACACATACTTTTTACCAAGTTGAAAAATACAAAATTTTATACACATAAGCTATTATTTAGCATCATGCGGGTCATGGAAAATGGATGTATATACAAAGGTGTAAAGTGAAAAAGATTCAATATCACAAAAATTTATACTCAAGATATACTATCTTATATCAATGAGGTTTAAGATAAACAATAATGTATATATATGACATCTTTTTAAAAAAAAATTCCCAAGTTGTAAATTCAATTTAGTATTTAAAATTTTCTTTAGACTAAACATTTAATCTCAAAAAGTTTTGATTTAGTTTTTAAAAATTTTATTACAAAATTTAAGTATTATTTCCTTAGTCATTGGTTTAGTAAAGTGATCTGCTAAGTTATCTTTACTATTTACAAATTTAACATTAAAAGATTCATTGACTATTAAATTTCTTAGGAAATGATATCTAACATCAATATGCTTAGTTCTGTTGTTTTCAATTGGAGAGTTAGAAAAATTAATGGCTGCTTGGTTGTCGCTAAAAATAACACTGTTACTTTTATTAAAGTTTAACCCAAGTAAATGACATTCTTCAACTATGTTTTGTACCCATATCATTTCCTTAGCGGCTTCAGTTAGTGATACGTATTCAGCTTCCATGGTTGATAAGCTGACACACTTATGTTTAAAGGTACGCCAAGAAATAGGTACATTGTCAATAAAGAGTATCATGCCTCCAAGTGAAACACGGTCATCTCGGTTTGCAGCAAAGTCAGAATCTGAATAACAATTCAATTTTAACTCCTGAATGTTAGATAAATTCAACATATAGTTTTTAGTCTTTTCAACATATCCTAAAAGTCTTAACAATGCATCCCAATGCTTAATTCCAGGGTTTTCTTGAAATTGAGATAATATATTGATGGCGTAACAAATATCAGGTCTAGTCCTACTAGATATAAAAGCCAAACACCCAATTAAGCTCCTGTAAGGAAAACTTTGCATTTGCTTTATTTCTTCACTTGTCTTTGGACAATCTATTTTACTTAGAATATTCCCTTTAGAAATGGGAAGTGAAGTAACTGGATATTTATACTGTTGAAACATTTGACATACTTTATCTATATACTGACTTTGATGTATAAAAAATTTATTGTCACACTCTTTAAATTCCACGCCTAAAAGTTTTCTAATTTTTCCTAATACCTTGATATCAAATTCTATGCTAAGTAATGAAACAATGTGGTCTATGTCCCTTTGATACTTTGAGAAGAGAATTATGTCATCCACATAGACTAGCATAAGAACTTTGCTATTGTAAATATATGCACAATTACACCATTGAAGTTTTAAAAAATTTAATTCTTTTAATTTGGTGTCAAGTTCATTAAACCATTCTCTTCCACTTTGATGAAGACCGTAAATGGCTTTCTTCAACAAACAAACATAATCAGGCTGTTCCTGATTGACATAACCTTGAGGCTGTTTCATATATACCTTTTGACTCAATTTAGCATAGAGATAGGCAGATTTGATATCTAATTGGAAATGCATCCAGCCAAGCATGCATACGAAAATTGAGAAGAATGCTCTAATTAAGTTGAAGTTAACAACAGGGCTAAAAACTTCATCGTATGATTCTCCCTTTTTCTGACCATACCCCTGGGCTACCAAACGAGCTTTAAACCTCTTGATTTTCCCATTCTCGTCTTTCTTAATGGTGTAGACCCATCTACTGCCTATATGCTTTTGTGAGGTGGATGCAGGAACTAGTTCCCAGACACCCCTCTCTTGCATTACGGCCATTTCTTCATCCATAGCATTACACCATTTTTCGGACTGGGAAGATTTAATAGCAGCGTTGTACCCTTTTGGTATATTTATTTCAATATTGCTTGCTTCTGGTCTGCCTCTGACCCTTTTAAGACCTTTATTTTCCCGAAAATTAAACAGTTGCTGATCAAATTGTATATTCCTTTTATCACAATATTTCTTAACATCATTGTGTGACCTCAGCCTTTTATTATCTCCTTGAGCGTAATAATACACATCAGTTCTACTCCCATCGGGTCTTGGAACCGTCTTTCGCTGCCAAGCAATATCCGAGCAAGGAGTCATACTGGAGTCAGCAGGAGAGTCCGTTTCCTCACTGGATTCAGACGGATCGTCACCAGTGTCTTCACTCTCTCCTGCCCCCCCATCAGACTGCTCTCTCGGATATTCCCCGTCGGAGTATTCTGAAAGGTTATCTCTCGATATCCCTGAGGAGATATTTCTGGGACAAATTGGGTCCAGGATGCCTTCCACTACATCACCCTCATCAAACCTCACATTGCAGGTCTCAATTGTTCGTTTCTCTCCTGACAAAAATATCCTATAGCCCTTAGTTTTAGTAGCATAGCCTACCATCACCCCTTCTGTAGCTTTCATGTCTAACTTCTTTCTGAGCTGACTGGGTTTGCCTACATATGCTCTACAACCAAAGGTTCTAAGATGTTTGACTGAAGGTTTTCTACCACTGTAGAGTTCATGTGGTGTTTTAGTCTTAAATTTGTGACATATTCGATTTTTAGTGTATGCAAAACACAATATTGCTTCCGCCCAGAATCTGTCATGTAATTTGCTGTCGTTCAACATGGCTCTAACACAGTCAAATGCGGTTAAGTTGAATCGCTCTGATACTCCATTTTGCTGTGGGGTATATGTGTTAGTCCTCTCAGCCTTAATACCGATATCCTTCAGGTAATTTTTGAACTTATCATGGCAGAATTCCATCCCATTATCCGTCCGGATACATAGAATTTTAGTACCTAACTGCCTTTCTTCTCTGGCCTGAAACTCTTTAAAATGTGAAAATACTTCTGACTTCTGTTTCATGAGGTAAACAAAAACTTTTCTACTATAATCATCTGTTATAGTTAAGACATACTTGTTCCCACCATATGAGGCTGTGGGTAAGGGACCACACACATCCATGTGTAACAATTGCAATGGTTTAGTGGACCTTATCCTACCGGTGGGTTTATATGATACTCTCCTAGACTTAGCCAATTTACACGATTTACAATTTAACTTATTGTATTTAAGCCTAGGAAGTCCGTTTACAGCAGAAACTTTGCTGGTTTGGAGAAGATATTCAGCGTTTATGTGGCAATATCGTTTATGCCAAAGACAGTTTGTACTATTAAGTTCAGTTACTGAACTGCTAGGCTTAGATATTGAACTATCCACATTTTCATTCTGCTTAGTTTTTGTTTTGTCAGATTTAAATTTAGTTTCTTTAAGATTAGGTGCTATTTTTCTGGAAGCACTAGGATCCCTATCCTTGGATTTCTTATCCTTTTTGTGTTTCTTGTCTCCATGTTGATCCCTATCTTTAGATTGACGGTTTTCTACGTTATGTTGTTCCTTGGTACTATACTTAGGTTTTAAAAAATATAACCCATCCTTTCTTTTTGCATAAAAGAATTTCTCCCCTTTAGGTGTAAAAAACCATAGAACCCCATTAGCTCCATTAAAACTAAAATTTTGTTCCTCAAGAACAGATGCAGCTAATAAATTTCTCCTAAGTTTAGGAGAATACATAACATTTTCCAATTTGATAATACTTTGCTTATCCTTAAATTGGACATACATTTCCACCGTCCCGATAGCCTCAACTGGACTTTCGACATCCCCTACTGCTAGCGACATTGAAGTACCTTTGCACTCATTAAATTTTGAAAATAACTTAATGTTATTACAGAAATGTCGCGTAGCAGCAGTGTCTACTACCCAGCTGAGTCTATCGCTAGGATCGATTACAGTATTAGCCTCAATCTGTGGAGACCCAAGAAATTCCACAATACTAGATCCATTATTTCTACTGCAATTAGATTTAGTATGACCTAGTTTGTTACACTTAAAACACTTAATTTTACTTTTAGAAATATTTACATTATGACTAGAAGTATTTACATTAGACACATTATGAGATACATTTGGAAGTTTAGACACTTTTACTCTATTTACAAATTTCTTAGAAGTAAAATATGCAGAATTTGAACTCACAGTTTTGGAAAAGTCACTTGCTTGCTGCCTCAGCCGGCTCTCCTCCGCTGCTAGCTCTGCTTGTATTTTGCTGAGCTTGAAGTCCGAGTCATTCCATCGATATATAATTTGAACGATACCTCGGAATTCTTCCGGAAGGTACCGAATCGACTGGAATGCTACATACAGGTCTTCAATGGGGTGTTTCGCGTCTTTAAGCCTCGTCACGGCCTTCCGCAGTCTTGAGCAAAAAATGTCAACAGGCTCGTCTGGCTCCGGCCGAACGTCGAAGAACTCATCTAGTAATCTAACCAGGTTGGCTCTGGAAGGCGCTTGAAAATGTTCTTTCAAGGTATTCCATACTTGACTAGGTTCGTCGGTGACGTTTATCAACTCCTTGTATTCCGAGGATAAACTTTGATAAATGATGGCTAATGCTCGGTCTTTCCGGCGATAAAAATCATCGTAGTCGCGGCGACTTGCATCTTCCTCGATAGGCTTAGCACTTCCATCTACGTGTCCGAAACATCCTTCTCCCTTGAGGACGAATGAGATGTCGGTACGCCAGGTGACGTAGTTGTCCCGCGTCAGCAACTCCGTTCTACTTGCCTCCATGGCCACTCGTAGTTTTGAAGAAGCAGAAGCAAAAGTTCTTGTACACTGTTTACGTTTACACTGTTGCGTTTCGTTGTTCACACGAACTTCAAAATGGTGCCATGTGCGGCCCCCATCTGAACACTGGAACGATTTCTTTAAAGATACTTGCACTTATGACTCTATTGGGCGTTGAACTGGCCCCGTAACCGTTTCTATTGGAAAATTTAAAATTTGAAGATAGCAAAGCACGCACTGTCAGAGTCAATAAGTGTTGGCTGGGTCATGAAAGTACACAAGTCCAGTTTTAAAGAAAAACTTCGTTCACTTTATTTGGTGAAAAACACAACTCGGCATATTACACGTACCTGGTAATTTTCCATGCCGTAAAACATCAAAAATATACTATGTACAAAAAATTTTTTAGTTGTAAATGACTAGACAGAGATTTCTTGAAGCATTTGGTAGTATGTTACTATACTACCTCTATCACTTGCGTGTATTTCAGCCACCATCACTTGGCAAAGGGAAACCAAAGGATAGAACATCAGGAAAATCTTTAAAGCGGCTTCCGAACGTTTGTAAGTAAATTTAACGTTCAATACATGCTGGTCCAAACTGACCACATCTGCATCCGTTTCGACTATTCACCGTCGTCAAACGATATTCCGCAGTGCTTCTGTCAAAAAAACATTTCTGTCTGCCTGCATCAGACCATCAGTGTCTATCTCGTCTGACTTCTTCAGACGTCTGATCTCGATCGACCTCTTTCGACCTTCTCATTTGCTTCAAGAAACCTCTGCCCTATATATCCGAGAATGGACAGTTCCGGAAACGCCCCCGGATATGCAAATCAGATGCGTACGCATTGAGAACTGATTTGCATGAAACCTCATGTTGAAAAACGTCACGGTTCACGCCGGTGAACGGGAAGAGTCGTTCATATTAAATTTGCATAAACGCCCGTTCACAGGAACGTGAATCGCGATGTATTGATTATTTCCAACACACTGGGCTACTTCGCCCTCCGCGACAATCTCCATAACTTTCTTTTTATTCACCCAATTTAGACCGTACCCCCCTTCCCCTACCACCAACCTCTCGGAAGGACTCACGAACCCACATGTTTAACGTGATCGTACTCTGCGTGAACGTGGCGTAAGTTTTGGCAGTGGCGGGAATCGAACCCGGGCCTACTGAGTGCAATTCCCGCGCGCTAACCACTGGGCTGCCGCGCCCTCCGCGACAATCTCCATAACTTTCTATATATTCACCCAATTTAGACGGGAACCCAGTGGGGGAGGCATCCACAGGGGCCGTATCCTCCTTCCCCTACCACCAACTTCTCGGAAGGACTTACGGACCCACATATTTAACGTGATCGTATTCCACGTAAACACGGCGGCAGTTTTGGCAGTGGCGGGAATCGAACCCGGGCCTACCGCTAACTTCCCGCGCGCAAATTGCAATTTAAAATGACCATATGCTTAATTCCATCATCCTCATTAAATTGTTTCATTGTTGCATCATTTAAAATATCCATAAAATAAAAATATCCATTTAAAATATCCAAAAGTTAAAATATACATTTAAAAAATCTATATTGTTCCATCATTTAAAATATAAATATAATAATTTATATGGAGTAAAGGAACTATTCAGAAACGTGACGTCACCTCCACCTTGACGTCCCCACCCACCACCTTCCCTCCTTCTGCGGGGGAGAAACTCCGGTTAAGAAGCGGCACGCCGAGCGGAATGCAGAGAAATTGAAATTCGGAAACTTTTAAAATCCCGATCCTGTAGGCAATACGGAATATTTCCTGACCAGATTGGACTTGTAAGAATGCCAGATGTTTGACCTTTCTAAAAATGTAAATTATTAGTCGAAATTATGAGTACTTTTTACTATGCGAGAATTTAAAAACCAAAAATCGTTTTTTTGAGTCAAAAGTGACTTTTGTTTTAAAATCATAAAAAAATATTAGAATTTGTCCCTGAGATTTGAAATTGATATATTTTTACTCGAAATTCTCTGCTCTTTCCGATGGTGTGATTTGTTTTTTTCTACGATGTCCGGATCGTGGAGAAAAAAGAGCAAAAAGGTCAAAAAACGGTCGAAATCGCATAAAACATTAAATAACAAAAAAAAATAATTAAAATTTTAAAAATCGGTTTTCACGTGTCCCCTTCTCACCCCCCAGGGTCTCCGATTGCAAAATTTCGTAGCTCTCCGACGCGCGGTCGCGAAACGTATAGTGTATAAGACAGACAGACACACACACAGACATTGCCTTTTATTATTTACTAGCCGCCTTTGGCGACCAGCCTGTTCGCTACCCTTGAAAATTCTGACCGTGGCAAACTCGTTGGCGCGACCTACCAGAAAGGTGTAAGGTAACTGCTTGGAAGGCCAGGAAGTGCCACACAATTTAGACCGGAACCCAATGGGGGAGGCATCCAAAGAGACCGTACCCTCCTTCCCCTACCACAAACCTCTCGGAAGGACTTGCAGTCCCACACGTTTAACGTGATCGTACTCCGCGTGAACACGGCTGCAGTTTTGGCAATGGCGGGAATCGAACCCGGGCCTACCGAGTGAAATTCCTGCGCGCTAACCACTGGGCTACCGTGCCATCCGCGACAATCTCCATAACTTTATTTTTATTCGGCAATTTTGGAAATCGAACCCGGGCCTACCAAGTGCAAATCCCGCGCACTAACCACTGGGGTACTTCACCCTCCGTGATATTCTTCATAACTTTCTTTTTATTCACCCAATTTAGACCGGAACCAAGTGGGAGAAGCATCCACAGGGACCGTACCCTTCTTCCCCTACCACCAACCTCTCGGAAGGACTTACAGACCCACATGTTTAACGTGATCGTACTGCGCGTAAACACGGCGGCAATTTTGGGAATCGAACCCGGGCCTACCGAGTGCAATTTCCGCGCGCTAACCATTGGGCTACTTTGCCCTACGCGACAATCTCCATAACTTTCTTTTTATTCATCCAATTTAGACCGTACCCTCCTTCCCCTACCACCAACTTCTCGGAAGGACTCACGGACCCACATGTTTAACGTGCTCGTACTCCGCGTAAACACGGCGGCAATTTTGGGAATCGAACCCGGGCCTACCGAGTGCAATTAACGCGCGCTAACGATTGGGCTACTTCCCCTACTTCCCCTACCACAAACCTCTCGGAAGGACTTGCAGTCCCACACGTTTAACGTGATCGTACTCCGCGTGAACACGGCTGCAGTTTTGGCAATGGCGGGAATCGAACCCGGGCCTACCGAGTGAAATTCCCGCGCGCTAACCACTGGGCTACCGTGCCATCCGCGACAATCTCCATAACTTTATTTTTATTCGGCAATTTTGGGAATCAAACCCGGGCCTACCAAGTGCAAATCCCGCGCACTAACCACTGGGGTACTTCTGTTGGAAACTTGGTTCTGTTTTCGTCGCGATTCTCGTTATCGCGAGAACGTGTTTACATTTTTAGAATGGTTCTACCGTTCTCGTGAACGACTCGTGACGGGAACAGAACATGCCATTCATGCAAATCGCCATCTCGCCGCGCGCGCATTCTGATTTGCATATAGTGAGGGCGCTGCCGTCAACGGTTGTGTTCCGGAGCGTACCCATCACAGTGTATATATGATAGGACACATTCTCAGTTATTCAGAGACTTTACAGACCTTGACTGACCATGTAGTAGACGTGGGAGACTTTTCAGAGTTTAAGATCTTGTAGTTATGCAGACTTAAGACTCGACGTATAGTCAGATCGATCAGACGGTGATCGACGGTGAAAGACCTTGTATGGAAGGCAGACCTTGATCGGTAGAGAGTAGTCTAACTTCTAAAGCCATGACGTGTGACCTGATGATGGTGGCTTCATTAACGTGCACGGCATGTGTGGTACAGTAGCTGTTTTTTCTACTTACCGATGTTATAGTAACTGAGAGTGTGTGCCTAGTCATAGACTGTTTAAAACCTTTTCATGAGCTTGCTAGCTCATTGTATATAGTTTTGCTTTGCAACGAATGTTACAGTGTTTTATTTTGTAACTTCATCTGATGCAATGGATCTCACAACAAATAAATTGTGTTTGTGTTTAACGAGCTTGCTTTCTTGAGAAAACACATCACTACTGCATATCATCTGCTACAAAATTTTTTTTCTACCAGCACTTCGGATAGGGCTATGACCAACACTGCTAAATCTGCAAATGACTTTCAAATTTTTCTAGTCAAGTCGCTCAGCTAACACAGCAATAGCAGCCGACATTTGGTTATGGGCCGTAGTATGTCAAGGCCATAACTTTTATCCGTGATAAAGCAGCAGTGAAGAGTTGTGAATTCCATCGACGGGGGCCGCGACCGGCGCCATTTGCATCAAGCAGAAAGGTAAACAACGCACTCTAGTCACAGTTAAAGACTATGGAGGTGAGCAACGGCATAGAAGCGTTAAACAGGGACAATTACGTCACCTGGCGTAATGAAATTTCGTTTATCCTGAAAGGAGAAGGATGTTACGGCCACATCAACCGTACTGCATTACCAGTCGACGAATCTACGTCACGCCGCGAGCGAGAGGAGTACATGCGCAGCAGCGACCGCGCACTTTCCATCCTGTTTCGAAATATCTCGGCGGAGTACAGAGAACTGCTCGACATCGACGACAGCCCGGCGGATGCGTGGGAGAAGTTGGAGGCGCATTTTGAGGCCCCAACGCGCGCTAATTTAGTTCATCTGTTGGACGAGTTTTTCAGTCTACGCCCGGAAATCGAGGAGCCCATCGACATATTCTGTACGAGGATAAGGAAAGCTGTCACCAAGCTCAAGAACGTGAATCACCCCGTGGAGGATGTGTACGTGGCATTCCAAGCCATCCGGTATCTCCCAGACCAGTACCAGAGTATCATTCAAATCATTTATCGCTGGAGCGATACTGATTTTAAATTGGATAAAATTCAGAAAGAACTGTCTCTGGAGGAGGGCAGGATTAGACAGTTGAGGAAGGATCATGACAATAATAATGTAAGTTCCAATTCATCTGTATATTTTTCAAATGTTAACGCTAAATGCAAAAATGTCACCAAAGTTAAAAAGTCTATTAAGGTCATAGGACCATGTTTTATGTGTAATAAAAATGGTCATGTAAAGGCACAATGCCCAAAATTGAAAAAGATGACTAGCTCTAGTATTATTGAAGTATTTTCAAATATAAATGTAGAAGCTAATATTGTTGATAATCCTGACAATAGGCTCAGCTGGGTGATTGACACCGCTGCTACGCGACACTTTTGTAATGATGTTAAAATGTTTTCAAAATTTGATAAATGTAAGGATACATCTATGTCGCTAGCAGTGGGTGATATGGAAAGCCCAGTTGAGGCTATTGGAACGGTGAACATGTATGTTAAATTTAAAGATCATACAAATAATATTGTGTTACAAAATGTTATGTATTCACCAAAATTACGGCGTAACTTGTTGGCCGCATCTGTATTAGAAGAGCAGGGCTATTCTTTTAGTGCAGCCAAAGGTATTCTATGGTTTAAGACTCCTGAGGGAGAAAATTTCTTTTACGCTAAACGTAAAGAAGGATTGTATTTCTTAAAACCACAGTACTCAACTAAAAGTTTAAATAGTAGTGTTGAGGGCCGTAAAGGAGATCAGGATAGGGACAAAAATTCTAAACAGGTTAGAAAAACCCCTGCAACAAATAGTCAAAGTCAAAACAAAATTAGGCCTAACTTGAATAAAACGAAAAACAAATCTGATTTAAAATCAAAGTCAAATAAAATTAGTGGTTCAACAGTTGAAATTCTGAACAAAACTGAATTATGGCATAGAAGATATGGCCATATTAACTCAGACTACTTGCACCAAACAAGTAAAGTTTCCGCGGCAAACGGACTCCCAAAATTAAAATATGCAAAAGTAAATTGCATTCATTGCAAACTTGCAAAATCTAAAAGAGTTTCGTACAAACCAATAGGCAGGATTAGATCTACAGAACCTTTGCAATTACTGCACATGGACGTTTGTGGTCCAATGCCTGTAGCTTCATTGGGGGGAAACAAATACTTCTTGACTATTACAGACGATTTTAGCCGCAAGGTGTTTGTTTTTATTTTAAAACAAAAATCAGATGTGTTCAAAGTTTTTCAGGATTTTCAAGCTTGTCAGGAGAGACAATTAGGCAAAAAGATTTTGTGCATCCGTACTGATAACGGCATGGAATTTTGTCACGGTCAATTTAAAGCTTTTTTGAAAAAGTTAGGGATTAAGCATGAACGATCTAACACTTATACACCCGAACAAAACGGGGTATCTGAAAGATTCAACCTGACAGCGTTAGATTGTGTCAAGGCAATGCTTAATCAAAGCAAAGTTGGTGACAAAATGTGGGCAGAGGCAATCCTATGTTTTACTTATACAAAGAACAGGATTTGCCATAAATTTAAAGTTAAAACTCCACACGAATTGTACTATGGGAAGAAGCCTGCTGTATCCCATCTCAGAGTTTTTGGATGTAAGGCTTATGCTGGTATTGCAAAACAGCTTAGGAAGAAGCTAGACCTAAGAGCTCAACTGGGAGTTATGGTAGGATATGCAGAAAATACCAGGGGCTATAGAATTCTTCTTGTGAAAGAAGGAAAAATATTAGAAATAAGCAATGTCCGTTTTGAGGAGATGGAAGCAGCGGAAGGCGTCCTGGACCCCATTCGACCTAGAAACTTCACCCAAAAGAAATCGGGTTTTACTCGAACATCAGATTCAGGATCGGGATGTTTGGATAGTGAGTCAGAGGAAGAAGCAGGTGAGAGCCATGACACTAGTCATACTAGTGAGGAAGAGGACTCTCCTGCTGATTCCGATCTGACCCCCTGTTCAAACATAGATTGGGAAAGGAAAGCTGTACCCAGGCCTGATGGAACTCGAACTGATGTTTACTACTCAGTGAGGGGTGATAAACATAGGCTGAGAAGTCATAATGATGTTAAAAAATTCTGTGCTAAGGCTAACATACATTATGACCAAAATTTGTTTAACTTCAGAGAAAAGAGGGATATCAAATCCAGGCCAGAGGCAAGCAACATAGAAATAATAGGTGATATTGATCATGTAGTTTCTTTGCTAAAGGGAGAATTTGATATCAAATCTCTAGGGAAGGTCCAAAAACTGTTAGGTGTGGAATTTGCTGAAATCAATAACAAAATTTTTATACATCATAGGCAGTACATTAATAAGATTTGCCAAATGTTTGAGGAATTTTTAGCATTAAATTTTTGTAATCAAATTTCCAAAAACAAAAATGATTAAATTTGTAACTTCTAAATTTTTTTTTCTTTCTTTTACAAAATATGGTTAGGATATCGTATATTTTACTCCTCCCTCTGTGATGCAGATAATTGTATCTAGAGTATATATATGTGTATTGTTTACAATGAACTTTCTAAAATTTTTCACATTACACTGAATGTATATATATATCCATGTTTTCAATTCCCGCATAAGACAGTTATGCTTATGTGTATTATTTTGTGTGTTTACTCCTTGTTATCATACACTTGGCTATGATTCATTGATGACAAACCACTTATTTAAATTTGAATACAACACAGAAAGGAAAAAAAAAATCTTTCATTATCTGTGTCATTGCTATTAGTATTAATTATGTATACTGGTCTTGGACAGAGATAATGAACAGCCATAATTGAATTTGATATTTATAGTGAAATTTTTAATCTTAAATGTTAAATTTAATAATTATACATAAAATTTTCTACATAATTGAATTTGATATTTATAGTGAAATTTTTTAATCTTAAATGTTAAATTTAATAGTTATACATGTAATTTTCTACAAATTGAATTTAATATTTATAGTGAAATTTTTTTAATCTTAAATGTTAAATTTAATCATTATACATAAAATTTTCTACACAAATTAAATTTGATATTTATAGTAAAATTTTTAATCTTAAATGTTAAATTTAAATTATTATACTTAAATTTCTTGAAACTTAAATTTTGACTTAAATTAAATTTTTTGGAACTTAGTGTTTCAATGATATCTAAATTTTTCTTTCAATGATAAATTTTTTTTTGCTTAACATGAAAAGTAATATATATACTTTATGTTTTTGCTGGATACTAAAGAACTTGACATTTTTGCTGTTATGTTTTTTAGAATAATTTCATTGATTGATAGCACGTGCGCCGAGATTTGGGGTTTTGCATGAGGGGGCCGATTGTTGGAAACTTGGTTCTGTTTTCGTCGCGATTCTCGTTATCGCGAGAACGTGTTTACATTTTTAGAATGGTTCTACCGTTCTCGTGAACGACTCGTGACGGGAACAGAACATGCCATTCATGCAAATCGCCATCTCGCCGCGCGCGCATTCTGATTTGCATATAGTGAGGGCGCTGCCGTCAACGGTTGTGTTCCGGAGCGTACCCATCACAGTGTATATATGATAGGACACATTCTCAGTTATTCAGAGACTTTACAGACCTTGACTGACCATGTAGTAGACGTGGGAGACTTTTCAGAGTTTAAGATCTTGTAGTTATGCAGACTTAAGACTCGACGTATAGTCAGATCGATCAGACGGTGATCGACGGTGAAAGACCTTGTATGGAAGGCAGACCTTGATCGGTAGAGAGTAGTCTAACTTCTAAAGCCATGACGTGTGACCTGATGATGGTGGCTTCATTAACGTGCACGGCATGTGTGGTACAGTAGCTGTTTTTTCTACTTACCGATGTTATAGTAACTGAGAGTGTGTGCCTAGTCATAGACTGTTTAAAACCTTTTCATGAGCTTGCTAGCTCATTGTATATAGTTTTGCTTTGCAACGAATGTTACAGTGTTTTATTTTGTAACTTCATCTGATGCAATGGATCTCACAACAAATAAATTGTGTTTGTGTTTAACGAGCTTGCTTTCTTGAGAAAACACATCACTACTGCATATCATCTGCTACAAAATTTTTTTTCTACCAGCACTTCGGATAGGGCTATGACCAACACTGCTAAATCTGCAAATGACTTTCAAATTTTTCTAGTCAAGTCGCTCAGCTAACACAGCAATAGCAGCCGACAACTTCACCCTCCGCGATATTCTTCATAACTTATTTTTTATTCACCCAATTTAGACCGGAACCAAGTGGGAGAAGCATCCACAGGGACCGTACCCTTCTTCCCCTACCACCAACCTCTCGGAAGGACTTACAGACCCACATGTTTAACGTGATCGTACTCCGCGTAAACACGGCGGCAATTTTGGGAATCGAACCCGGGCCTACCGAGTGCAATTTCCGCGCGCTAACCATTGGGCTACTTTGCCCTACGCGACAATCTCCATAACTTTCTTTTTATTCATCCAATTTAGACCGTACCCTCCTTCCCCTACCACCAACTTCTCGGAAGGACTCACGGACCCACATGTTTAACGTGCTCGTACTCCGCGTAAACACGGCGGCAATTTTGGGAATCGAACCCGGGCCTAGTAACTGGTTGGACGGCCAGGATGTGCCACCCAATTTAGACCGGAACCCAGTGGGGGAGGCATCCACAGGGAACGTACCCTCCTTCCCCTACCACCAACCTCTCGGAAAAACATACGGACCCATATGTTTAACGTGATCGTACTCCATGTCAGTGGCGGAAATCGAACCCGGGCCTACCGCGTGCAATTCCCGCGCGCTAACCACTGGGCTACTTCGCCCTCCGCGACAATTTCCATAACTTTCTTTTTATTCACCCAATTTAGACCGTACCCTCCTTCCCCTACCACCAACCTCTCGGAAGGACTCACGAACCCACATGTTTAACGTGATCGTACTCTGCGTGAACGTGGCGTAAGTTTTGGCAGTGGCGGGAATCGAACCCGGGCCTACTGAGTGCAATTCCCGCGCGCTAACCACTGGGCTGCCGCGCCCTCCGCGACAATCTCCATAACTTTCTACATATTCACCCAATTTAGACGGGAACCCAGTGGGGGAGGCATCCACAGGGGCCGTATCCTCCTTCCCCTACCACCAACCTCTCGGAAGGACTTACGGACCCACATATTTAACGTGATCGTATTCCACGTAAACACGGCGGCAGTTTTGGCAGTGGCGGGAATCGAACCCGGGCCTACCGCTAACTTCCCGCGCGCTAATTTGCAATTTAAAATGACCATATGCTTAATTCCATCATCCTCATTCCATTGTTTCATTGTTCCATCATTTAAAATATCCATAAAATTAAAATATCCATTTAAAATATCCAAAAGTTAAAATATACATTTAAAAAATCCAGATCGTCCCATCATTTAAAATATAAATATAATAATTTATATAGAGCAAAGCATCGCTATGCATATACAGAACCGTGACGTCACCTCCACCTTGACGTCCCCACCCACCACCTTCCCTGCTTCAGCGGGGGAGAAACGAACGGAACGCCGAGAAATTTAAAATCATGACGTCTTTAAAATTGCGATCCTGAAGGCAATTTTCATTATTTCTGGACCAGATTAGACTTGTAAGAATGCCAGATGTTTGACCTTTCTGAAAATGTAAATTATTAGTCGAAATTATGAGTACTTTTCACGATGCGAGAATTTAAAAACCAAAAATCGTTTTCTTGAGCAAAAAGTGACTTTTGTTTTAAAATCTTTAAAAAATATTAGAAATCGAAATTCAGATTTGAAATTGATATATTTTTACTCGAAATTCTCTGCTCTTTCCGATGGTGTGATTTGTTTTTTTCTACGATGTCTGGATCGAGGAGAAAAAAGGGCCAAAAGATCAAAAAAAGGTCGAAATCGCATAAAACATTAAATAAATAAAAAAATAATTAGAATTTTGAAAATCGGTTTTGACGTGTCCCCTTCCCACCCCTCAGGGTCTCCGATTGCCAAATTTCGTAACTCTCCGACGCGCGGTCGCGAAACGTATAGTGTATAAGACACACACACACACAGACATTGCCTTTTATTATATAGAAGATTACTTTCTTTTTACTTATTGTATTACTTATTACTTTATATACATAGTATAAAGTGTAGGAAGAGCATTGTAGTGGTTGTGTATTCTATACCGAAGAATGCATAAAAATGGCAAAACTAGTTACTGAATGCTTATATACAATGGGAATGCAATCCTTTTATTCAAATGTTTTTGATTTTATGTATGTGAGTTTTGGGACAGGGCATTTTAAGAATGAATGGAATGTTTCAAATGAAATTTGGGGCAATTATTGAATCAGATATTTGGACAATCCTAAATTTTCAAATTTTAAATAATAACAATAACAAGAAATTTATGAAGGAGCCATTACATTGTGGCAAATTGTGTGTATACTGAATTTTTCATGGAACTATTATGAATGTTAACTCTTTTGCATACTTATTTCATACAGTTATATGAATTTTCATAAAAACTAAAAGGGACATCTTCAGAACCAGAAGTGGTAATTTTAAGTAAGTCCCTTAACCCCCTCAGGAATTTGATGCTGAATCCATATCTGTCACTATCTAAGCTCTATCTATAGCCAGTCCTGAGAAATAGATGTTTCAATGAAAATTGGAATTAGAAAGAAAGAAAAAATGAGATGAATGAAATAGATATTTTATATTTATAGATAATAGAAAAAAAAAATGAGAAAATTTTTAGTGAGCCAGTAGTACCTCCTCCAAAATTTGATGCTAAATCCATATCAGTTATCATCTATAGCCAATCTTGAGAAAGAATGCTTCAAGTATAATGGAAAATTTTGAGCTGTAAGTGGAAATTCTTAGTGATTTCCCCAACCCCACTTCCACTCTTCTCCGTAATTTGATGCTGAATCCATATCAGTCATCATCTGAGCTCTATCTGTAGCAGATCTTGAGAAATAGATGTTTGAAAGAAGTTTATTTTAACAGAAGCAAATAATATGGCAAAATATTTTTCACTAATAGCAACCAGAAATGTTCTATAGATTATGATTTTAGTATAATTTTCATTAGAAAATGATTGCACTCATTTTAAAAAGCTGTCATGAGCCTGAAGATATTGCATGTTTATAGAATAAATTTATCAAAATTATTATACCAAAGTAGAAAAAAAATAGCATCTTTAATGAATTGACTATCCATATGCAATATTATGCATCACATTATTTACATTATTATTGTGGATCTAACAAGTTCCATTCACAAGAAGATATATTTAAAAATAGTTCCGCATTTTAATGTTAAAAAAGTAATCCACATTCAATGATTTCACATACTAATTAAATATTAATGGTATTTTTTTTGTAGATTTTGCACATAAATACAAAAAAATTATTATATTTTGATTAATAAATCTGGCTGAAGTACCACATTTCAATTTATGTGATGTTTATGTAATTCGATGTCAGTGACATTATATGGATATATATTATTTAGTATTTACTGAAAATTATGTCATAGATATAGATTTCTATCCAGGCAATTTGGAATTAACTCCTAATGAAGCTGCTATTAGTAATAATATTAATTTTTTGGATTTAAATCTAATTATTGAGCCTACTCATGGAATTATTACTAATTTATATGATAAAAAAGACTATTTTAATGTCAGCATTAATGAAATATTACCATTTAATTCCTGCAACTTGATACAAATATTTAGAAATATTATCCTTAATCAACTTTTTAGAATTTATAGATTATCAGATAAAAAATTTCATGCTAAGCATCTAAATATTCTAAAAATTACCAGCAAATTATATAAATATCTTGCATATTTAGTAAATGGTGTTGTTAAAAAGTTTGGATTAGCTGCTTATTCATGAATTCTCTTTTTTGTATCTTATATTGGCTAGACAACAACATTCTCTTGTTTTAACATTACATTATATTTACATTCCCTTAAATATTAGTCTCACTGTTTTCGATTATCCGCTCCATTATTTTGTAGCTCTTACTGTAGATATCATCTTTTATTGCCTTTTCGCATTACTATTATTTGTTTTACACGATTGGCAACAGTGGATCTCTACTTTTAAACTTTGCGATTGGCAACACTGGTCTCTTCATTTTGGACTCCAATGGTTAGCATATTTGTATTTTTATTCCAGGTATTCTTGTTTCCATTATTATTTTTCTATTTTTATGTCTGTTGTCTAAGTTATTATTGTTTATAAGATATTATCTATCTCTACTATCAGAAACACACATTTTGTGTTTTTATTTTGATTAAATACTTGGACCTGACAAAGAGTTTTTAAAAATGAATAATTCATTTATTTAAGCCTAGCGCTTATCCACATGTATAGCTTTGTTTTTCAATTATCGATTCTATTCCATTGATATTTGTTGATTATCTTTAGCTTGATGACTAGCAATTTGCATTTTTTTCCATTTGATTGATGATTCTCTATTTAATATTTCTTTTTATTATGTAGTCATTTTTTAAAGTCAGGATTTTTCAGTTGCAACTTCTCTCTATTCTATCATTAGATTTTCAAACTATTATATATATATATATATATATATATATATATATATATATATATATATATATATATATATATATATATATATATATATATATATATATATATATGCTGCCCATATATATATACATATACATATGCTGAATATATATATATATATATACATTCAGCATATATACATATATACATATGCTGAAAAGTCATATGCTACCTACATCATATATTTTTTAAATGTGAATAATTCAAAATAAAAATATTTAAAATTTTCATAACTTTATTTTTTACATTCAGAAACAATATGTGTTGCTGTGTAAATGGAAAGTTTTGACTAGGTTTGTATATAAAGGTTATAAAAATTAAGCATTATATAAGAAAATCACTTCTCTCCCACTTGGCAAGAAATTTAGCAAAGTATTGCCAATTTCACGATTTTTGAAAATGTTGCCAAATTGCGGAAAATGTCACCAAATTTACAGAAATTCAATATTTGAAAATTAAGCTTAATTTCTTTGATACGTAAAATTTCAAGAAAATTGGATCTTTAGAAGTGGGTCAGAAAGTGATTTCAAAATTTGATCGTAATAAACAAACAGAGAAACCAACCTAAATAAAACAGTGTAAAATGTTTTGCTCGCATCACGTACGGAGAATGGAAAGGAATTATGGATTTGATATTTCCAAAAGTGTTTAACTAAATTCTATCAAATTTAGTATGGAAGTAATATAAGTGTGATTGTTTCAGTAGTATTTTTCCTTCTAAATATTGAAAATAATTAAAGTGAAGAAAACTGAGTATGGTGAGATAAAGTTTTGTTTTACGCTAAAAGTCCCACATATCATCAGTGTAATACTAACAAGATGTCCATCATCAATTTCAGCAGAACCTAAAAAAAGTCAACTAGGAAGGTGATTTTTTCTTCAAGGCCATGTACATCGAATACAATTATGTACTTTATTTTTTCAAGTTTTAACTAGAAAACTGATAGTTTCTTGCCTAAATGTGGTAAATTTGTTTTTCCAAGCATTCTATGAATGGACATTTCTTTGCAAACTCATCTATGTAGACAATATATGTATATATACATATATACGGTGTAGGATTCAAAAGTTCCCAGACTGAGTCTATACCTTATCAATTAAAATGCTGAAACACATCCTCTTTCAAAATAAGACCCTTGCGCAACAATACACTTTTGCCATCGCTTGTAAAGGTCATCGAAACACTTCTGGAATTCATTTTTAGCCATGTCCTTTAAATTCAGCCTGCGATGCACTTTTAATTTCATTTGCAGATTGAAATTGATGACCCTGCAAGCGACTTGCCAGTTCAGGAAATAGGCTGAAGTCGCAGGGGGCGAGATCAGGGGAGTAAGGAGGATGTGACAAAAGTTGTTTGCGTTTTCGCAAGAAAGTCAGCAGCAAGGAGGGATCGGTGTGCAGGAGCGTTGTCATGCAAAAGGATCCATGACTGCTCATCCCACAGTTTTGGTCTCTTCTTCCAGATCGACTCACGCAAATGACGCAGGATGTCTACATAGAGTTCCTGTTTACAGTGAGTCCTTCAGGGATAAATTCCAGATGCACAATGCCCTGGATATCGAAGAACACCTCTAGCATGACCTTCCCTTTAGAACGATCTTGGCGGAATTTCTGCTTGCGTGGAGATTGTGATGATTTCCACGTTGCCAATGCTCTCTTGGATAGCGGGTCGTATAAAAAACTTTTCTCATCTCCAGTAACAATTCTGCCAAGTAGGGAAGGATCTTTGTCAACAGCCGAAATTAAGTCTCCTGCAATTTCCATTCAAATTGCCTTTTGGTCTTCGGTTAACATGCGGGGAACAATGTGTTGACACACCCTATGCATGTTAAGATCCTTAGTCAGTATCCTTTGACATGTGGCCTCGGATATCCCAACTGATTCTGCTATTTCCACTATTGTTTGCTGCCTGTTGCCACGTACTGTCGCAGAAACCTTTTAGATGTTTTCAGTTGTGCGGGAAGTCTGCGGACGGCCAACTCGTTCGTCGTCTTCTGCACTTCCCCTGCCTTTTCTGAAATGTCGATGCCACTCAAAAGCTTGCGTTCACGATAATGTATCACTGCCATATACATGCTTAATTTCATAAGCCTCCGTAGCACTCTTTCCCAAGTGAACACAAAATTTGATATTAATTCTCTGCTCAACAAACGTCATTTCTTTTAATCCCAGGCTAAGTACACCCGTCTACAAAATATGACTCCGTGGCGAGCCATCAACCAAGTGATTTGGGTCAAACCACTTTTAGAAGAGGGGGAGAACGTAGTAACACAGAAATATTATTGTAGTCACTCGACTACAAATATTTTTTAAGTTATAGACTCAGTCCGGGAACTTTTGAATCCTACCTCGTATAATAAAAATATAATATGAAAATCCAATGATAGAATAGAGAGAAGTTGTAACTCAACAAACCTTAACTTAAAATATACCTACAAATTGAAAAAAAATATTAAATAGAGAATCATCATTCATTAGGAAAATAAAATATATATTTCTAGTCATCAATCTAAAGATAATCAACAAATATCAATGGTGTGGATTCGAAAATAGAAAAACAAAAAATATCCAAGTATTAAAGCTACACATGTGGATAAGCACTAGGCCTAAAAAAGTGTTCATTTCGAAAAAATTCTTTTTCAAGTCCATGTATTTAATCAAAATGAACACAGAATAAGCTTGTTTCTGAAATAAGAGATAGATTATATTTATAAACTCTTATTACTTGGACGACAAGCATAAAGATTGAAAAATTATATTGGAAACAAGAATACCTGAAATATACTGCAAATGTCCAATCCATTTGAGTAATAAATAAAGAGACCAATGTTGCCAATCACAAAATATAAAATTAGAGATCTACTGTTGCCAATCATGAGAAATAAATAACAGTATTATGAAAAGGCAATAAAATGTGATATATTCTACAGTAAAAGCTACAAAATAAAGGAGCATGTAATATAATAGAAAACATCGAGGCTAAAGTATAAGGGGATGTAAATACATTGTAATGCTTATTCAAGAGAATGTTGATGTTTGGTTAATATAAAATACTAAGGAGAGAAAAATATTCAGCTAATCCAAACTTTTTAACTATACTATTTACTAAATATGCTGGATATTTATATAATTTACTGGTAATTCTTAGGTTATTCATAGCATGAAACTTTTTAACGCGTAATCTATAAATTCTAAAAAGTTGATTAAGTATCATATTTCTAAACAATTTCTACAAATGGTAATATTTTATTAATGTTAAATTTAAAATCGTTCTTTTATCATATAAATTAGTAACTATCCCATTAGTAGGTTCAATAATTAGAATATTTTTTTTTTAATAATGTATATTTTTTTTATAATTTTTTTTTCTTTTTTATAAATAATGTAGTGGATGATTTTGTTTTTAAATAATTTTATATTTAAATGGTTCCTAAGAATTGGACACTAGACTTTTATTAATTTTTCCTAGTTATCTAAGTGATTTATAATGTATACTTCTAATAGGTAAATAAATTGGTAAAAAATTTTAGTGCTTGGTTCCAGGAGTTTTTGATTTCAGGATATATAATTCTCTTAAATAACTTCTCATAAATCCTTTAAATAATATTTCAATCTGGGTATCTAAAGTTAATAATTTTACAAATATTGAATTTAAATTAAAATCTATATGAGATAGTTTTAAAAGTTGTTAAGAGATGGTGACACTAAATTCCCTCTGTTGCATCTATTAAATCTCAGTGATAGTTTTAAATGTTGCTGGTAGATGGAGACACCATTTTCATTTATTAGGAACAGGTAATAGTTTGGCGTGTATTATGTAAGTTAAATTTAATATATGAGTTATTTTTTATTGGGGAATCTTAGATATTATAATATGTTCTGTGCCTCCTTTTATTTTATTTCATTTGTTTTATTATTACCTGAATTTTAAACTTACCTACTTTTAAAGATGACTTTTTTAGTGTTTGTTAAGGTCATGGACAATTTTATAAATGGGTTTATGAATTGTTAATTTGCGTGTAATGCTATATTTGTGTGATATTTTAGTGTAGATCACATTGACATATGTTTGGTTGAATTTGAATTTATCTTTGTAATTTATTTGATTGCATTTGGAATTCAAGAGATTGTATATATTTATTAAGTATATAATTTTTTAAGTATCTAATTTTTAATGCCTCTTAAATTTTAATTCAAATATAATTAAATTATTATTAAGTAATTTTAGTTCAAGTTAATTATTTTTCAGATCCTTTTCATTTTGATTGTTAACTCCTTTGTATCGAATTTAGTTATCAATATCTAATTGAATGTTCATCGAATTCTGGTGTCTTTCTATTTTGTCCAGAGATCTGATTTGGTTATTATTTGGCAATCGCTCAATGGATATATAGAAATATATATTGATTATCCCCAGAAATCACCACAGCCTAGCTATTTGCCTTAAGTTTAGGCTTAAAAAAGGATCAAGACAAATAGCCAATTTCCATTTTTTGTTATTGTGTGTGGTTATTCACAATCTCATTAACTGTATTGCCATCATATTCGGTATGTCTGTTTCTTAATGTGGTAACAAATTCAGAGGGTTGTCAGTAGACATCAAGAGGAGCAAAAATTGAAATGGAACATGGTGTGGCAAACCACTTTTAGTCAGTGAAAATACATATGCAGGCTCTGTTAGTTGATCGCTGAATGCATTCATGGGTTTGCTCATGATGTCTGACATAAGCAGCATTGCGAAATGCATGATGGTGCCCCAGCACATTTCCGCTGCGTGACATGTAACTACCTCAATGCTACATACCCAGGGAGGTGGATTGGATGTGCTGGACCCGTTGCTTGGCCTTCACATTCACCTTATCTCAATCCATTGGACTTCTTCCTCTGGGGTCACCTTAAATCACTCCTTTATGAAACATCTGTGGATACACCAGAGGATCTTATACCATGGATCATTGTCGCTGTGGCAGACATCAATAGTACACCCTATATCTTTGAGTGCTTCCAAGAATCATTTTTATGTTGTTATAGACTGTGCAATGACGTCCGCATCCACCACTTCAAACAATACCTGTAATAATTTTATTTACATCATTCTCCTTGTTCTCTTTCCAGCACTGTACTGTGCACCACAAGTTGTGTTGTAAACATGCGGTCAAATAAATCTTTTTGTAGTTATTATTGTACTTTTTGTTGTCCCTGTGTGATGTCAGAACCTGCATATGTATTTTCACTAGCTAAACATGGTTTGTGACACCATGTTCCATTTCATTTTTGTTCCTCCTGATGTCTACTAACAACCCTTTAAGTTTGTCGCCGCATTAACTGAACACCCTGTATATATATTTAGATTTCCATTTCTACCTCACTTGATTGCATTTGTATAAAACACCAAATTAAGCAAACTGAAGAAATTTGATATAAGAAGTTCAATAATGGATTTAGACTTTAGGGTAACATGAATGCATCTTGCTCTAACTGACATTTAAAACTAGAATTTTTGTCCATATAGACATTAAAATGTTAGCGATGTCACAGAAACAGCAGTGTATGACATACTATCTCGTTTTATTTACCTACTCTCTGTGATATGTGTAAACTGTGTTTTATTGTGCTAGCCATGAATTTGCAAAATACATCCTATTTTTCTATAAAAGTTTTAATATGAAAATTTAAACTAAATATGTAAGTTTTTTAAACTTCACACTTTTACTATATTTTGAACAGTGACCATGACACGGTGGGTGCTGTAGCAATAGACTCTGCAGGTCACCTAGCATGTGCAACATCAACAGGTGGCATCACTGGTAAGCGAGCTGGAAGAATTGGTGACACTCCTTGTGTTGGCGCTGGAGGTTTTGCTGATGATTTTGTTGGTGCTGTATCTACGACCGGACATGGTGAAACAATCATGAGGGTGTGTCTTTCTCGCCACATTACTGGCTTAATGCAACAAGGTATTTATGTAATGTTTTTTATCAAATTATTTTAATTAAAAAAAGCAGAATTTCCCTTTATTCATTGTATGTTTTATAATTCATAAATATTGTATAATATTGACAATTTTTGAGGTACAATTTTTTTTATACAAATCACATTCCTCCTATACTAATGAAGCATTCTTTTCTATCCGTTAAAATTTTTTAAGAATCCAAAGTTGGAAGTATTACTCATTGTCAATTTCATAATAGTATAAACTTCTTTCACTCCAAAAATGTCCCCAATAATTTTGGACCCATTTGGGTGCCAATGCCTTAGTGATTTTACATTTTGTAAACAAGGGCCCATATTCCACAAACCCTTTGAAGAAACCATGTTAGCATTGAGACCTTGTGACCACTACTATACTTTAATAAAATGATTCCTTGGGTCACTTTCACCTTCATTATTAGCAATAAGCTTTTAAGTCATACTATTCCATAGTTGACTTATTTCAAACTGCAACTTTCTATTGACTCACAGGGGGAGGATTTAATGGGGGAGGGGGGGAGGGTTGAAATCTAGATGTTTTACTCTGAACTACAAGTTTTCTTAATACATTCTCATAACATCAAGTATTGATGTACTAAATAATATCTGTTTTTTTTTTAACAATAAACATAATTGCTAGATCTTTATATTATCTTAGAAAAGTTAATAAGTCACATTTATTAGGGTAAGCAAGCTCTATGCACTTGTTAACTTTGCTTTATAATGTATAAAGACACGTACTTTTAATATTTTCACAAGAAAAACAAAAATTAAAGTATTAGATTTAAGAATCTGTTAAAATTTAGAAATTTATATTCATTAGGGTGAGTATGGCATTTCATGTGCTCACCCATATATTTGCTTATGACATTAAAATGTAACTTTACTTCCTGAATCCTTTTCTTGTATGAACTCACATAACCAGTAGTATGCATAAGATTTCTGTGTGTGTGTGTAAAAGGAAGGATGTAATCACTTGTAAAACTTTGGTAATTAAAATAATTTTATCATAATTTATTTAGATGATAGGTGAACACGCCAGCACTTTATGACCTTATACAAAATTTACAATTTAATAAATGCAAGTTTAAATAAAATAGTGTGCAATTATTCCAAATTGTGATGCTTTTTAAGACATTACAGAACAATTAAAAAAGCATGTTTGTTAATTTCCAAAGTTTTAGGAATAGGTTGCCCGTTTGTTAGCATATTACCTTGCACAAATTTGATCCTGGAGGGAACACTAACACCATATAATTTACGCAATTGTGTTCAAAGGGATGGGAAAAAATGCCGTTTACGTGGATGCAGATTTATTTCACTAATTTTTTTTTAATCGACATAGAAAACAGCTGTTCTCTGAAACTGGTGTGAGTCAACTTTTACCACAATGAGAAAATATATGACATGCAACATTTGTTTTTATGGCCGTTACTGCCTAATTTAAGCAATAGTTTTCAAGGGGATGAAAAATATTATTCTTAGGATGCAAATTTGTTTCTCTAAATTTTGTTAAAGGATATAGAAATTACGTATCTTTAATTGATTCCTGAAATTGATGTAAGTTTCTCATTGCTAAAATTTGATTGACTTCTTTCAAAATCCTT
Organism: Amaurobius ferox; assembly: GCA_951213105.1. NCBI lineage: Eukaryota > Metazoa > Arthropoda > Arachnida > Araneae > Amaurobiidae > Amaurobius > Amaurobius ferox. Next base: position 81,858,011 of record OX578154.1, on the reverse strand, counting down.
GTTGAAATGTGATCCCTGTGCTTCCACGAAACACGTATTTATTTTGATAAAGGTGACTGAACGTTAAAAACAGCAATTTTTTTTATTGATCCCCCAAATTAATTTGCATTAATTGAGAAAATAAAATGTGTGGATATTAAATGCAATTTAAGACCAACTTCTGATTGATTTCCTCACATGATGAAACTTTAGCTACCAGTTCTTTGCATTTTCTTTGGAAATTGTAATTTTTTGTATTTTATGTTAATCTTCCTGCAAATATGCAAATCTTCTGGTTTTTGTTAGCTATTTTAGGGAAAATCCCTTATTTTAAATCTTATTTTAGTTCAAACTTGCTATTGTTGACTGAAAAAAACTGCATACAACATTGAAAATTCTGAATATGCTAAAAATTCTTTGAGCATATTCATAGCTTTTAATGTTGTGTGTCTTCTTTTATTAAGTAGTGCAATTTGTGCAAGCGTATTTGGCAATATTACTGAACATCACACTTGTACACGATCCTCAGTATATTTCATTTTATTGTATAAGCAATTTTCATTTTTGTAATCTGTTTGCGTATATTAAGATTTAAATAATTATTTTATGTTTTATACAGAAAAACTAATTTTTAAATAGCTGACCTGTTAGCTGAGAGGTATGAGGCAAGCGTTTCCTTGTGTTCTCTCGACTTCCAGATAGTGGGTTCAAATCCCACCTGTGTGTATGGATGTTAAGGTTAAAGTTATGCACGAGCCTAATTTTATTTTATCTAGCCCAGTCCGAAGGTATTGAGATTTGACCTGCCCTAAGCCCAAGAATTTTTCAAAATAATTCACCCGAGCCTAATGAGATTGATTTTTTTTTTAAATACATTGAAGCTTGACTAAAGCTGACATACTGTTGCCTCATATCATGATCAAAATGTGAATTAAACACAAATTATATTGCATATAGTCAACATTTAGTATCATAACAAATTATATTGTATATAGAATTTTGCTGCCCCAACTGGAAATAGAACTACTTATCTTCTACTTATTGAGAATTTTGTTTCATGTGTAGGTTCAAATTTTTCTGTTCATTCAAATTTTTTTTTTCAATTTTAATCTATTTTTCGCTATTTTATTTATTTTTACCCGGCCTGAATCAAATTTATTAAAGACATGATCTGAGTCCTGCCTATGGGTTGAGTCGGGCCTAAGCCCTCAGGCCAGGTGTAAGCCTATGCAGATCTTTAGTTGAGGTGTCTATTTAGAGTGTTATGTAATCCCAGCACCCATAATCTGGAAGCACCTGAAAAATTGTAGGATCCTTTCTGTGTAATATTTATTTCACTTTGGTGTACAATTATATCCATTTATAACCTGATCTTCTGATCAGAAAAGTTTTCTCCCATTTTTATGATCCATTCATTATGGTTCATATGATCATGTCTCTAATATACTCTTGTGAAACTCTTACTTTTTCTTATTTGTGATCATTTCTATAAAATATCCTCAAAAGTCTGGCAAATATTTTCAAATTAGCATGATCCAATTTTTATAAGCTTTCCTTGAGATTTCTGATGTAGTATTGGAATCAAGTGATGTTACTGCTATATACTAGGAGTGGCGACACGTAAAAATTTCAAATCACTAAATCATCTAAACAAATGACAAATCTTAAAACCAGATCAAAGGTCACTTTATTAAACATCCTACAGTCGTACATCAAATACAGCCAAAGTGCTTTCGAACATCCTCATGTTCATCTTCTGTGGCGATATAATTAAAAGCATGCCAACATGCTTAAATACAATCCACTGCCGTTAAGTGAAAATTTGCATATCTTGAAAACAATCTACCATATAAATTGGTGAATTATGAAACAGATATAAATTATAAAATATATACAAAGTTCAAAGATAAATATCCGAAAAAACAGTTTAAAGGCAGTAAATATTTTAGAACAATATTATAATTTATAAATAATTTATAAATTAAGGTAACTATTAAGGTAAACCTTATAGTTACCTTAATTTATAAATTATAATATTCTAAAATATTTACTGCCTTTAAACTGTTTTTTCGGATATTTATCTTTGAGCTTTGTATATATTTTATAATTTATATCTGTTTTATAATTCACCAATTTGTACGGTTGATTGTTTTCAAGATTTGCAAATTTTCACTTAAGGGCAGTGGATTGTATTTAAGCATGTTGGCATCTGTTTTTAATTATATCGCCACTGAAGATGAACATGAGGATGTTCGAAAGCACTTTGGCTGTATTTGATGTATGACTGTAGGATGTTTAATAAAGTGACCTTTGATCTGGTTTTAAGATTTGTTATTTGTTTAGATGATTTAGTCAAGTGATGTTATATTATGTGAAATTTGATAGAACTTCATAATGCATTAAACCTACTTTTTTCGTAGTACCTGGAGGGTTCTTAACAGAGTCTTTATTTTTTAATAAAAAATGTGCTAACACCCTGTATTAAATGTATGAAATGCTTAGAAATGTAACCGTGCTCTAGATATTGTGTTGCACTTTTGTCACAAGGGAACTCACCAAAATGAAGCTGTTGCTTGCTGCATCTAAAATAAAGAAACCTGAGAAACAAATAATCAATACAAGGTCTAAAACAATCGTAAAAACACATTGGTGAGGTTTGACTTATTTGTTTTTCTACCCTATATCAATGATTACTTGCACATTTGTAAGAACATAATATTTGTTATTCATTTATATCAAAACTGAGCTACAAACTGCAAATATTTCTTTTAAAGATCACAGTTTTTTCATTCACTTCACAGCAAATTACTAAAGCATCTTGGAGAGTGTTTGTTTTAAACAGTCTTTTTGTATAGAAAAAAAAATGAGAGTCTTTTTTGCTTCGCAGACTTGTGATTCTTGCTTGAGTGTTTGTTCTATATTTCTGTAATTGGCTAATTCTTTTCCTTGGCCTTGTGATATTTTTCTTATTGAACGTAAATGGGCGTAAAGGCATTGCATCATCTGATGCCTTGCGACTGCGATTTTATGACCTGCTGTAAATATTTTTTCATTACTAATGTCAGACCACCATGAATCTTGAAACTTGTTTTTCATCCTTTGGTTTTACAACTTGATGCTGGACTATGCTATTTTTGCTGTCTTTTATTGTATTGTGCCCTTGTTATGCTTTCTTGTGCACCTGTTTTCCTTTGGAATGATTTTTGCAAATTGTTAAACATGAACTTTTTTATTCGGCCTCCAAATTCTCTTTTGAAATCAAAAAGTGTTATTACATGTGGCACAGAATCAGTTATTAGAAATATTTTTTTGTCACCTTTTATCTGCAATATTTTCATAATGTTAAACATATCGTTTGATTACAGTGAACAATTAGATAGATACCTGCACATCAGATATTATGAAGTTTTTAGTGTGGAAGGGCAACAGAAAAAATTATTTTTATGGAATTTTTGGAACAGAAGCAACAATTAGTTTGATTTTGCAAATCTTTTGAGAAAACTTGACATTGTACTGAGCAATGTCCAGGAGATCTTATTTTTCATCATTTTGCAGAAAGCAATGATTGTGTTGAAACAGAAGCATAAGAGACCGATAATACTATTATTGCTACAGTTGCTGATAATACATCTGATGCATCGAAATGTGAAAAAGCCTAAATTTACTTAAAAAGAGGGAGTATAACATCAACCATTGCTATGGTGAACCTCCAAAATTTGTGTGACTATTTTAAAGGCCACAATGTTAACTGCAGTGACAATTTCAATGTGTCAACAATGACAATTTCATTGCAACATTCATACGGTGACAATTTCAATGCAGTAAAGCAGTATTTTTCAAAGTATTCTCCAGGGGTTTCACAATGTGAAAATTTTATGTAAATTTTCTTAAAATTAAAAAAGGCATAAAATTTGAATGCATAATTTGGATTACAATGGATTTTTCTTAATTTGGGGTTCTGCTATCAAATTGAATTTCAAAAGGGTTCCATGACCAAATCATTTAGAAAAATACTGCAGTAGAGAATGTTCTATGCAAATGTGTTGTAAATTCAAATGTTCAAAAGGAAGCTACAGATTTTAAGTGGGAAGTGGGAACTCTTCTGCGTGAAGTCGTCGAGAATATTAGTTCATTAAAATCGGGATCCTGCGACTATTTATAATTATTTCTTGACCAGATTGGGCTTGTAAGAATGCCTGATCTTTGAGCTTTCTAAAAATGTAAATTATTAGTCAAAAATCTCGATACTTTTTCGGATGCGAGGATTTAAAAACGAAAGTTCGTTTTTTTGAATTGAAAGTGACTTTTGTTTTAAAATCTTTAATAAGTATTAAAATTTGTCCCTGAGATTTCAAATTGGTATATGTTTACTCGCAATTGTCTGCTCTTTCCGGTCATGTGATTTGTTTTTTTCTACAATGTCTGGATGGTGAAGAAAAAAGGATAAAAAGGAAAAAACGATCGAAATCGCATAAAACATTAAGTAACAAAAAAAAATAATTCAAATTTTAAAAGTCAGTTTTGACGCCCCCCCTCCGGTCTCCTATTGCCAAATTTCGTAGCTCTCTGATGCGCAGTCACTGAACCTATAGTGTATAAGACACACAGACAGACATTGCCTTTTATTATTTAAGATTTCATTCCTAAACTTATTATCAGTTATAATAAATATTTTTCTTGTCCTTGTTGACCTCGCTGTATGTGAACTCACTTTAATTTTATTTCATAGAAAAATGTTTTAAAGTGTATGCTAACTAAAAAAACCACTAGTATTTGAGATAAAAAAAAAATAATTGGAATGAAAGTGTCCCAAGGTGGTTCCCTATTGTTTCTAAATAAAAGTTTGATATAAATTGCAACAATTGTGTTTTAAATCCATTTATAATTTTTCTTTGTAGGCATGAATGCTCAAGATGCTGTTGTTGCTGGTCTTGAATATATGAAAAATAGAGTTCAGGGCTATGGTGGTGCTATATGTGTCAGTAACACAGGCGACATTGGAATCCACTTTACCACCGAGCATATGGCTTGGGGATATAGAAAAGGTAACATTGTGCATTATGGGTTGCGCCCAAATGAAGATATATCAGATGTAGTACAAATAGATTGCTCACCATAGGTACAATTATCAAGATCTTTTAGAATTTTTACAAACTATTGTAAAGGAATCTTTTTTTGCATATACTGTAGCAAAGCTATTTTTGGAAAACTATATATAGATATGCATATTTATATCATGTACTTGTTAAATGATCTTTGTCTTTCTCTCATTTCGCTTTGTTCTCAATGATCACTTTGCTGTAATATGTAAATTTCAGTAATTTCTCAATTTCACTAATCTTAGTCAGATTTTCATTTTAGCGCTACTATTGTACAATTTTGAACTTATTTAGATTGTTTAGATGTGAAAAATCTTTTGTAAAATGTATGATCTTTGTTACAAATTGTAATGATCACTTACAGTACTGAGTAAACTGTTTGAAAATAGTTTAATTTTGTTATTTCTTGGTCTAACATAGATACGTACTCAAATTGTGTCTAATTTAATAAATCTGATGTAATTTTATTTTGTTAAAAGCATAACACACTACACAAAATTATAGTGTCGATCAGTTTCAAAGGCAAGAAACATCCTTCATTGCCAGGATACGTAAGAATCGGCAGCATTGTCATTTTAAAAATTTAATAAGACTGTTAATTTGTGGTTTTGCTCACTGAACAATTACTTTGAATCCTTCGTTGGACCATCACTTTCTTCTTAGGGATTTTGCTGTTTATTCATAGTGTCCTACCTCTTGTTACTTCCTCCTTGGTTTTTTACTCCCCTCTTCATTGACGACAACTTTCTCTGGTTCAGTCATGTATGCTGTTCTAACATTAGTTACCATTCTAGGTCTCATGAGTGAAGGTTGTGTTTTTGTGTGTCTAGACGAAAAAGGCTATTTTGCCTTTGAAATCAATGTCGTATGTTGCTTTTAACAAAGTATTTTAGTTTTACTAACACAGACAGCTGGTGGTGAAGCCGATGCTAGGTTATATCAACAGAATAGTGATGGGTAACTCTGTAAGGTGTGTCAATATGCATTGTTTAGTGGTGTATCAATATTGCATCAATATAACTGTTTGTTATATTGATACTTTATGTTGTCAAGGCCATCAATGTACTGTTGCTATTATTATTGTAATCTATATAAATATCTTCTAAATTTATATTTTAAGTTATAATTAGAATCTATATAATGATTTTGCAATTTATATGTATGTCATTCCTGACCCTTCAGAATACTACCTCGGTGACCTAAAAGGCTGAATTTTTGCATGCTTATAATATTAACCACAAGATAGAACTCTGAACACAGAAAAAGTATATTAGCATATTTGAAAACCAATAGAAAACAGGAAAAGCCAAAAGACCCAAGTCATAATAAACCAATGATCAAAGTACATAATCAATGTTTTGATAATTTGTGCCCACTGTATTAAATATAAACACTAGATATTGCTAGTTCACAAATTTATTTGTCCATCAAACAAATTTGACACGTCTGTTTCTAAATGCAGCTGTAATTAATCATGAAATGAATGCATATTTACTTGATGGGGTGAAGCATATTTTGAAACATTCTTCAAACATTCATTAAATATTTTCCAACATTTTCAAGTTTGCTATTCATCTATTAATTTGGTGGAGGTTTTTTATCTGACAGATTGTGAGGTTGAACGATGAGATATAATCACATGCCATTCATGAGTGGATGGCTCTCAATTTGTAAATGTGTGGAAAACCCAGGCTACCCGACTCACCCTAGGGTACGAGCAGCTAGATGGGCAAAATAGTTAAAAAATTTTTGGAAGGGATTATGTTTACATGCAAACTTGGTAAAACATATGTTGGTTTCAACATATTTTATTCAGCACTTTGGTGGGCATTTTAACGATTGTCAGTTATCCAATTGAAACTGTACACATGCCAGTGTACAGAATACCAAAACAAAGAATGTTTTTTTTCCCTACGAGTAATGATTTACACATGGAGAAGCAAAATGTGTCTTGACTAAAAACATTTCATTGTACACCATATATAATATGGTTTGTCGAAAATTTTGGTACATCTGGATATTAAAATACTTTATGAATCCATTAATGAGCTGTTCAATTTTTTTTTATCTTAAACATGTTTTGTGGTAATTTTACTTCTTTTATCAGTTAAGAAAACATATTTTTATGTTTGTCAATTTTGATGCCAATGTGCATAAATGGTTTAAGGTAGTTGGTTAAAGATATCAACTAGTGTTTGTAGCAAATAATAGTCTCCTTCAACATAAAATCACAATACAGCCAGCTCGGCTAAAGTAAGAGAGGTTTCTATTGCTAAAGAGTTAGACATGTGCTATAGGTTGGAAACCTTAACGGAAAGCAGGGAAAATGAAAAGTAGAAATAAAAGATGACAGTAAACAAACTGATAGAATTGAAGGACCTAAGTGGAAATGAGCCAATTGTAAGTAGATGATATAAATCAGTATTAGATGTAAAAGTCACCACTTTCAGGACAAAAAGATACCCCAGCCAAAGAAGAGAGGTTTTATAAGAGTATAAATAAGAGTTTGGCAGTTGTTAAGGGAGGTGCATACTGCTCTTTTGGTCTGAAGAAGGAGGACTTATAACGCTCTCAAAACAATTGTCGCCAAACTGACTATGCCAGCTTTCTTCAAGTTTTGTAAGTTATTTTCTCATTCCAGTAGGTTTATAAAACATTCAATTTTGTTGGTTTGTTTACTTTCCTTGATTTTTATTTTTCATTTTTCAAGTCCTGTGCTGTACATATCGGATTTTTTCCCTTTATGTTATGAAATTTCTGGCTTTAGTAAACATCTTAAAAGTTTACATGTTGCTTTTTTATACTAGAAACATCCAAGATTATGCTTTTATAGCAAAATATCCATGTAACGTTTCACAGATATAAAAATTAAAAAAACTTTATTTAATCTTTAAATTTGGAAACAAACTCATGTTATTCGAAATCCCATTTCATCCACTTGAAATGATTCCTCTTCAACTGTTTGTATTCTTTTGTAGTTCCCTAAAGTGTTGCACTCAAGTTTTTCAAAGAATTCAATGCTTTTGGTCTTCTTCTCTACATCACGAAGTATTTCTTTATCTCTTGCACATCCTGCAAATATTATGTGTTAATTATTTTACTATATGGATATCGAAGATTCGCATAATAAATTCAGGGTGTCAAGCAGAGTTGTAGTTGAAGTCTGCATCCATGAAAATATACTGTCTCTGACTCCTAATAAAACTGTTTAAAAATAATTTTATGGAATATTTAATTTTTTATTAGTTTTTTTAAAAATAGTTTTTAGGCAATATAAAAAATTAAATGTTTATTAAAAAGATATTAATATAGAAAATTAAAAATTAATTACTATTTATGTCAGAATTGGAGTCGGATATTAGAAAACCAGAAGAGTCTGAGTTAGACAGAAAAAAAAAATGAGTCATAGTCGAAGTTTCGACGCACTGCATCAACAGTCCTGGTGTCAATGAAAGTCATGGATCAGGCCAGGGTGCAAAATAAGGGAATATTATTTGGTTAGCAAACTGTAAATCAGAATTTCATTTGTGTAACAATTTCGACATTTTGACTAGCAGTTCACAACTATTATTTCACAATTTCTTAAAAAATGTACCTATACATATATTGATATGCCAGGTTAGAAAAAAACAACACATGACTTTTTATTTTATTTATTTATTTATGTGCAATTAGATTGCCATCAGAGAAATCACATTCTTATTCAGAATCTGACAAAGAAACATATTTTGTTCATTTTTCGTGTTTTTAAAAAAAGACCAGTTTGTAAAAAAGAGAAATATGCAAGCGCGGGAAGGAAATTTGTAGTAAGAAGCGATGCACATTTATGAAAATATTCTTTTTTTCACTCATAGATCATTTGTCGTGATATCATTTGTGGTGATTTTTAAAATTACTTCGCAAAATGCGATGCAAATTAATTTTTACGTCGCAAAACACAAATTTTCCATCGCAATTTGCGATGCAATACCGCTTATTTTTTGCACCCTGGATCAGGCAAATAACTTCAGAAGTATTAGTTATCATTTTTTATGCAGGTACATAGGACACTACAATGGCTACACTACTAGTCAGCTTTCGAGAAGTTGACTCTTATGGGGTTCAGGGGCTATACAGCTTCTTGTTAGATATAGGGAAAAGCGTCAATACATTACAAGGTTGTAAAGTGTTGCAAAATATAGAAAGGAACCCTGAAAAGAAATGCATACAATCTAACTTCCTCCCCAAAATTGAACATTTAGAGAATGTGATGAAATAAAATTGAATTTATTATACATGAAATACAAAATATTCACCTTCATAGATGCTTGCACACATATTATAAGATGTCTTCACATATTTTCCAATGTCTGTATGTTAAGACTGTTACATGCAGATTATTAAAATGGTTTCTTTTAAAATCGTTTAGAGAATTATTTTACATCTTTTGTGTGGAGGATAAACAAAGCTTAGTTCTCATTTTGCAATGCTCTAAAACTTTATAATTGACTTTTCCCTCTATTTTTAACAGTAAGCGAGATCGCTTCCTATACTCCACTGAAGAGAGGGGTCAGTTCCCGGAAAGTTGTCTCAACATCCAGTGTTTCTTATACGATAACCCTAATGTTTAAGTTATTAGCATGACCAATGACTTTCCTTAACCCTTTCACGATGATGAAACTAACCATCAGTACTTTCACCAATGAATGGGTCGTCGTGCCATTAGTGCACACCATACATGTTAATTACTTTACTTTTAACTATGATACTTCACATAAAGGTGGGCGTGGTAGCCCAGTGGTTAGCGCGCGGGAATTGCACTCGGTAGGCCCGGGTTTGATTCCCACCACTGCCAAAACTGCCGCTGTGTTCATGCGGAGTACGATCACGTTAAACATGTGAGTCCATAAGTCCTTCTGAGAGGTTGGTGGTAGGGTAAGGAGGGTATGGTCCCTGTGGATGCCTCCTCACTGGGTTCCTGTCTAAATTGAGTCGCACTTCCCGGCCATCCAAACAGTTACTTACACCTTTCTAGTAGGTCGGACGGTCTGAGTCTCAACAACAACTACACATAAAGGTAGAAAGCAAATACACTTTATTCGTGTCAAGAACTTTTCTTGTGCACTAGTTATATGCATGGTATCTAATTTGCGCACCATTACTGCAAATATCACTAGCTAATGCGATGCATTTAGTGGATGCCAGATATAGCCGACGCTAGTCAGGATGAAGCATTTAGTGCATGCTGGATATAGCCGGCACTAGTCAATGCAACAGATTTAGTGGATGTTGGATATAACTGGCACTAGTCGTGAAAGGGTTAACACTCTATATTCCATATTTTATATACAGTTGTATCTCGCATTAAGACACATCGTTATGGTGCTTTAAAATTTTATTCATGTTTATTATCGGCAGATATGTAAAGGTTTAAGGCAAATGAGTAAATTTAAAAATAAAAATTTAATTAGAACACAATGAAGAACTGGTATAAAATGTAAAATGCAGCACAAAATGAGATAAATAAGTAAACACATGTTCTGGAAATTGACTGAATTTACTTCTTTAGTGCAAAAAGTCTGGACATGAACTACCAAACTTTCCCTGTATACTTATAACGGGAATAATATAGGTAAAGTACTGTGATGGGGTCAGATATTCGACTTCCAGTTTTTAACGGAAGAGCACATTTCAAGCATCCCTGAACTCAGATTGAGCATTTTTGGGGTGGTGTGCATGTATGTCCGTAAGTCTGTGGAGATGATATCTAACGACCGAATGGAGCATTTTGAATGAAATTTGGTACAAAATTTGCAATCCGTGAATACTGGAAGCCTTTTGATTTTAAATGTAAATTGAATGTTCAGAAGACCTCTAAATGTTTGAATGAAATTTTGAAAAATCATAACATTGTGTACAACTGTATCTGTTACATAAATACTTATTTATAATGCAATTTTTCATTAGAAAATGATTGACACAAATTTTAGAACATTAGTATAAACTATTGAGATATTGCACGTTTTTCAATTAAATTTATCAAAAAATTTCATAAAACTAAAAAAGTATTAACTATTGCGAAATATGTTGACTTTTCATATGTAATATTAAACAATATATTTGTTAACATCATTCTCATGGATCTAGTTGGTTCCATCCACGAGAGAAGATACTTTGTTTAATTGTTTTGTATTTCGGTGCCTAACAATTCGCCATTAGTCATTTATATATAAGAAGTGCTCTTTTCTCTGTCTGGAACGTGTGGCAATAAATTTGGCAAACTTGGCCACTCATTTAGCAAAATATCACCAACTTGGCAATATTTTGCCCCAGGCACATGAAAATATTGTTAAAATTGCAAAACTGATGCCAAATTTATGAATTAATTATTAAAATATTTTAATATATAGATTCTATTGCTAATTATGGATGATTTCAATATCAATAATTGTCAATTTAAAGTTTCCCAAAATATAAGTTATTCAACAGTAAAAACTTGTGCCATAGAATTTATACCATTGTGAAAGAAGTATTCATTGAATTATGTAGGGAGAGTTATGTGCTGCCCAAATCAGATTTTTTCTATCACACATGCCTGGCCATTCCCGGTATTTAGAATGCAAACCTTTGAAGAAGCACTTGCTACAGGAATAATATGTATAACACCGCTTAACTAAATAAAAAGAAAATTCTGTATACACAACCATAGAAACCTCGAAAGGTAAAAATTAAAACAAAGAGGTGAGAAATACTGAGCATTGCACATTGCATGAACATTTATCCGTGGCAGTCATTGGGATGCAATTTTAGAAAAAGTAAAAGCAGCAACAATTTTTCGACAGGGAAGTAAAATTAGAATTTTAAATGCTGTTTGGCTATGTTTATGTCTGATTAAAGGAAAATTTTCACAGAATGCTTGTAATGATGAAATATTAAAATTATGCATGACATATTAAAATTATGCCTCTAAATTTTTATGAAGTTACAATTTTGCATAGTTTCTGTCACAAATGTCTCTTTCACTGATCAACAGTGTTTCTTTCAGGAATTTTGGGCCGGGGGGGCACGTTTTCTATTTATCCTATATAAATATATCTAAATACTGTGTCACATACATAGAGACTAGGTTAACACAAAATGTCTCCGGGGGTGACCCCCCCCCCCCCCTTCCGGAGGTATGCCTTAAAGAAACACTGCTGATTGATGACAGATGTCTCGGATTCTGTATAATTATCTGCTGGCACGGAGAATTATTTGCTGAAATATATTGATTCAAAATTGCGAAATTTCAGCCAAATAAAGACTTTCAGTTTATAACTTTTTTAGCTAATTCAAATTAAAAGATTTTTTGCTGAGGTGCAGTATGCCAGGAGTTTAGCTACCCCTGTACCGTATTTCTTGGCTGCTGGTAGTTGTAATTTTCGTTGAAGGAGACACATCTTTTATTATGTGAGATTTTTACATTTCCATAGATTTTAGGCATAGCTCTATTGCATACTTAATAAATTACAATGTAAATATATTTAGGCTATGTTAATATGTTTTTCTATATACTGGAAAGTGAAAAAAGAAACTGTGATTTACTTAGTGCTGCCGACAGAATTTTTCAGACCCCTATGCAGTAAATGTGCAGGTTCTCCTACTAACCTCTATTTTACAAGTTATTGACATTTTTAAATAAACTATTTATGAGGCCCGAGCTCTTATGCATTTCATCCTTTTGTCCCGCCTTTGCCCTGTTTGTGGCTCTGGACATGATGACAGATCTCATATTCATAAAAATCTGATATGGACAGCACATGTCTTTCCTTATATAAATGCAATGAATTTACTCCTTTTACAGTAAAAAATAATGTATAAGATCCATGGTACTGTGTTCTTAATGTTGAATTGTACATTTCTGGCGATTTTCCCAGATGATAACATGTAAAACTATTTCAAAGTACCCAATTAACTTATATTTTGCTCAAATCTAAATAAACAGTTATCAATATTGATAGCATCTTCAATAAGTGATATAGTTCATATATTAAAATATTTTAATAATTCATCAATTAGGCATATTTTAATAATTCATCAATTAATTTAGCGTCAATTTTGAAATTTCGACTGTATTTTCGTCAATCGGGGGTGAAATATCGCCAAGTTGTGATACGTTGCTAGATTATTCGCTAAGTGCATCACCAAAAGTGTTACAGATAAACTGAGGGAAGAGCATTTCTTATATACTAGAAGGTGCCAGTTATATGACGGAAATCAGAATTTACGAAACATTACTTCCTATTTGGTGTCATTTTTATCAATTTGGCGGCACTTTGGTAACATTTAAAATAGTCGCCAAGTTGGCCATGTCCCGATAAATATTTCGCCAAGCATTACGAACTGATGGAGAAATGGGTTATTCTTATAGTCTACTCTTATGTTCTTTCCAAGATATTGAATTTTTATCAATTAGTCGTCATTTCATTGATTTAGCATCGGTTTCGGCGAATTTTTATCAATTGGGTGACATTTTCGTCAATTTGGCAACATTTAAAAAGTCAGCAAGTTGGAGATATTCCGACAAATTCGTCCCCAAAATTTTGCTAAACGTTACGGATAAAAAAATAGGTTATCCTTATAATAGATACTTATATTTTTTTGCAAGATATTGAATTTTCGTCAATTAGTATTCATTTTCATTGATTTAGCGTCAGTTTTATCAATCTGGTGATATTTTCGTTAATTTGGCAACATTTAAAAAAGTGGCGACATTCTGTCAAAATCGCGCCAAGCGTTATGGAGAGAAATAAGTTATTCTTATAACAGATAAATGACTATTGTCGTCCAACTACAAAAATATTACCCAAAGTATCTTTTCTCATGAATAGAACGAGCTAGATTTATCGCATGATATTACATCAGAAATGACTATTTGCACAACTTTACTAAAGATTTTGATGTTTTTAAAATTTCACTGGAAAATTTAGGGGTATTCTGAGCATTCAATTGCGTTTAAAAACAGGCTTACAGTATTCACGGATTGTAATTTTTGTACCAAATTTCGTTCGAATCTCCATTCGTTCGTGAGATATCGTCTCCACAGACTTACTGACATACACAGACATCACTTCAAAATTGTTCGATTAGTGTTCAGGGATGCTTGAAAGTGCTCTCCCATCGAAAACTCGAATTCGAATTTTCGACTCCGTCACAATACTTGCCTTATACATTGTATATAAGGAAAGTAAAAATATGACTTCAAACTCATTACATCTCTAATATATGACCTCAACAAATTATGTTTATGTTGCTTCACTGGACGCCTGAAATTATGGTTAACAGTAACTATGACTCAACCTATAGGCATTGCTAGGATCTATGAAAAGGTAGGGAGGGTATAATGTAATTTTTTAATCAATTGGTAGGAAAATTTACTTATGCCATTTAATCCAGTATAATACAACCAGCATATATACTTTTGTTTGTAAAAATTGCAACATCATAAAGGAATCATCAGAATTGAATGGAATTTATTCCACAAACGACCTGTATTGATACAAATAAATGATTAAATTTACAATGCAAAAAAAAAATTATATGTCGAAAATCAGCATTTGGTGAATGCAATAAGTGTTCTCTATACGATGTGACATTAAATCAAACAGATTTTGAATTTGTGCCTGTTGAAGAGCATTCCAGATTGTTCTATCTGAACCCAAAGTTCAGTTGTATTAGCTACGGAACGAGCGAGATATCGACCAACGAAATCCCAGACATGTTCAGTAGGCGACATATCCAGTGAATAGGCAGGCCAAGAAAGAATCTGTATCAGTTGTGCTGAAAAGAAGTCTTGAATATTTCTGTCAACATGTGGACTGACATTGTCCTGTTGAAATACAGCTCCAGGAATGCGTTGAAGAAAGGGTACGACTTCGGGCTCCAGAACTTCTCTGATGTACATGTTGCTGTTGAGATTACCCATAATTCTTAGCAGCTGAGATCGTCCAAGATACCCAATGGTGCCCCAGACGATCACGCTTTGTGTTCGTTCAGTATGACGTTAGATAATGTACTCCGGAAGGTGGCATTCACCGTTGTAGTGTATAATGCGGATGCGACCATTACTGTATCGCAAATTGGGATTCATCGAAAAAGACGACTTGTTGCCAATCTGCACGCCAGTGTCTATGTTGATGAGCCCATTGTAGCCGCAGGCGTCAATGATTTTGTGTCAGGGGAAACTTGTATCAAGGAATTCTTGCACACAGTCTACGGTGCAGTAGACGCCGGCGAGCAAGCAATGACACACCTGTAGCAGTGCTCCAACGTTCTGCTAACTGTCGAGATGAAGCTGTACGGTCTATTACTGCCATGCGGATGAGGTGCCTATCATCCAGTGCTGACGTAACATTTCTTCGTTCACTACTGGATTTGCGACTCGTCCGGATCTCTTCAGTCCACTGCTTCACCATTCTCATCATTGTCGTGGCATTGTGCTTCATACGAGCTGCTATTGCACGATAAGAAAAACCCCCTTCACGAAGGCCGATCATTCATCCCCGTTCAAACATCATAACTTGCTTATTTGACGCCCCCTGTCATTGTAGAGACATAGTGACTTCTCATGAAACGTTTACCTCTGGCAGACAACCATAGACTATTTTCAACGTCCCGCTACAGGTCTCTATTTATACGGCTAAAACAGCAGTTCAGAGGGTGCTGCTTAGCCTACGCATGCGCGGTGACTCTGAAATTCTAATCATTTGCATAGCACACCCTAATTTGCATTTGCTGTACATTTCTGCTCAATCGCGTGATTCCTTCACGATGCAATTTTTACAAACATCAGTTTATGTAATGCGATACTCACTGCATGTCATACTTTCAGCACTGGAGCGCCTGTCCACATCATATTCACTATATCGCTTTCCATATTTAGTCACACAATAGCACCTTTAAAGAAAATAAACTATGTCAGTACAGAAGAAAAAATTATTTGTAACGAATCTGGATCATGATTGTTTGCATAGAAAATTTATAATATTATAAGAAAATGTCTGTATGTTTGTGTCATCGTAGCAGAGTATCTAAGAGATATAAAGACATGAAATTTGGTATACAAAAGCGTTAGTTATCTAGAAATTTGGACCCATTTTCTGTATTCTGTGCATATGCCCACGATTTAAGAGGATATGTCATAACAGTACGTTGGCGTCTGTGAATGTTTAGGATGCAAGTTTAGAGTAATTACCTGTTTTTCTTGCACTGCACCGGGGAGTAACTGCCATCTAATTCACATTGTGTTAAATTGAGTCCCACAACCGCAGTTAAACTTTCGTTTCTGATGAGTGCCACTTCAGCATTCCATTCTTCCCAGCAATTGGATGTAAAAACATTTTTGTGCATGTCTTTGTTATCTGAAAGAAGGAAGCAACTCTTGCAACATATTGACAATTAGATGTGAATTGCATTCGACTCGCTGCTAGTTAAATGTAAAATACACACTGACCATTAGTTGTGAAAATTCTTATGTAAACATAAATTTCACATTGACAATTAGATGTAAAATCTTTTTACTTTCCTTATATACATAATGTATAAGGAAAGTATTGTGACGGGGTCGAAAATTCGAATTCGAGTTTTCGACGGGAGAGCACGTTTCAAGCATCCCTGATCACGAATCAAACATTTTTGAAGTGATGTCTGTGTGTGTGTGTGTGTGTGTGTGTGGAGACGATAACTGACGAACGAATAGACCGATTCGAACCAAATCTGGTACAAAAATCACAATCCGTAAACACTGGAAGCCTATTGTTTTTATCCGTAATCGAATGTTCAGAACCCCCCTAAATTTTCGAATGAAATTTTGAAAAAATCGTCAAAAAATCAAAACCACTAATAAAGTTACGTAAATAGACATTTCTTATGTAATTTTTCATTAGAAAACGATTGACATAAATTTTAGAACGCTAACATGAACCGTTCTCAAGACATTGTACATTTTTCAAAAAAATTATCAAAAAGTCATATAAAATAAAAAAAAAATATTTCCTATTGAGAAACATGTTCACTTTTCATATGTAATACCATGCGATAAATTGAGTGACATCATTCTCGTGGATCTAGCTCGTTCCATTCACGAAAAAGGTACTTTGAATAATACTTTTGTATTTGAACGCCAATAGTCATTTATCTGCTGTAAGAATAACTTATTTCTTAGTGCATAACGCTTGGCGAGATTTTGGCGACGAATTTGGCGAATTGAAATGTTGCCAAATTAATGAAAATCTCGCCAAATGGATAAAAATGACGCTAAATCAATGAAAATGACGACTCATTGTCGAAAATTCAATATTTTGGAAAGAATATTAGTATCTACTATAAGAAAAACCTATTTGTTTTTACTGTAAAAGTAGTAAATTCATTACATTATATAGGGAAAGTCATGTGTTGCCCACATCAGATTTTTGCGTTATTTAAGAGAAGAATAAAATTATTTTACCACACTGGCAGTTAGATGTAAATTATACACTAACAATTGGGTGTATATGCTTGTGTTTGCTATTTAAAGTAAATCAACACACTGACAATCGGATGTAAATTACATTCGACACGATGCGAGCTAGATGTATAATACACACTGACCATTAGCTGTGAATTTGTGATCTACAAATGAAAACTAATGGCCTTAACAAGTTTGCTAAAACTACTGGTTTACAAATCAATAAAAGTAAAACAAAAGTCTTAATTAATGAAAAACTTCTGAAAATGTAAAATTAGATGATGAATTCACTGAAGATGTAAATAGCTTCGCTTACCTTGGTGTACTGGTGAACGAGGAGGGTGGAACAGATGAAGATATCAAAATAAGACTTGCAAAATCTCAGAATTGTTTTAGAAAACTAAATAAAATAGAGAACTTTAATTTAAAAACCAAAATCAACCTTTTTAATTCCTTAGTGAAAAGCAGTTTACTGTATGGAGCCGAAACATGGAAATTTTAACAAGGAGCCAATACAACAAGTTAAATGCCTGGCTGACTAAATGTCTGAAGATAATTTTAGGAGTATTTTGGCCTTATGTTATTACTAACACTGAACTCTACAAGAGTACTGGACAGGAAGCAATTGAGATGGAAATAAATAAACGTAGATGGAAATGGACTGGACATGTCTTAAGGATGCCGCAGCATAACATCCCTGCTGTAGCACTCACTTGGATGCCTGAAGGAAAAATATCTTTGGGTCTACTTAAGCTAACTTGGAGGAAACTGGTGGAGCAGGAGAGAAATTTGATGGGATGGACGAGCTGGTCAGAAGCAAGGAATGCGGCACAGGATGTACCAGGGTAGCGACGCAAACTGAAGGCCTTATGTGCCACTAGGCGCGATGAGTTATGATGATGATGATGATGATTAGCTGTGAAAGCTTTTGTATGAACATAAATTGCAAACTGACAATTAGATGTACAAACTTTTTATACTTGTTTTGTTACCTAAAAGAAGGATAACATTTTTTTTACCACACTGACAAATTTATACTAACAATTAGGTGTATAAACGTTCTTATGCTTGTGTTTGCTATCTAAAACAACTCTTGTAACACATCGACAATTAGATGTCAATTACATTCGATATGCTGCCAGTTAGATGCCAAATACAAACAGATCACTAGCTGCGAAAACACTTGTGTAAATATAAATTACAGACTGACAAGTTGTAAAAACTTTTTGCGTTTATTTTGTTATCTGAAAGAAAGATAAACCTTTTTTACCACATTGACAGTTGGATGTAAATTGTAGTTTACCCACTGACAATTAGGTGTAAATTGAACACTAATAATTTGGGAAACATTTTTACGTGTGTCTTTGCTATCTAAATAAAGTGTGGTTTGGACCCCGTCAGATTAGAGCACGGGATCACGAGTATGGCAGCTTAATGCTATAAGGTTAAACCAAAAGTTAGCTTTGCGTTCGAATTTATGATTTGAGTATTGATACGATGATGATACGGTCAATCTATGTTGAAGATTCGGATCCGGTCTCGTCACACATTTCCTCTCTTTGAAAGAGCTCGGTTGAGTATGAGAATGGCGAAGTGCGACCGTAGCTTAATAATTCCTAAACGCGAGATCAGCCGAGTTAGCTGGTGAAGGTCGTCAATCGACAGATACCGGGAGATCGTGACATCAATCTTTAGCCGCCAGGATAAAGGAACGGATGCGCTTCTTTGTGGTGCTGCCATTTAGTGTTAGTTGCGTGTTCTTTTCTGTCCGGCTCACTGTTGTGGGACCCGATGGTTTTGACTTCAGTCAGGTTTGGATTTATGACCACGAGTATTGTAACCCGAAATTATAAAGGTAGACCAAAAGCTAGCTTCGAATTCGAACTTACAGTTCGGTAGTGATGCCTAGCACGGTCGATCGATGTTGGAAGACGCGAAACCGGTTTCTCCACAGAAGGGAGCAACTCTTGTAACGCATTGACAATTAGATATGAATTACATTCGTTACATTAATAGGTTTTAAGGCAAAAAAAGAGCCGTCTTTGTCGGGCCATTCGAAAAATGTTAATCGATGATAATCGATGATAATCGCTGTACCTGTCAAATGAAACAGAAAGACCTTAACATTGGATCCGCAGCTATACATAAAATTATTCATGAAGAACTGCATATGAAAAAATTAGTTTGTCGTTGGGTCCCCCTAAATTTAACAGAACACCAAAAAGCGGATCGTGTCAGAATCAGTAGAGAAACCCTAAAATTACTTAATGATGGTAGACACCACATTATTTCTAATGTCATAACTGATGATGAAACGCACATACCGTTTTTCGATGTTCCAACATTTAAAAAAAGGAAAGTATGGGTTTTTGAAGATGACCCCAAACCAACAATGGTGAAAAGACAACGAGCAATGAAAAAAATAATGTATGCCGTGTTTTTCAGAAGTACAAGTCTGGTGTAAAGCCATAAAGCTAGAGGGACAGAAGACAGTTACAGATAACTGGTACACCATTAAGTGTGACCACTACCATGTCAATGAATCTTCTCATTCAGCAAGAATGACAGTCGAATTTCTTGAACAAAAAAAAACATCAAAGTAATAGAACATCCACCCTATTCCCCTGATCTTGTTATGTGTGACTTTTGGCTATTTTTTAATCTAAAAAATAAAAAAATCTGATGTGAGCACCACATGACTTTCCTTATATAATGAATTTACTACTTTTACAGTAAAAAAAATAGGTTTTTCTTATAGTAGATACTAATATTCTTTCCAAGATATTGAATTTTCGTCAATGAGTCGTCATTTTCATTGATTTAGCGTCATTTTTATCCATTTGGCGAGATTTTCGTTAATTTGGCAACATTTCAAAAAGTCGCCAAGTTGGCGATATTCCGCCAAATTCGTCGCCAAAATCTCGCCAAGCGTTATTGACGGAGAAATAAGTTATTCTTACAGCAGATAAATGACTATGTGCGTTTAAATACAAAAGTATTACTTAAAGTATCTTTTTTCATGAATGGAACGATCTAGATCCACGAGAATGATGTCACCCAATTTATCGCATGGTATTACATATGAAAAGTGAACATGTTTCTCAATAGGAAATATTTTTTTTTTATTTTATATGACTTTTTGATAATTTTTTGAAAAATGTGCAATATCTCGAGAACGGCTCATGTTAGCATTCTAAAATTTACGTCAATAGTTTTCTAATGAAAAATTACATAAGAAATGTCTATTTTCGTAACTTTATTAGCGGTTTTGATTTTTTGACGATTTTTTCAAAATTTCATCCGAAAATTTAGGGGGTGGGGGTGGGTTCTGAACATTCGATTGCGTATAAAAACAATAGGCTTCCAGTGTTTAAGGATTGTGATTTTTGTACCAAATGTTGTTCGAATCGGTCCATTCGTTCGTCAGTTATCGTCTCCACAGACTCACTGACACACACACACACACACATACTTTCACACACACACACACACACACACAGACATCACTTCAAATATGTTTGATTCGTGATCAGGGATGCTTGAAACGTGCTCTCCCGTCGAAAACTCGAATTCGAATTTTCGACCCCGTCACAATACTTTCCTTATACATTATGTATATAAGGAAATTAAAAAAATTGCGTGGACATCGTTTTTATTCCAAAGATGAGATTGATGAGGCTATAAAAGCATATTTTTCATCGATTCCAAGAAATGGATGGTTTGAAGCATTTAATCTTTGGAGAATTCGCCTACAAAAGTGCATTGATGTTGGAGGGAAGTACTTTGAACACTCCTAAGAGTTGGTAAGTTTAACATGTATCACTTAACCTTACCTCAAAAATTTCAGTGTGACCTTCGTAAGATCCACGTTACTGTGCTTTTAACGTGGAATTGTACATTTGGCGATTTTCCGGATGACAACATGTCAAGTTTTTAAAAGTACCCAATTAACTTATAATTCTCTCAACTCTAAATAAACAATTATCAAAATTGATAGCATCCTCAATAAGCGACATACTCCATATATTAAAATATTTTAATAATTAATTCATCAATTAGACGTCGTTTTCATTAATTTAGCGTCATTTTTGTAATTAGATATAAATTACTTACGTTACATTAATACGTTTTAAGGCAAAAAAACATTAGTCATCTATGTCGGGTAAATGACACATAGCAGTTATTACAGCAATGATCAGGAAATTACTGTCTTTTTACACAAGCTTGCCCTTTCTAGTGCGAAATTTGGAGCTACGACGACCCACAAGTCTACAGCTGAGTGAAACAGATTACACGAGGGCCAGTATTTATGATTTTAGAATGTGGCAATACCAGAAATAACAGCTTTCAGTGGAGACCGTTTTTTTTTAACTTGAACTTTCACGTGAACATTGGCTGTTAAAGAACGAGAAATGCTTTAAAATTCTTTTTACGCCGTCGTTTTGAAGTTAATAAGGTAATAATGAAACATGGATTTAAGTCGAAGGGATTTTTCAGCTGTGATTTATTTTGACTTTCAACAAGGATTGACACATGGGAGCGACAGCCCGGTGGTTAGCGTTCGGGGATTGCACTCGACGACTCGAGTTCGATTCCCGCCTGTGTCCAAACTGTCGTCGTGTTCACTCGGAATGCCACCCCACTGGGTTCCGGTCTAAATTAGGAGGCACTTCTTGGCCGCCCAAACAGTTACCTTACTAGATAGGTCTGACGGTCTGGGTCGAAAAAAAAAGGATTGACACAAGGGGTGGGACTGTCCAGTGGCTAGTGCGAGGTGATTGTACTATCATGATCTGAGTTTGGCTATGTCCAAATTGTCTTTGTGCTCATGCGGAGTACGGGTGGATCCGTAAGTTCTTGCGAGAGATTGGTGGTAGGGGAAGACGGGTACGATTCCTGTGGATGCCGCCCCCACTAGATTCCGGTTTCTGGTTCCGTTGCGTGCGGGTCCCTGGCCTGCTGGTTGGCGGTGTGGGGTCTGCTGTCCTTTTGGTGTTCCTGAGGGTGCGTGTGCTGCATGATGAAGTTAGCGGCATTGTCTGTCTGGCGGGCTCGGGTGGTCAGTTGCGCCTTTTCCGTGTCGGGGGTTATCTTTCCCCGGCCGCATCTCGTAGCTGCTCTAAGCCTCCTTGGCGAGCCTTGCAGCCTGGGTCATTAATGGGTTCCGGTCTTAATTGGGTGGTATTTATTTCCCTTGCTATCCAAACATATACCTTACACCTTCGGGTAAGTCGGGCGGTCTGGTCTGGGTCGAAGGAGAAGAAGGGTTGACATAGCAACAGTGTATCGATCGAATCAATTCGACTTTTGGTAACGAAGGATCATCCAAAGCAACAATTTACAAATGCCAGGCTTTTTTTATGCTATGAAAACTTTGATGCTGTTAGATTAATAGAATGCAGTTCATTTCGTCCAAATCGGAACACAAACGATGATGTTATCGACGATAAAACGCTTAGATAATGTTTGCAGTCATTCTACCGGGCAAGAGTGCAATCGGAGCCAAGTGATAAGTCCATACTTTCGCATACCGCAGATGTCAATGTGTAAATGTCGCAGATCTAAAATTTTATATATTTACACTTTTTTACTAGAATTGCTTGATCATCCATCTTAAAGGGTATATATAATCAGAAGATAAACTTCATATTGGGTTCTGCCTTGAATTCAGCCGATACCTTCATTCGTGGCACTCCAACAACCCAACTAAATAATGACGCACTTATATACCCCTCTGTGAAAAATTCTGAAAAATGCACGTAACTCAAGAAGTTCTTACCAAAAATGCAAAATTCGTGAAATTCTAGAGCCAAAATAAAAATAAAATCGCCAAATAAATAATAAACAAATAAATAATTACAATAAAAAATAAATAAATTTAAAGTTGCCAAGTTAGCAACATTTCGCCAAATTCGTCCCCAAGGATAAGCGACCCTGACCTCTAAATTATAACAATGGTTTCTTTTTAGGTATTCGTAGCGTCACATCCGTTACAAATCTCCCTTTCATCTCATGATTTACCTCATTGTTCCCCGTCGCGCCTTAAGATGTTTTTCATCAAAAACGGAAGGTAATAATAATTTTGGTTCAAAACAGAAGATTCGGAAACTGGCGTATATGTTAATTTTTACGTAGCGGGCGCTTATTTAGAATCCGAGCAAAGTTCTGTTTACAATAAAAATGAAAGAGAATAAGTGTTCACATGCAAAGTTAATTTCTGACAATCTTCCAAAATGTATTTTTGGACTTTTAACTTGTAAGATCACTTACAGCAGGATAGCTTCTCCAAGGTGGCATTGATGTTGACGTCATCATCGGGGAATGTCGAGTTCATGCAAAAGCAGCGCTCGTCTGAGCACTGCAAGGGGTCGTAATTTCCGTTTGGACGACATCGGGGAAAATTCCCATCTTCGACCTCGTCGTACTTTGGAAAATCTGTAATTTCCCGACTGCAATCTAAGAAAAAGAGTGAAATAAAGAATCAGACAAACAAAAAAAACTACGAAAAGGAGTTCAGAATATATGTTTTATTTTACTCAACATTTTAAGAAGAAATAAGACATTTAATGAAATTGACACTTGTACAACGTATGCTAAATATGCCCTATATAAGCTGCTTTGATACGTCCTAAATAAGCGTGCAGAGGATATTTGAGATCGCAAGAAAGAAAGCCGTTTCTTTTAATTAGAAAAGTTGGTTTAGTTTAATTTTCGTCTTTAGGAAGTTTAAGCTTACAAGTTAGATTATCGCATTTTATAATCCAGTTCAAGCTCCACCATTTTCTACGATTGTAGTTTAATGTTCGGAGTTGCTCGAAATAAGAACGATTTCTTGTTTCTTCTAGAATAAATTTATTTAAAGCCGTAAGTAAAAATAAAATTTTATATACTATTTTGAAACGTTTACGTCCGATTTAAGGCAAAGTTTCATAACACATTTTTAACATTAAAAGAATTTTATGTTCCAAAAATTGAAAATTTATCTTTACAATCCACGAAATTAGAAAATCGCATAGCACTCAAGGCTTGTAATCAAAAGTGAGAGACATCATCTGCAGAACACTTGTTTGCTTATCTTTTGTATTTGGAAATCGTCTGCTGGAATAAAATGATTTTCAAGAAGAAATTTCGTTTGATTGATTTTCTGTTTCAAATGTTCATAACATTTAAACTAATTCGAATAAAAAAAAATCTATTATCCGGGAACCTGAAGCACCCCTGCACCGAATTTCGGTCTGTCTGAACCTTTGATTTTCCTTTATAGAAGACACTTGGCAGGGCCTGATTAAGCCAAAGTGGGGCCCAGGGCTTAGTGTTAATTCGGGGTTCCTATACGCATACCAAACATATGAAAAACATCACATAATAAAATGACAGGAGTTTCGAATCACAGTTCCGAATGCTTTTTTGTACATGTAGAGAACTTCCAAACTTTTTATTTCCTTAGAAAACGATTAACATAAACTTTAGAACGCCAGCACGAACCGTTCTCTAAATATGGCACATTTTTCAAATAAATTTATCAAAAAATCCCATAAATTAAATAAAAATGTATTAACTGTTGAGAAATATGTTCACTTTTCATATGTAATATCACGCGATAAATTGGGTGACATCATTCTCGTAGATCTAGCTCGTCCCATTCATGAGAAAAGATACTTTGAGTAATACTTTTGTATTTGAACGCCAATAGTCATTTATTTGCTATAAGAATAACTTATGTCTCCGTCCATAACGCTTGGCGAGATTTTGGTGATGAATTTGCCGGGATGTCGCCAACTCGGCGACTTTTTTACATGTTGCCAAATTAACGAAAATCTCGCCAAATGGATAAAAATAACGCTAAATCAATGAAAATGACGACTCATTGACGAAAATTCAGTATCTTTGAAAGAATACAAATATCTACTATAAGAATAACCTTGTTTTGAACCTTGTTCTAGAAAAGTGGTAAATTCATTGTATTATATAAAGAAAGTCATGTGCTGCCCACATCAGATATTTTTTATAAGAGAGATAGAGGCTCATATATATATATTATTATTATTTAAGACTAACAGAATTAATAACAATACAGTTTCTGCATAAATTCATTAAAATTTCGTTAAAACGAACTTTTGATTATAACTGTATTCGTTTTAGCGGAACTCGATTGTACGTCTCCTTTTCTATGTAGTTATAGCATAAACTACACCTACTAAAATAATCTTCCTTTTTCTTTGATGTACCAACTTATCTTCCATGTATCTCCTGTCAAAAGCAGGACTCAGCGTCTGCCCCTCCCCTTGTTTCCTGTTTCTCGAGAAATGAATTTTCTGTTGTATGCCGTGAAAAAGTATCCCGCAATTCATTATCACTGCGAAGTTTTTATCCCAACGGGGCCTAATGTTACGTAACTGTATTGCTTTTTTTTAGCTATTTGAAAATGATTCAAAATTTTTTAAGATTGTTTAAGTTCTAGAAAAATTTTAGGGATGTTTAATTCATGCCATTGAAAGGTGGAATTTTATGTTTTATCTGACTCGTTTTGAAGGACCAAAAGTATGGTGTGTACCATGAAGACTAGATAGATTCCTTTAGCCTTCATGGTGTGTACACACAATTATTTGAAAGCTACAGCTAGGGTTGTTATAACCGAGTTCGACTTTATCACTGTTTTATTAAGTGGTGTTTGGAGATCAGTTAAATAACGCCAGGATTATTTTCTAGTAATATATAATGCAATAGCTGAATACCTATTGAAAATCAACCGCCTCACAATAAGCAAAAAATCTGATGTGGGCAACACATGACTTTCCTTATATAATGTAATAAATTTACTACTTTTACAATAAAAAATAGGTTTTCTTATAGTGGATATTTATATTCTTTCCAAGATATTGAATTTTCGTCAATTAGGCATCATTTTCATTGATTTAGTGTCATTTTTATCCATTTGGCGAGATTTTCGTTAATTTGACAACATTTAAAAAGTCGCCAAGTTGGCGACATTCCGCCAAATTCGGCATCAAAATCTCGCCAAGCGTTATGGACGGAGAAATAAGTTATTCATATAGCAGGTAAATAACTATTGGCGTTCAAATACAAAAGTATTACTCAAAGTATCTTTTTTCATGAATGGAATGAGCTAGATCCACGAGAATGATGTCACCCAATTTATCGCATGATATTACATATGAAAAGTGAACATGTTTCTCAACAATTAATATATTTTTTTTAATTTATGATATTTTTTGATAAATCTATTTAAAAAATGTGCAATATCTCGAGAACGGTTTATGCTAACGTTCTAAAGTTTATAGCAATCGTTTGCTAAGAAAAAATTACATAAGAAATGTCTATTTGCGTAACTCTATTAAAGGTTTTGATTTTTTGATGATTTTTTCAAAACTTCACTCGAAAATTTAGGTGGGTTCTGAACATTCGATTACGTTTAAAAACAATAGGCTTCCAGTATTCACGGATTGTGATTTTTGTACCAAATTTCATTCGAATCACTCTATTTGTACGTGAGATATCGTCTCCACAGACTCACTGACACACACACACACACGCACACGGACATCAACTCAAAAATGTTTGATTCGTGATCAGGGGTGCTTGAAACGTGCTCTCCCGTCGAAAACTCGAATTCGAATTTTTATGTATGTGTTTATGTATGTATGTTTTTCCATTACGTCTTTTCCAATTATTTAATCGTACGTCAAATTGAAGTTTCTATTTCACTTAAAAGAAAACAGTTCTCATTTATTCTGTAAAACGAACACTTTTAAGTGTGCAGCACCCCTAAACTAACAGATATTGGAAAAGCAGAAGTGCGCACGTTCTTTCCATCGAACGGTCTTCCATGCTACCAAATTGCTTATTACTTTCCTTATATACATAATGTATAAGGAAAGTATTGTGACGGGGTCGAAAATTCGAATTCGAGTTTTCGACGGGAGAGCACGTTTCAAGCATCCCTGATCACGAATCAAACATTTTTGAAGTGATGTCTGTGTGTGTGTGTGTGTGAAAGTATGTGTGTGTGTGTGTGTGTGTGTGTGTGTGTGTCAGTGGGTCTGTGGAGACGATAACTGACGAACGAATGGACCGATTCGAACCAAATTTGGTACAAAAATCACAATCTGTAAACACTGGAAGCCTATTGTTTTTATACGCAATCGAATGTTCAGAACCCCCCTAAATTTTCGAATGAAAATTTGAAAAAATTGTCAAAAAATCAAAACCACTAATAAAGTTACGCAAATAGACATTTCTTATGTAATTTTTCATTAGAAAACGATTGACATAAATTTTAGAACGCTAACATGAACCGTTCTCGAGATATTGCACATTTTTCAAAAAAAATATCAAAAGTCATATAAAATTGAAAAAAAATCTTGTTGAGAAACATGTTCACTTTTCATATGTAATACCATGCGATAAATTGGGTGACATCATTCTCGTAGATCTAGCTTGTTCCATTCATGAAAAAAGATACTTTGAGTAATACTTTTGTATTTGAACGCCAATAATCATTTATCTGCTGTAAGAATAACTTATTTCTTCGTCCATAACGCTTGGCGAGATTTTGGCGACAAAATTGGCGGAATGTCGCCAACTTGGCGACTTTTTGAAATGTTGCCAAATTAACGAAAATCTCGCCAAATGGATAAAAATGACGCTAAATCAATGAAAATGACCACTAATTGTCGAAAATTCAATATCTTGGAAAGAATATTAGTATCTACTATAAGAAAAACCTATTTTTTTATTTTTACTGTAACAGTAGTAAATTCATTACATTATATAAGGAAAGTCATGTGTTGCCCACATCAGATTTTTTTAATTAGTTTCACCGTTAAGTTTTAAAATATTAATTAGGATCGCTTTCGTAAGTGCTGACTGGCTCAACGGTCAAGTTGTCTGATTCTAATGCAGTATGCTGTGGGTTCGGAACCATGCTCTCATAGAGAGTAAATTTCTTTTGGTATCTGCCCTTTTTTTAATTAGTTTCACCGTTAAGTTTAAATATATTAATTAGGATCGCTTTCGTAAGTGCTGACTGGCTCAACGGTCATGTTGACTGATTTCAATGCAGTATGCTGTGGGTTCGGAACCATGCTCTCATAGAGAGTAAATTTCTTTTGGCATCTGCCCTTTTTTACTTTCCTTATATACATAATGTATAAGGAAAGTATTGTGACGGGGTCGAAAATTCGAATTCGAGTTTTCGACGGGAGAGCACGTTTCAAGCATCCCTGATCACGAATCAAACATTTTTGAAGTGATGTCTGTGTGTGTGTGAAAGTGTGTGTGTGTGTGTGTGTGTGTGTCAGTGAGTCTGTGGAGACGATAACTGACGAACAAATGAACCGATTCGAACCAAATTTGGTACAAAAATCACAATCCGTAAACACTGGAAGCCTGTTGTTTTTATACGTAATCGAATGTTCAGAACCCCCCTAAATTTTCGAATGAAATTTTGAAAAAATCGTCAAAAAATCAAAACCGCTAATAAAGTTACGCAAATAGACATTTCTTATGTAATTTTTCATTAGAAAACGATTGGCATAAATTTTAGAACGCTAACATGAACCGTTCTCGAGATATTGTGCATTTTAAAAAAAAATTATGAAAAAGTCACATAAAAAAAAAAATTCCTATTGAGAAACATGTTCACTTTTCATATGTAATACCATGCGATAAATTGAGTGACATCATTCTCGTGGATCTAGCTCGTTCCATTCATGAAAAAACATACTTTGAATAATACTTTTGTATTTGAACGCCAATAGTCATTTATCTGCTGTAAGAATAACTTTTTTCTTCGTGTATAACGCTTGGCGAGATTTTGGCGACGAATTTGGCGGAATGTCGCCAACTTGGCGACTTTTTTGAAATGTTGCCAAATTAATGAAAATCTCGCCAAATGGATAAAAATGATGCTAAATCAATGAAAATGACGACTAATTGTCGAAAATTCAATATCTTGGAAAGAATATTAGTATCTACTATAAGAAAAACCTATTTTTTTACTGTAAAAGTAGTAAATTCATTACATTATATAAGGAAAGTCATGTGTTGCCCACATCAGATTTTTTAATTAGTTTCACTGTTAAGTTTAAATATATTAATTAGAATCGCTTTCGTAAGTGCTGATTGGCTCAACGGTCAAGTTGACTGATTCCAATGCAGTATGCTGTGGGTTCGGAACCATGATCTCATAGAGAGTAAATTTGTTTTGGTATTTGCCCTTTTTTTCAATTAGTTTCCCCGTTAAGTTTAAATATATTAGTTAGGATCGCTTTCGTAAGTGCTGACTGGCTCAACGGTCATGTTGACTGATTTCAATGCAATATGCTGTGGGTTCGGAACCATGCTCTCATAGAGAGTAAATTTCTTTTGGTATCTGCCCTTTTTTTAATTAGTTTCACCGTTAAGTTTAAATATATTAATTAGGATCGCTTTCGTAAGTGCTGACTGGCTCAACGGTCACGTTGACTGATTTCAATGCAATATGCTGTGGGTTCGGAACCATGCTCTCATAGAGAGTAAGTTTGTTTTGGTATCTGCTTTTTTTTAAATTTGTTTCACCTTTAAGTTTATATATATTAATTAGGATCGCTTTCGTAAGTGCTGACTGGCTGAACGTTCATGTTGACTGATTCCTATGCAGTATGCTGTAGATTCGGGTCCATGCTCTCATAGAGAGTAAATTTGTTTTGTTATCTGTGCTTTTTGAAATCAGTTTCCTCATTAAGTTTAAATAGATTAATTAGGACCATCAGTATGTGAGCTGTATGGCCCAGTGGTCAAAAAGTCTGAATAAAATTCCAGAGGTTGTGGGTTCGAGTCTAATCACACGTATTGAGTATAGCGAGTTAAGTCGTTTTGGTTTCTGCGCTTTTTCTGATAAGTATCTGTCTCCGTTAAAGTTAAATAGATCAATTAAATTCATTGCATCGTGAGCTGGCTGGCTCAGTGGTCATGTTGTTTGATTCCCGTTCCGGAGGCTGTGAGTTTGGGTCCATCCGCTCATGTTGAGTGCAGCAAGTTTGGTTTTTAAGCTTTTTTCTGGCCGGACTCTCTCTCTGTGTTAAGTTTAAATAGATTAATTAGGGGAGCAGGCTTGTGAGCTGGTTGGCTCGGTGGTCATGTTGTTCGCTTAAAGTCATAGAGGTTGTGGGTTCAAGTCCATCCCGACGCGAGTTGTTTCGTTTTAGTATCTGTGTTTTATCTGATTAGTCTCTTCATTAAGTTTAATTAGATTAACTGGGGCTTTCAAACCGTGAGCTGGATGGTTCAGTGGTCATGTTGTCGGACTCCAAATCTAGGGGCTCTGGGTTCAAGTCCTTTTATCTGCATTTAGATTTTCTAGCATTTGCGATTTCTCAACAGAGAACTTTTACAAATTTTTTTTACGGAAGTGACGTTACAGGAAATGACGTATCGGAAGTGACGTATCGGAAATGACGTAACAGGAAATGACGTACCGGAAGTGACGTCACTGTAAGATCACTTAAGAAATAGAAAAGAGATGCATTATTTTCAAAACTGATAAAATTTTGGGACTTCGTTAACAGGTGTCCCATGGTGCAAAACAAACCCTGCACGAACTTTGGACGAGGAAGGGTGGTGGGTTCGACACCGAAGCCAGCAGGCCCGAAGAGAAACCCCGCCAGCAACGGTGGAACCGCAAGAACACCGCTCGTCCTCCATCTCGTGCAGATAATTTAGTAAGAAATATAAGAAAGTTAAGAATAAGAAAGATCTAATCAAGAATACCCGTCCTCTAAATAAGTCTTCAACCCCGCCTGATCGCGCTAACACCCGCTACTCTCTAGCACCCTTTTTACCCAAGATGGAGTCGAACCCCGATCCTAAGCCCCGCAACTTGACGCCCCAAGCCTCTCGGCCAAGAAGGCGCCGTCCGGAACTTTGATTTCGGTGTATTTAACTTTAACATTTTAATATAGCCGTTTTAATAATTAGAGAAATCGTGGCTAAAATATGAGGGAGGACAGAACCCATCACAAAAGCTTTTGCAACTTGACGCCCCAAGCCTCTCGGCCAAGAAGGCGCCGTCCGGAACTTTGATTTCGGTGTATTTAACTTTAACATTTTAATATAGCCGTTTTAATAATTAGAGAAATCGTGGCTAAAATATGGGGGAGGACAGAACCCATCACAAAAGCTTTTGCAACTTGACGCCCCAAGCCTCTCGGCCAAGAAGGCGCCGTCCGGAACTTTGATTTCGGTGTATTTAACTTTAACATTTTAATATAGCCGTTTTAATAATTAGAGAAATCGTGGCTAAAATATGGGGGAGGACAGAACCCATCACAAAAGCTTTTGCAACTTGACGCCCCAAGCCTCTCGGCCAAGAAGGCGCCGTCCGGAACTTTGATTTCGGTGTATTTAACTTTAACATTTTAATATAGCCGTTTTAATAATTAGAGAAATCGTGGCTAAAATATGGGGGAGGACAGAACCCATCACAAAAGCTTTTGCAACTTGACGCCCCAAGCCTCTCGGCCAAGAAGGCGCCGTCCGGAACTTTGATTTCGGTGTATTTAACTTTAACATTTTAATATAGCCGTTTTAATAATTAGAGAAATCGTGGCTAAAATATGGGGGAGGACAGAACCCATCACAAAAGCTTTTGCAACTTGACGCCCCAAGCCTCTCGGCCAAGAAGGCGCCGTCCGGAACTTTGATTTCGGTGTATTTAACTTTAACATTTTAATATAGCCGTTTTAATAATTAGAGAAATCGTGGCTAAAATATGAGGGAGGACAGAACCCACCACAAAAGCTTTTGCAACTTGACGCCCCAAGCCTCTCGGCCAAGAAGGCGTCGTCCGGAACTTTGATTTCGGTGTATTTAACTTTAACATTTTAATATAGCCGTTTTAATAATTAGAGAAATCGTGGCTAAAATATGAGGGAGGACAGAACCCATCACAAAAGCTTTTGCAACTTGACGCCCCAAGCCTCTCCGCCAAGAAGGCGCCGTCCGGAACTTTGATTTCGGTGTATTTAACTTTAACATTTTAATATAGCCGTTTTAATAATTAGAGAAATCGTGGCTAAAATATGAGGGAGGACAGAACCCATCACAAAAGCTTTTGCAACTTGACGCCCCAAGCCTCTCGGCCAAGAAGGCGTCGTCCGGAACTTTGATTTCGGTGTATTTAACTTTAACATTTTAATATAGCCGTTTTAATAATTAGAGAAATCGTGGCTAAAATATGAGGGAGGACAGAACCCATCACAAAAGCTTTTGCAACTTGACGCCCCAAGCCTCTCGGCCAAGAAGGCGCCGTCCGGAACTTTGATTTCGGTGTATTTAACTTTAACATTTTAATATAGCCGTTTTAATAATTAGAGAAATCGTGGCTAAAATATGAGGGAGGACAGAACCCATACAAAAGCTTTTGCAACTTGACGCCCCAAGCCTCTCGGCCAAGAAGGCGCCGTACGGGACTTTGATTTCGGTGTATTTAACTTTAACATTTTAATATAGCCGTTTTAATAATTAGAGAAATCGTGGCTAAAATATGGGGGAGGACAGAACCCATCTCAAAAGCTTTTGCAACTTGACGCCCCAAGCCTCTCGGCCAAGAAGGCGCCGTAAGGAACTTTGATTTCGGTGTATTTAACTTTAACATTTTAATATAGCCGTTTTAATAATTAGAGAAATCGTGGCTAAAATATGGGGGAGGACAGAACCCATCACAAAAGCTTTTGCAACTTGACGCCCCAAGTCTCTCGGCCAAGAAGGCGCCGTCCGGAACTTTGATTTCGGTGTATTTAACTTTAACATTTTAAAAAAGCCGTTTTAATAATTAGAGAAATCGTGGCTAAAATATGGGGGAGGACAGAACCCATCACAAAAGCTTTTGCAACTTGACGCCCCAAGCCTCTCGGCCAAGAAGGCGCCGTCCGGAACTTTGATTTCGGTGTATTTAACTTTAACATTTTAATATAGCCGTTTTAATAATTAGAGAAATCGTGGCTAAAATATGAGGGAGGACAGAACCCATCACAAAAGCTTTTGCAACTTGACGCCCCAAGCCTCTCGGCCAAGAAGGCGCCGTCCGGAACTTTGATTTCGGTGTATTTAACTTTAACATTTTAATATAGCCGTTTTAATAATTAGAGAAATCGTGGCTAAAATATGGGGGAGGACAGAACCCATCACAAAAGCTTTTGCAACTTGACGCCCCAAGCCTCTCGGCCAAGAAGGCGCCGTCCGGAACTTTGATTTCGGTGTATTTAACTTTAACATTTTAATATAGCCGTTTTAATAATTAGAGAAATCGTGGCTAAAATATGGGGGAGGACAGAACCCATCACAAAAGCTTTTGCAACTTGACGCCCCAAGCCTCTCGGCCAAGAAGGCGCCGTCCGGAACTTTGATTTCGGTGTATTTAACTTTAACATTTTAATATAGCCGTTTTAATAATTAGAGAAATCGTGGCTAAAATATGGGGGAGGACAGAACCCATCACAAAAGCTTTTGCAACTTGACGCCCCAAGCCTCTCGGCCAAGAAGGCGCCGTCCGGAACTTTGATTTCGGTGTATTTAACTTTAACATTTTAATATAGCCGTTTTAATAATTAGAGAAATCGTGGCTAAAATATGGGGGAGGACAGAACCCATCACAAAAGCTTTTGCAACTTGACGCCCCAAGCCTCTCGGCCAAGAAGGCGCCGTCCGGAACTTTGATTTCGGTGTATTTAACTTTAACATTTTAATATAGCCGTTTTAATAATTAGAGAAATCGTGGCTAAAATATGAGGGAGGACAGAACCCACCACAAAAGCTTTTGCAACTTGACGCCCCAAGCCTCTCGGCCAAGAAGGCGTCGTCCGGAACTTTGATTTCGGTGTATTTAACTTTAACATTTTAATATAGCCGTTTTAATAATTAGAGAAATCGTGGCTAAAATATGAGGGAGGACAGAACCCATCACAAAAGCTTTTGCAACTTGACGCCCCAAGCCTCTCCGCCAAGAAGGCGCCGTCCGGAACTTTGATTTCGGTGTATTTAACTTTAACATTTTAATATAGCCGTTTTAATAATTAGAGAAATCGTGGCTAAAATATGAGGGAGGACAGAACCCATCACAAAAGCTTTTGCAACTTGACGCCCCAAGCCTCTCGGCCAAGAAGGCGTCGTCCGGAACTTTGATTTCGGTGTATTTAACTTTAACATTTTAATATAGCCGTTTTAATAATTAGAGAAATCGTGGCTAAAACATGAGGGAGGACAGAACCCATCACAAAAGCTTTTGCAACTTGACGCCCCAAACCTCTCGGCCAAGAAGGCGCCGTCCG
Source organism: Amaurobius ferox (assembly GCA_951213105.1). NCBI lineage: Eukaryota > Metazoa > Arthropoda > Arachnida > Araneae > Amaurobiidae > Amaurobius > Amaurobius ferox. The sequence continues at coordinate 81,823,143 of OX578154.1, read as the reverse complement.
GAACTTTGATTTCGGTGTATTTAACTTTAACATTTTAATATAACCGTTTTAATAATGAGAGAAATCGTGGCTAAAATATGGGGGAGGACAGAACCCATCACAAAAGCTTTTGCAACTTGACGCCCCAGGCCTCGCGGCCAAGAAGGCGCCGTCCGGAACTTTGATTTCGGTGTATTTAACTTTAACATTTTAATATAGCCGTTTTAATAATTAGAGAAATCGTGGCTAAAATATGGGGGAGGACAGAACCCATCACAAAAGCTTTTGCAACTTGACGCCCCAAGCCTCTCGGCCAAGAAGGCGTCGTCCGGAACTTTGATTTCGGTGTATTTAACTTTAACATTTTAATATAGCCGTTTTAATAATTAGAGAAATCGTGGCTAAAATATGGGGGAGGACAGAACCCATCACAAAAGCTTTTGCAACTTGACGCCCCAAGCCTCTCGGCCAAGAAGGCGCCGTCCGGAACTTTGATTTCGGTGTATTTAACTTTAACATTTTAATATAGCCGTTTTAATAATTAGAGAAATCGTGGCTAAAATATGGGGGAGGACAGAACCCATCACAAAAGCTTTTGCAACTTGACGCCCCAAGCCTCTCGGCCAAGAAGGCGCCGTCCGGAACTTTGATTTCGGTGTATTTAACTTTAACATTTTAATATAGCCGTTTTAATAATTAGAGAAATCGTGGCTAAAATATGGGGGAGGACAGAACCCATCACAAAAGCTTTTGCAACTTGACGCCCCAAGCCTCTCGGCCAAGAAGGCGTCGTCCGGAACTTTGATTTCGGTGTATTTAACTTTAACATTTTAATATAGCCGTTTTAATAATTAGAGAAATCGTGGCTAAAATATGGGGGAGGACAGAACCCATCACAAAAGGTTTTGCAACTTGACGCCCCAAGCCTCTCGGCCAAGAAGGCGCCGTCCGGAACTTTGATTTCGGTGTATTTAACTTTAACATTTTAATATAGCCGTTTTAATAATTAGAGAAATCGTGGCTAAAATATGGGGGAGGACAGAACCCATCACAAAAGCTTTTGCAACTTGACGCCCCAAGCCTCTCGGCCAAGAAGGCGCCGTCCGGAACTTTGATTTCGGTGTATTTAACTTTAACATTTTAATATAGCCGTTTTAATAATTAGAGAAATCGTGGCTAAAATATGGGGGAGGACAGAACCCATCACAAAAGCTTTTGCAACTTGACGCCCCAAGCCTCTCGGCCAAGAAGGCGCCGTCCGGAACTTTGATTTCGGTGTATTTAACTTTAACATTTTAATATAGCCGTTTTAATAATTAGAGAAATCGTGGCTAAAATATGAGGGAGGATAGAACCCTCGACAAAAACTTTTGCTTCGGGTTATAACAGCGGCACTTTACCGCAGCGCTACGAATGGCGTAGCAATTTTATTTTATTTTAACTATATAAAGCTTTCTCTGGTTTGGCGATTAAAATAATTCTTGGCAGAAACCACTAAATCTATTAGCCTGACAACAGTATATATATATATATTATTTAAAACTAAAATCGACAAAGCACTGCGTCTGAAGAGGGGACAGAACCCGCGGTCAGCAGACCTGGAATTCGTTGACGAACTCTAACCACCAGACCGTTTGAATCACGAAAGAATTTGACGCTAGGAATTATTTAAGTTTTCATTATTAAAAAATGAAAAATAAATAGCCAGGTAGCCTTTTCATGCGATATTCTAATTTAGACCATATTGTACCAAGCAATGAAAAAATTAATATTTTTTTTTATAAAATCTTAAATGTGTGTTTCTCTAAGCATATGTATAAAATCAAAAAATCTTTCCTTAAATAATGCAATGAATTTACTACTTTAACAGTAAAAACAATAGGTTATTCTTATAGTAGATATATTCTTTCCAAGATATTGAAGTTTCGTCAATGAGTCGTCTTTTTCATTGATTTAGCCTTATTTTTATCTATTTAGCGAGTTTATCATTAATTTAGCAACATTTAAACAAGCGCCAAGTTGGCGACATTCCACCAAATCTGTCGCCAAAATCTCGCCAAGCGTTATGGATGGAGAAATAAGTTATTCTTACAGCAGATAAATGACCATTGGCGTTCAAATACAAAAGTATTACTCAAAGTATCTTTTCTCATGAATGGAACGAGCTAGATCCACAAAAATGGTGTCACCAAATTTATCGCATGATATTACATATGAAAAGTTAATATGTTTCTCTATGGGTAATACTTTTTTTTTATTTTACATGATTTTTTGATAATTTTTTTAAAAAATGTGCAATATCTCGAGAACGGTTCATGCTAGCGTTCTAAAATTTTGTGTCAATCGTTTTCTAATGAAAAATTACATAAGAAATGTCTATTTGCGTAACTTTTTTAAAGGTTTTGATTTTTTAATGATTTTTTCAAAATTTTACTCGAAAATTTAGGGGGGGGGGTCTGAACATTCGATTGCGTATAAAAACAATAGGCTTCCAGTATTCACGGGTTGTGATTTTTGTACCAAATTTAGTTCGAATCGGTCCATTCATTCGTCATTTATCGTCTCCAAAGACTCACTGACAAACATACTGTAACACACACACATAATGTCACACACACACACATACTGTAACACACACACACATAATGTCACACACACACATACTGTCACATTCAATCTGTTACTCTGAGTCCTCGGACGAGTCGGGTGGTCTGGGCTTTCGGCACACACATACTGTCACACACACACATACTGTCTCACACACACACATAGACATCATCTCGAAACTGTTTGATTCGTGATCAGGGATGCTTGAAACGTGCTCTCCCGCCGAAAACTCGAATTCGAATTTTCGATCCCGTCACTATATTTTCCTTATACATTATTGTATATAAGTAAAGTAAAAGCATACCAAAGTTTTATTAGTTTGATCGGTACAGGCTGTTCTAAAAATAGGACAATGATCCATCCTCTAGATATACGTCCCATAGGAGAATCCTCTAGATAATTCTTTTTTGACAATCCTTTTTTACTGTATGGAATATTACCTTAATAAATTTATATGTATGTTTTTCCTGGAGTTCGAAACTTTAAAAAATTTGTGTGTTAAAAATATAAAACAAAAACCTGTATGAATCGCCATTTTAAAAAATTAATAAAAAATGTCCAACATTAATTTAAACTTGCAACAAAGGCAAATATATAAAGATTCTTGAACAATATATTTTCTTTAAATTGAATTAAAATATGCAAAAGAATTTGTAAACACCACTTATGTGTGCTGTTCTATTTTTAGGACGATGAGGAAAGATGGGTTGTAATTACATAAAGAGGATAAAATAAGATTTTATATCCTATTTTCATTGCACTTTATAATAGAAAATTGCAAAGATTACATCAGATTTTTATCTTTTACATATAAAACTTTAAATTGAAATGTAGCATTAAAGGTTTTCTGTTCTTTTTTTTTTTTTTAAATTTTTAATTAGGAGCAATATCCGCACTGGAAAAACTCAGTTATCATCTGATTTGAGCCAAACTTAATACTGGAACTTAATACGTGAATACTGGAAGCTTATTGTTTTTATACGCAATTGAATGTTCAGAACCCCCCTAAATTTTCGAATGAAATTTTGAAAAAATCGTCAAAAAATCAAAACCGCTAATAAAGTTACGCAAATAGACATTTCTTATGTAATTTTTCATTAGAAAACGATTGGCATAAATTTTAGAACGCTAACATGAACCGTTCTCGAGATATTGTGCATTTTAAAAAAAAATTATGAAAAAGTCACATAAAAAAAAAAATTCCTATTGAGAAACATGTTCACTTTTCATATGTAATACCATGCGATAAATTGAGTGACATCATTCTCGTGGATCTAGCTCGTTCCATTCATGAAAAAACATACTTTGAATAATACTTTTGTATTTGAACGCCAATAGTCATTTATCTGCTGTAAGAATAACTTTTTTCTTCGTGTATAACGCTTGGCGAGATTTTGGCGACGAATTTGGCGGAATGTCGCCAACTTGGCGACTTTTTTGAAATGTTGCCAAATTAATGAAAATCTCGCCAAATGGATAAAAATGATGCTAAATCAATGAAAATGACGACTAATTGTCGAAAATTCAATATCTTGGAAAGAATATTAGTATCTACTATAAGAAAAACCTATTTTTTTACTGTAAAAGTAGTAAATTCATTACATTATATAAGGAAAGTCATGTGTTGCCCACATCAGATTTTTTAATTAGTTTCACTGTTAAGTTTAAATATATTAATTAGAATCGCTTTCGTAAGTGCTGATTGGCTCAACGGTCAAGTTGACTGATTCCAATGCAGTATGCTGTGGGTTCGGAACCATGATCTCATAGAGAGTAAATTTGTTTTGGTATTTGCCCTTTTTTTCAATTAGTTTCCCCGTTAAGTTTAAATATATTAATTAGGATCGCTTTCGTAAGTGCTGACTGGCTCAACGGTCATGTTGACTGATTTCAATGCAATATGCTGTGGGTTCGGAACCATGCTCTCATAGAGAGTAAATTTCTTTTGGTATCTGCCCTTTTTTTAATTAGTTTCACCGTTAAGTTTAAATATATTAATTAGGATCGCTTTCGTAAGTGCTGACTGGCTCAACGGTCACGTTGACTGATTTCAATGCAATATGCTGTGGGTTCGGAACCATGCTCTCATAGAGAGTAAGTTTGTTTTGGTATCTGCTTTTTTTTTAATTTGTTTCACCTTTAAGTTTATATATATTAATTAGGATCGCTTTCGTAAGTGCTGACTGGCTGAACGTTCATGTTGACTGATTCCTATGCAGTATGCTGTAGATTCGGGTCCATGCTCTCATAGAGAGTAAATTTGTTTTGTTATCTGTGCTTTTTGAAATCAGTTTCCTCATTAAGTTTAAATAGATTAATTAGGACCATCAGTATGTGAGCTAGCTGTATGGCCCAGTGGTCAAAAAGTCTGAATAAAATTCCAGAGGTTGTGGGTTCGAGTCTAATCACACGTATTGAGTATAGCGAGTTAAGTCGTTTTGGTTTCTGCGCTTTTTCTGATAAGTATCTGTCTCCGTTAAAGTTAAATAGATCAATTAAATTCATTGCATCGTGAGCTGGCTGGCTCAGTGGTCATGTTGTTTGATTCCCGTTCCGGAGGCTGTGAGTTTGGGTCCATCCGCTCATGTTGAGTGCAGCAAGTTTGGTTTTTAAGCTTTTTTCTGGCCGGACTCTCTCTCTGTGTTAAGTTTAAATAGATTAATTAGGGGAGCAGGCTTGTGAGCTGGTTGGCTCGGTGGTCATGTTGTTCGCTTAAAGTCATAGAGGTTGTGGGTTCAAGTCCATCCCGACGCGAGTTGTTTCGTTTTAGTATCTGTGTTTTATCTGATTAGTCTCTTCATTAAGTTTAATTAGATTAACTGGGGCTTTCAAACCGTGAACTGGATGGTTCAGTGGTCATGTTGTCGGACTCCAAATCTAGGGGCTCTGGGTTCAAGTCCTTTTATCTGCATTTAGATTTTCTAGCATTTGCGATTTCTCAACAGAGAACTTTTACAAAATTTTTTTACGGAAGTGACGTTACAGGAAATGACGTATCGGAAGTGACGTATCGGAAATGACGTAACAGGAAATGAAGTACCGGAAGTGACGTCACTGTAAGATCACTTAAGAAATAGAAAAGAGATGCATTATTTTCAAAACTGATAAAATTTTGGGACTTCGTTAACAGGTGTCCCATGGTGCAAAACAAACCCTGCACGAACTTTGGACGAGGAAGGGTGGTGGGTTCGACACCGAAGCCAGCAGGCCCGAAGAGAAACCCCGCCAGCAACGGTGGAACCGCAAGAACACCGCTCGTCCTCCATCTCGTGCAGATAATTTAGTAAGAAATATAAGAAAGTTAAGAATAAGAAAGATCTAATCAAGAATACCCGTCCTCTAAATAAGTCTTCAACCCCGCCTGATCGCGCTAACACCCGCTACTCTCTAGCACCCTTTTTACCCAAGCTGGAGTCGAACCCCGATCCTAAGCCCCGCAACTTGACGCCCCAAGCCTCTCGGCCAAGAAGGCGCCGTCCGGAACTTTGATTTCGGTGTATTTAACTTTAACATTTTAATATAGCCGTTTTAATAATTAGAGAAATCGTGGCTAAAATATGAGGGAGGACAGAACCCATCACAAAAGCTTTTGCAACTTGACGCCCCAAGCCTCTCGGCCAAGAAGGCGCCGTCTGGAACTTTGATTTCGGTGTATTTAACTTTAACATTTTAATATAGCCGTTTTAATAATTAGAGAAATCGTGGCTAAAATATGGGGGAGGACAGAACCCATCACAAAAGCTTTTGCAACTTGACGCCCCAAGCCTCTCGGCCAAGAAGGCGTCGTCCGGAACTTTGATTTCGGTGTATTTAACTTTAACATTTTAATATAGCCGTTTTAATAATTAGAGAAATCGTGGCTAAAATATGGAGGACAGAACCCATCACAAAAGCTTTTGCAACTTGACGCCCCAAGCCTCTCGGCCAAGAAGGCGCCGTCCGGAACTTTGATTTCGGTGTATTTAACTTTAACATTTTAATATAGCCGTTTTAATAATTAGAGAAATCGTGGCTAAAATATGGGGGAGGACAGAACCCATCACAAAAGCTTTTGCAACTTGACGCCCCAAGCCTCTCGGCCAAGAAGGCGTCGTCCGGAACTTTGATTTCGGTGTATTTAACTTTAACATTTTAATATAGCCGTTTTAATAATTAGAGAAATCGTGGCTAAAATATGGGGGAGGACAGAACCCATCACAAAAGCTTTTGCAACTTGACGCCCCAAGCCTCTCGGCCAAGAAGGCGCCGTCCGGAACTTTGATTTCGGTGTATTTAACTTTAACATTTTAATATAGCCGTTTTAATAATTAGAGAAATCGTGGCTAAAATATGAGGGAGGACAGAACCCACCACAAAAGCTTTTGCAACTTGACGCCCCAAGCCTCTCGGCCAAGAAGGCGTCGTCCGGAACTTTGATTTCGGTGTATTTAACTTTAACATTTTAATATAGCCGTTTTAATAATTAGAGAAATCGTGGCTAAAATATGAGGGAGGACAGAACCCATCACAAAAGCTTTTGCAACTTGACGCCCCAAGCCTCTCCGCCAAGAAGGCGCCGTCCGGAACTTTGATTTCGGTGTATTTAACTTTAACATTTTAATATAGCCGTTTTAATAATTAGAGAAATCGTGGCTAAAATATGAGGGAGGACAGAACCCATCACAAAAGCTTTTGCAACTTGACGCCCCAAGCCTCTCGGCCAAGAAGGCGTCGTCCGGAACTTTGATTTCGGTGTATTTAACTTTAACATTTTAATATAGCCGTTTTAATAATTAGAGAAATCGTGGCTAAAATATGAGGGAGGACAGAACCCATCACAAAAGCTTTTGCAACTTGACGCCCCAAGCCTCTCGGCCAAGAAGGCGCCGTCCGGAACTTTGATTTCGGTGTATTTAACTTTAATATTTTAATATAGCCGTTTTAATAATTAGAGAAATCGTGGCTAAAATATGAGGGAGGACAGAACCCATACAAAAGCTTTTGCAACTTGACGCCCCAAGCCTCTCGGCCAAGAAGGCGTCGTCCGGGACTTTGATTTCGGTGTATTTAACTTTAACATTTTAATATAGCCGTTTTAATAATTAGAGAAATCGTGGCTAAAATATGGGGGAGGACAGAACCCATCACAAAAGCTTTTGCAACTTGACGCCCCAAGCCTCTCGGCCAAGAAGGCGTCGTCTGGAACTTTGATTTCGGTGTATTTAACTTTAACATTTTAATATAGCCGTTTTAATAATTAGAGAAATCGTGGCTAAAATATGGGGGAGGACAGAACCCATCACAAAAGCTTTTGCAACTTGACGCCCCAAGCCTCTCGGCCAAGAAGGCGCCGTCCGGAACTTTGATTTCGGTGTATTTAACTTTAACATTTTAATATAGCCGTTTTAATAATTAGAGAACTCGTGGCTAAAATATGAGGGAGGACAGAACCCATCACAAAAGCTTTTGCAACTTGACGCCCCAAGCCTCTCCGCCAAGAAGGCGCCGTCCGGAACTTTGATTTCGGTGTATTTAACTTTAACATTTTAATATAGCCGTTTTAATAATTAGAGAAATCGTGGCTAAAATATGAGGGAGGACAGAACCCATCACAAAAGCTTTTGCAACTTGACGCCCCAAGCCTCTCGGCCAAGAAGGCGTCGTCCGGAACTTTGATTTCGGTGTATTTAACTTTAACATTTTAATATAGCCGATTTAATAATTAGAGAAATCGTGGCTAAAATATGAGGGAGGACAGAACCCATCACAAAAGCTTTTGCAACTTGACGCCCCAAGCCTCTCGGCCAAGAAGGCGCCGTCCGGAACTTTGATTTCGGTGTATTTAACTTTAACATTTTAATATAGCCGTTTTAATAATTAGAGAAATCGTGGCTAAAATATGAGGGAGGACAGAACCCATACAAAAGCTTTTGCAACTTGACGCCCCAAGCCTCTCGGCCAAGAAGGCGTCGTCCGGGACTTTGATTTCGGTGTATTTAACTTTAACATTTTAATATAGCCGTTTTAATAATTAGAGAAATCGTGGCTAAAATATGGGGGAGGACAGAACCCATCACAAAAGCTTTTGCAACTTGACGCCCCAAGCCTCTCGGCCAAGAAGGCGTCGTCTGGAACTTTGATTTCGGTGTATTTAACTTTAACATTTTAATATAGCCGTTTTAATAATTAGAGAAATCGTGGCTAAAATATGAGGCAGGACAGAACCCTCGACAAAAACTTTTGCAACTTGACGCCCCAAGCCTCTCGGCCAAGAAGGCGTCGTCCGGAACTTTGATTTCGGTGTATTTAACTTTAACATTTTAATATAGCCGTTTTAATAATTAGAGAAATCGTGGCTAAAATATGAGGGAGGACAGAACCCATCACAAAAGCTTTTGCAACTTGACGCCCCAAGCCTCTCGGCCAAGAAGGCGCCGTCCGGAACTTTGATTTCGGTGTATTTAACTTTAATATTTTAATATAGCCGTTTTAATAATTAGAGAAATCGTGGCTAAAATATGAGGGAGGACAGAACCCATACAAAAGCTTTTGCAACTTGACGCCCCAAGCCTCTCGGCCAAGAAGGCGTCGTCCGGGACTTTGATTTCGGTGTATTTAACTTTAACATTTTAATATAGCCGTTTTAATAATTAGAGAAATCGTGGCTAAAATATGGGGGAGGACAGAACCCATCACAAAAGCTTTTGCAACTTGACGCCCCAAGCCTCTCGGCCAAGAAGGCGTCGTCCGGAACTTTGATTTCGGTGTATTTAACTTTAACATTTTAATATAGCCGTTTTAATAATTAGAGAAATCGTGGCTAAAATATGAGGGAGGACAGAACCCATCACAAAAGCTTTTGCAACTTGACGCCCCAAGCCTCTCGGCCAAGAAGGCGCCGTCCGGAACTTTGATTTCGGTGTATTTAACTTTAATATTTTAATATAGCCGTTTTAATAATTAGAGAAATCGTGGCTAAAATATGAGGGAGGACAGAACCCATACAAAAGCTTTTGCAACTTGACGCCCCAAGCCTCTCGGCCAAGAAGGCGTCGTCCGGGACTTTGATTTCGGTGTATTTAACTTTAACATTTTAATATAGCCGTTTTAATAATTAGAGAAATCGTGGCTAAAATATGGGGGAGGACAGAACCCATCACAAAAGCTTTTGCAACTTGACGCCCCAAGCCTCTCGGCCAAGAAGGCGTCGTCTGGAACTTTGATTTCGGTGTATTTAACTTTAACATTTTAATATAGCCGTTTTAATAATTAGAGAAATCGTGGCTAAAATATGGGGGAGGACAGAACCCATCACAAAAGCTTTTGCAACTTGACGCCCCAAGCCTCTCGGCCAAGAAGGCGTCGTCCGGAACTTTGATTTCGGTGTATTTAACTTTAACATTTTAATATAGCCGTTTTAATAATTAGAGAAATCGTGGCTAAAATATGGGGGAGGACAGAACCCATCACAAAAGCTTTTGCAACTTGACGCCCCAAGCCTCTCGGCCAAGAAGGCGCCGTCCGGAACTTTGATTTCGGTGTATTTAACTTTAACATTTTAATATAGCCGTTTTAATAATTAGAGAAATCGTGGCTAAAATATGAGGGAGGACAGAACCCACCACAAAAGCTTTTGCAACTTGACGCCCCAAGCCTCTCGGCCAAGAAGGCGTCGTCCGGAACTTTGATTTCGGTGTATTTAACTTTAACATTTTAATATAGCCGTTTTAATAATTAGAGAAATCGTGGCTAAAATATGAGGGAGGACAGAACCCATCACAAAAGCTTTTGCAACTTGACGCCCCAAGCCTCTCCGCCAAGAAGGCGCCGTCCGGAACTTTGATTTCGGTGTATTTAACTTTAACATTTTAATATAGCCGTTTTAATAATTAGAGAAATCGTGGCTAAAATATGAGGGAGGACAGAACCCATCACAAAAGCTTTTGCAACTTGACGCCCCAAGCCTCTCGGCCAAGAAGGCGTCGTCCGGAACTTTGATTTCGGTGTATTTAACTTTAACATTTTAATATAGCCGTTTTAATAATTAGAGAAATCGTGGCTAAAATATGAGGGAGGACAGAACCCATCACAAAAGCTTTTGCAACTTGACGCCCCAAGCCTCTCGGCCAAGAAGGCGCCGTCCGGAACTTTGATTTCGGTGTATTTAACTTTAATATTTTAATATAGCCGTTTTAATAATTAGAGAAATCGTGGCTAAAATATGAGGGAGGACAGAACCCATACAAAAGCTTTTGCAACTTGACGCCCCAAGCCTCTCGGCCAAGAAGGCGTCGTCCGGGACTTTGATTTCGGTGTATTTAACTTTAACATTTTAATATAGCCGTTTTAATAATTAGAGAAATCGTGGCTAAAATATGGGGGAGGACAGAACCCATCACAAAAGCTTTTGCAACTTGACGCCCCAAGCCTCTCGGCCAAGAAGGCGTCGTCTGGAACTTTGATTTCGGTGTATTTAACTTTAACATTTTAATATAGCCGTTTTAATAATTAGAGAAATCGTGGCTAAAATATGGGGGAGGACAGAACCCATCACAAAAGCTTTTGCAACTTGACGCCCCAAGCCTCTCGGCCAAGAAGGCGCCGTCCGGAACTTTGATTTCGGTGTATTTAACTTTAACATTTTAATATAGCCGTTTTAATAATTAGAGAAATCGTGGCTAAAATATGAGGGAGGACAGAACCCATCACAAAAGCTTTTGCAACTTGACGCCCCAAGCCTCTCCGCCAAGAAGGCGCCGTCCGGAACTTTGATTTCGGTGTATTTAACTTTAACATTTTAATATAGCCGTTTTAATAATTAGAGAAATCGTGGCTAAAATATGAGGGAGGACAGAACCCATCACAAAAGCTTTTGCAACTTGACGCCCCAAGCCTCTCGGCCAAGAAGGCGTCGTCCGGAACTTTGATTTCGGTGTATTTAACTTTAACATTTTAATATAGCCGATTTAATAATTAGAGAAATCGTGGCTAAAATATGAGGGAGGACAGAACCCATCACAAAAGCTTTTGCAACTTGACGCCCCAAGCCTCTCGGCCAAGAAGGCGCCGTCCGGAACTTTGATTTCGGTGTATTTAACTTTAACATTTTAATATAGCCGTTTTAATAATTAGAGAAATCGTGGCTAAAATATGAGGGAGGACAGAACCCATACAAAAGCTTTTGCAACTTGACGCCCCAAGCCTCTCGGCCAAGAAGGCGTCGTCCGGGACTTTGATTTCGGTGTATTTAACTTTAACATTTTAATATAGCCGTTTTAATAATTAGAGAAATCGTGGCTAAAATATGGGGGAGGACAGAACCCATCACAAAAGCTTTTGCAACTTGACGCCCCAAGCCTCTCGGCCAAGAAGGCGTCGTCTGGAACTTTGATTTCGGTGTATTTAACTTTAACATTTTAATATAGCCGTTTTAATAATTAGAGAAATCGTGGCTAAAATATGAGGCAGGACAGAACCCTCGACAAAAACTTTTGCAACTTGACGCCCCAAGCCTCTCGGCCAAGAAGGCGTCGTCCGGAACTTTGATTTCGGTGTATTTAACTTTAACATTTTAATATAGCCGTTTTAATAATTAGAGAAATCGTGGCTAAAATATGAGGGAGGACAGAACCCATCACAAAAGCTTTTGCAACTTGACGCCCCAAGCCTCTCGGCCAAGAAGGCGCCGTCCGGAACTTTGATTTCGGTGTATTTAACTTTAATATTTTAATATAGCCGTTTTAATAATTAGAGAAATCGTGGCTAAAATATGAGGGAGGACAGAACCCATACAAAAGCTTTTGCAACTTGACGCCCCAAGCCTCTCGGCCAAGAAGGCGTCGTCCGGGACTTTGATTTCGGTGTATTTAACTTTAACATTTTAATATAGCCGTTTTAATAATTAGAGAAATCGTGGCTAAAATATGGGGGAGGACAGAACCCATCACAAAAGCTTTTGCAACTTGACGCCCCAAGCCTCTCGGCCAAGAAGGCGTCGTCTGGAACTTTGATTTCGGTGTATTTAACTTTAACATTTTAATATAGCCGTTTTAATAATTAGAGAAATCGTGGCTAAAATATGGGGGAGGACAGAACCCATCACAAAAGCTTTTGCAACTTGACGCCCCAAGCCTCTCGGCCAAGAAGGCGCCGTCCGGAACTTTGATTTCGGTGTATTTAACTTTAACATTTTAATATAGCCGTTTTAATAATTAGAGAAATCGTGGCTAAAATATGAGGGAGGACAGAACCCATCACAAAAGCTTTTGCAACTTGACGCCCCAAGCCTCTCCGCCAAGAAGGCGCCGTCCGGAACTTTGATTTCGGTGTATTTAACTTTAACATTTTAATATAGCCGTTTTAATAATTAGAGAAATCGTGGCTAAAATATGAGGGAGGACAGAACCCATCACAAAAGCTTTTGCAACTTGACGCCCCAAGCCTCTCGGCCAAGAAGGCGTCGTCCGGAACTTTGATTTCGGTGTATTTAACTTTAACATTTTAATATAGCCGATTTAATAATTAGAGAAATCGTGGCTAAAATATGAGGGAGGACAGAACCCATCACAAAAGCTTTTGCAACTTGACGCCCCAAGCCTCTCGGCCAAGAAGGCGCCGTCCGGAACTTTGATTTCGGTGTATTTAACTTTAACATTTTAATATAGCCGTTTTAATAATTAGAGAAATCGTGGCTAAAATATGAGGGAGGACAGAACCCATACAAAAGCTTTTGCAACTTGACGCCCCAAGCCTCTCGGCCAAGAAGGCGTCGTCCGGGACTTTGATTTCGGTGTATTTAACTTTAACATTTTAATATAGCCGTTTTAATAATTAGAGAAATCGTGGCTAAAATATGGGGGAGGACAGAACCCATCACAAAAGCTTTTGCAACTTGACGCCCCAAGCCTCTCGGCCAAGAAGGCGTCGTCTGGAACTTTGATTTCGGTGTATTTAACTTTAACATTTTAATATAGCCGTTTTAATAATTAGAGAAATCGTGGCTAAAATATGGGGGAGGACAGAACCCATCACAAAAGCTTTTGCAACTTGACGCCCCAAGCCTCTCGGCCAAGAAGGCGTCGTCTGGAACTTTGATTTCGGTGTATTTAACTTTAACATTTTAATATAGCCGTTTTAATAATTAGAGAAATCGTGGCTAAAATATGAGGGAGGATAGAACCCTCGACAAAAACTTTTGCTTCGGGTTATAACAGCGGCACTTTACCGCAGCGCTACGAATGGCGTAGCAATTTTATTTTATTTTAACTATATAAAGCTTTCTCTGGTTTGGCGATTAAAATAATTCTTGGCAGAAACCACAAAATCTATTAGCCTGACAACAGTATATATATATATTATTTAAAACTAAAATCGACAAAGCACTGCGTCTGAAGAGGGGACAGAACCCGCGGTCAGCAGACCTGGAATTCGTTGACGAACTCTAACCACCAGACCGTTTGAATCACGAAAGAATTTGACGCTAGGAATTATTTAAGTTTTCATTATTAAAAAATGAAAAATAAATAGCCAGGTAGCCTTTTCATGCGATATTCTAATTTAGACCATATTGTACCAAGCAATGAAAAAATTAATATTTTTTTTTATAAAATCTTAAATGTGTGTTTCTCTAAGCATATGTATAAAATCAAAAAATCTTTCCTTAAATAATGCAATGAATTTACTACTTTAACAGTAAAAATAATAGGTTATTCTTATAGTAGATATATTCTTTCCAAGATATTGAAGTTTCGTCAATGAGTCGTCTTTTTCATTGATTTAGCCTTATTTTTATCTATTTAGCGAGTTTATCATTAATTTAGCAACATTTAAACAAGCGCCAAGTTGGCGACATTCCACCAAATCTGTCGCCAAAATCTCGCCAAGCGTTATGGATGGAGAAATAAGTTATTCTTACAGCAGATAAATGACCATTGGCGTTCAAATACAAAAGTATTACTCAAAGTATCTTTTCTCATGAATGGAACGAGCTAGATCCACAAAAATGGTGTCACCAAATTTATCGCATGATATTACATATGAAAAGTTAATATGTTTCTCTATGGGTAATACTTTTTTTTTATTTTACATGATTTTTTGATAATTTTTTTAAAAAATGTGCAATATCTCGAGAACGGTTCATGCTAGCGTTCTAAAATTTTGTGTCAATCGTTTTCTAATGAAAAATTACATAAGAAATGTCTATTTGCGTAACTTTTTTAAAGGTTTTGATTTTTTAATGATTTTTTCAAAATTTTACTCGAAAATTTAGGGGGGGGGGTCTGAACATTCGATTGCGTATAAAAACAATAGGCTTCCAGTATTCACGGGTTGTGATTTTTGTACCAAATTTAGTTCGAATCGGTCCATTCATTCGTCATTTATCGTCTCCAAAGACTCACTGACAAACATACTGTAACACACACACATAATGTCACACACACACACATACTGTAACACACACACACATAATGTCACACACACACATACTGTCACATTCAATCTGTTACTCTGAGTCCTCGGACGAGTCGGGTGGTCTGGGCTTTCGGCACACACATACTGTCACACACACACATACTGTCTCACACACACACATAGACATCATCTCGAAACTGTTTGATTCGTGATCAGGGATGCTTGAAACGTGCTCTCCCGCCGAAAACTCGAATTCGAATTTTCGATCCCGTCACTATATTTTCCTTATACATTATTGTATATAAGTAAAGTAAAAGCATACCAAAGTTTTATTAGTTTGATCGGTACAGGCTGTTCTAAAAATAGGACAATGATCCATCCTCTAGATATACGTCCCATAGGAGAATCCTCTAGATAATTCTTTTTTGACAATCCTTTTTTACTGTATGGAATATTACCTTAATAAATTTATATGTATGTTTTTCCTGGAGTTCGAAACTTTAAAAAATTTGTGTGTTAAAAATATAAAACAAAAACCTGTAAGAATCGCCATTTTAAAAAATTAATAAAAAATGTCCAACATTAATTTAAACTTGCAACAAAGGCAAATATATAAAGATTCTTGAACAATATATTTTCTTTAAATTGAATTAAAATATGCAAAAGAATTTGTAAACACCACTTATGTGTGCTGTTCTATTTTTAGGACGATGAGGAAAGATGGGTTGTAATTACATAAAGAGGATAAAATAAGATTTTATATCCTATTTTCATTGCACTTTATAATAGAAAATTGCAAAGATTACATCAGATTTTTATCTTTTACATATAAAACTTTAAATTGAAATGTAGCATTAAAGGTTTTCTGTTCTTTTTTTTTTTTTTAAATTTTTAATTAGGAGCAATATCCGCACTGGAAGAACTCAGTTATCATCTGATTTGAGCCAAACTTAATACTGGAACTTAATACGTGAATACTGGAAGCTTATTGTTTTTATACGCAATTGAATGTTCAGAACCCCCCTAAATTTTCGAATGAAATTTTGAAAAAATCGTCAAAAAATCAAAACCGCTAATAAAGTTACGCAAATAGACATTTCTTATGTAATTTTTCATTAGAAAACGATTGGCATAAATTTTAGAACGCTAACATGAACCGTTCTCGAGATATTGTGCATTTTAAAAAAAAATTATGAAAAAGTCACATAAAAAAAAAAATTCCTATTGAGAAACATGTTCACTTTTCATATGTAATACCATGCGATAAATTGAGTGACATCATTCTCGTGGATCTAGCTCGTTCCATTCATGAAAAAACATACTTTGAATAATACTTTTGTATTTGAACGCCAATAGTCATTTATCTGCTGTAAGAATAACTTTTTTCTTCGTGTATAACGCTTGGCGAGATTTTGGCGACGAATTTGGCGGAATGTCGCCAACTTGGCGACTTTTTTGAAATGTTGCCAAATTAATGAAAATCTCGCCAAATGGATAAAAATGATGCTAAATCAATGAAAATGACGACTAATTGTCGAAAATTCAATATCTTGGAAAGAATATTAGTATCTACTATAAGAAAAACCTATTTTTTTACTGTAAAAGTAGTAAATTCATTACATTATATAAGGAAAGTCATGTGTTGCCCACATCAGATTTTTTAATTAGTTTCACTGTTAAGTTTAAATATATTAATTAGAATCGCTTTCGTAAGTGCTGATTGGCTCAACGGTCAAGTTGACTGATTCCAATGCAGTATGCTGTGGGTTCGGAACCATGATCTCATAGAGAGTAAATTTGTTTTGGTATTTGCCCTTTTTTTCAATTAGTTTCCCCGTTAAGTTTAAATATATTAGTTAGGATCGCTTTCGTAAGTGCTGACTGGCTCAACGGTCATGTTGACTGATTTCAATGCAATATGCTGTGGGTTCGGAACCATGCTCTCATAGAGAGTAAATTTCTTTTGGTATCTGCCCTTTTTTTAATTAGTTTCACCGTTAAGTTTAAATATATTAATTAGGATCGCTTTCGTAAGTGCTGACTGGCTCAACGGTCACGTTGACTGATTTCAATGCAATATGCTGTGGGTTCGGAACCATGCTCTCATAGAGAGTAAGTTTGTTTTGGTATCTGCTTTTTTTTTAATTTGTTTCACCTTTAAGTTTATATATATTAATTAGGATCGCTTTCGTAAGTGCTGACTGGCTGAACGTTCATGTTGACTGATTCCTATGCAGTATGCTGTAGATTCGGGTCCATGCTCTCATAGAGAGTAAATTTGTTTTGTTATCTGTGCTTTTTGAAATCAGTTTCCTCATTAAGTTTAAATAGATTAATTAGGACCATCAGTATGTGAGCTGTATGGCCCAGTGGTCAAAAAGTCTGAATAAAATTCCAGAGGTTGTGGGTTCGAGTCTAATCACACGTATTGAGTATAGCGAGTTAAGTCGTTTTGGTTTCTGCGCTTTTTCTGATAAGTATCTGTCTCCGTTAAAGTTAAATAGATCAATTAAATTCATTGCATCGTGAGCTGGCTGGCTCAGTGGTCATGTTGTTTGATTCCCGTTCCGGAGGCTGTGAGTTTGGGTCCATCCGCTCATGTTGAGTGCAGCAAGTTTGGTTTTTAAGCTTTTTTCTGGCCGGACTCTCTCTCTGTGTTAAGTTTAAATAGATTAATTAGGGGAGCAGGCTTGTGAGCTGGTTGGCTCGGTGGTCATGTTGTTCGCTTAAAGTCATAGAGGTTGTGGGTTCAAGTCCATCCCGACGCGAGTTGTTTCGTTTTAGTATCTGTGTTTTATCTGATTAGTCTCTTCATTAAGTTTAATTAGATTAACTGGGGCTTTCAAACCGTGAACTGGATGGTTCAGTGGTCATGTTGTCGGACTCCAAATCTAGGGGCTCTGGGTTCAAGTCCTTTTATCTGCATTTAGATTTTCTAGCATTTGCGATTTCTCAACAGAGAACTTTTACAAAATTTTTTTACGGAAGTGACGTTACAGGAAATGACGTATCGGAAGTGACGTATCGGAAATGACGTAACAGGAAATGAAGTACCGGAAGTGACGTCACTGTAAGATCACTTAAGAAATAGAAAAGAGATGCATTATTTTCAAAACTGATAAAATTTTGGGACTTCGTTAACAGGTGTCCCATGGTGCAAAACAAACCCTGCACGAACTTTGGACGAGGAAGGGTGGTGGGTTCGACACCGAAGCCAGCAGGCCCGAAGAGAAACCCCGCCAGCAACGGTGGAACCGCAAGAACACCGCTCGTCCTCCATCTCGTGCAGATAATTTAGTAAGAAATATAAGAAAGTTAAGAATAAGAAAGATCTAATCAAGAATACCCGTCCTCTAAATAAGTCTTCAACCCCGCCTGATCGCGCTAACACCCGCTACTCTCTAGCACCCTTTTTACCCAAGCTGGAGTCGAACCCCGATCCTAAGCCCCGCAACTTGACGCCCCAAGCCTCTCGGCCAAGAAGGCGCCGTCCGGAACTTTGATTTCGGTGTATTTAACTTTAACATTTTAATATAGCCGTTTTAATAATTAGAGAAATCGTGGCTAAAATATGAGGGAGGACAGAACCCATCACAAAAGCTTTTGCAACTTGACGCCCCAAGCCTCTCGGCCAAGAAGGCGCCGTCTGGAACTTTGATTTCGGTGTATTTAACTTTAACATTTTAATATAGCCGTTTTAATAATTAGAGAAATCGTGGCTAAAATATGGGGGAGGACAGAACCCATCACAAAAGCTTTTGCAACTTGACGCCCCAAGCCTCTCGGCCAAGAAGGCGTCGTCCGGAACTTTGATTTCGGTGTATTTAACTTTAACATTTTAATATAGCCGTTTTAATAATTAGAGAAATCGTGGCTAAAATATGAGGGAGGACAGAACCCATCACAAAAGCTTTTGCAACTTGACGCCCCAAGCCTCTCGGCCAAGAAGGCGCCGTCCGGAACTTTGATTTCGGTGTATTTAACTTTAACATTTTAATATAGCCGTTTTAATAATTAGAGAAATCGTGGCTAAAATATGGGGGAGGACAGAACCCATCACAAAAGCTTTTGCAACTTGACGCCCCAAGCCTCTCGGCCAAGAAGGCGTCGTCCGGAACTTTGATTTCGGTGTATTTAACTTTAACATTTTAATATAGCCGTTTTAATAATTAGAGAAATCGTGGCTAAAATATGGGGGAGGACAGAACCCATCACAAAAGCTTTTGCAACTTGACGCCCCAAGCCTCTCGGCCAAGAAGGCGCCGTCCGGAACTTTGATTTCGGTGTATTTAACTTTAACATTTTAATATAGCCGTTTTAATAATTAGAGAAATCGTGGCTAAAATATGAGGGAGGACAGAACCCACCACAAAAGCTTTTGCAACTTGACGCCCCAAGCCTCTCGGCCAAGAAGGCGTCGTCCGGAACTTTGATTTCGGTGTATTTAACTTTAACATTTTAATATAGCCGTTTTAATAATTAGAGAAATCGTGGCTAAAATATGAGGGAGGACAGAACCCATCACAAAAGCTTTTGCAACTTGACGCCCCAAGCCTCTCGGCCAAGAAGGCGCCGTCCGGAACTTTGATTTCGGTGTATTTAACTTTAACATTTTAATATAGCCGTTTTAATAATTAGAGAAATCGTGGCTAAAATATGAGGGAGGACAGAACCCATACAAAAGCTTTTGCAACTTGACGCCCCAAGCCTCTCGGCCAAGAAGGCGTCGTCCGGGACTTTGATTTCGGTGTATTTAACTTTAACATTTTAATATAGCCGTTTTAATAATTAGAGAAATCGTGGCTAAAATATGGGGGAGGACAGAACCCATCACAAAAGCTTTTGCAACTTGACGCCCCAAGCCTCTCGGCCAAGAAGGCGTCGTCTGGAACTTTGATTTCGGTGTATTTAACTTTAACATTTTAATATAGCCGTTTTAATAATTAGAGAAATCGTGGCTAAAATATGGGGGAGGACAGAACCCATCACAAAAGCTTTTGCAACTTGACGCCCCAAGCCTCTCGGCCAAGAAGGCGTCGTCTGGAACTTTGATTTCGGTGTATTTAACTTTAACATTTTAATATAGCCGTTTTAATAATTAGAGAAATCGTGGCTAAAATATGAGGGAGGATAGAACCCTCGACAAAAACTTTTGCTTCGGGTTATAACAGCGGCACTTTACCGCAGCGCTACGAATGGCGTAGCAATTTTATTTTATTTTAACTATATAAAGCTTTCTCTGGTTTGGCGATTAAAATAATTCTTGGCAGAAACCACAAAATCTATTAGCCTGACAACAGTATATATATATATTATTTAAAACTAAAATCGACAAAGCACTGCGTCTGAAGAGGGGACAGAACCCGCGGTCAGCAGACCTGGAATTCGTTGACGAACTCTAACCACCAGACCGTTTGAATCACGAAAGAATTTGACGCTAGGAATTATTTAAGTTTTCATTATTAAAAAATGAAAAATAAATAGCCAGGTAGCCTTTTCATGCGATATTCTAATTTAGACCATATTGTACCAAGCAATGAAAAAATTAATATTTTTTTTTATAAAATCTTAAATGTGTGTTTCTCTAAGCATATGTATAAAATCAAAAAATCTTTCCTTAAATAATGCAATGAATTTACTACTTTAACAGTAAAAATAATAGGTTATTCTTATAGTAGATATATTCTTTCCAAGATATTGAAGTTTCGTCAATGAGTCGTCTTTTTCATTGATTTAGCCTTATTTTTATCTATTTAGCGAGTTTATCATTAATTTAGCAACATTTAAACAAGCGCCAAGTTGGCGACATTCCACCAAATCTGTCGCCAAAATCTCGCCAAGCGTTATGGATGGAGAAATAAGTTATTCTTACAGCAGATAAATGACCATTGGCGTTCAAATACAAAAGTATTACTCAAAGTATCTTTTCTCATGAATGGAACGAGCTAGATCCACAAAAATGGTGTCACCAAATTTATCGCATGATATTACATATGAAAAGTTAATATGTTTCTCTATGGGTAATACTTTTTTTTTATTTTACATGATTTTTTGATAATTTTTTTAAAAAATGTGCAATATCTCGAGAACGGTTCATGCTAGCGTTCTAAAATTTTGTGTCAATCGTTTTCTAATGAAAAATTACATAAGAAATGTCTATTTGCGTAACTTTTTTAAAGGTTTTGATTTTTTAATGATTTTTTCAAAATTTTACTCGAAAATTTAGGGGGGGGGGGGTCTGAACATTCGATTGCGTATAAAAACAATAGGCTTCCAGTATTCACGGGTTGTGATTTTTGTACCAAATTTAGTTCGAATCGGTCCATTCATTCGTCATTTATCGTCTCCAAAGACTCACTGACAAACATACTGTAACACACACACATAATGTCACACACACACACATACTGTAACACACACACACATAATGTCACACACACGCATACTGTCACATTCAATCTGTTACTCTGAGTCCTCGGACGAGTCGGGTGGTCTGGGCTTTCGGCACACACATACTGTCACACACACACATACTGTCTCACACACACACATAGACATCATCTCGAAACTGTTTGATTCGTGATCAGGGATGCTTGAAACGTGCTCTCCCGCCGAAAACTCGAATTCGAATTTTCGATCCCGTCACTATATTTTCCTTATACATTATTGTATATAAGTAAAGTAAAAGCATACCAAAGTTTTATTAGTTTGATCGGTACAGGCTGTTCTAAAAATAGGACAATGATCCATCCTCTAGATATACGTCCCATAGGAGAATCCTCTAGATAATTCTTTTTTGACAATCCTTTTTTACTGTATGGAATATTACCTTAATAAATTTATATGTATGTTTTTCCTGGAGTTCGAAACTTTAAAAAATTTGTGTGTTAAAAATATAAAACAAAAACCTGTAAGAATCGCCATTTTAAAAAATTAATAAAAAATGTCCAACATTAATTTAAACTTGCAACAAAGGCAAATATATAAAGATTCTTGAACAATATATTTTCTTTAAATTGAATTAAAATATGCAAAAGAATTTGTAAACACCACTTATGTGTGCTGTTCTATTTTTAGGACGATGAGGAAAGATGGGTTGTAATTACATAAAGAGGATAAAATAAGATTTTATATCCTATTTTCATTGCACTTTATAATAGAAAATTGCAAAGATTACATCAGATTTTTATCTTTTACATATAAAACTTTAAATTGAAATGTAGCATTAAAGGTTTTCTGTTCTTTTTTTTTTTTTTAAATTTTTAATTAGGAGCAATATCCGCACTGGAAGAACTCAGTTATCATCTGATTTGAGCCAAACTTAATACTGGAACTTAATACGTGAATACTGGAAGCTTATTGTTTTTATACGCAATTGAATGTTCAGAACCCCCCTAAATTTTCGAATGAAATTTTGAAAAAATCGTCAAAAAATCAAAACCGCTAATAAAGTTACGCAAATAGACATTTCTTATGTAATTTTTCATTAGAAAACGATTGGCATAAATTTTAGAACGCTAACATGAACCGTTCTCGAGATATTGTGCATTTTAAAAAAAAATTATGAAAAAGTCACATAAAAAAAAAAATTCCTATTGAGAAACATGTTCACTTTTCATATGTAATACCATGCGATAAATTGAGTGACATCATTCTCGTGGATCTAGCTCGTTCCATTCATGAAAAAACATACTTTGAATAATACTTTTGTATTTGAACGCCAATAGTCATTTATCTGCTGTAAGAATAACTTTTTTCTTCGTGTATAACGCTTGGCGAGATTTTGGCGACGAATTTGGCGGAATGTCGCCAACTTGGCGACTTTTTTGAAATGTTGCCAAATTAATGAAAATCTCGCCAAATGGAGAAAAATGATGCTAAATCAATGAAAATGACGACTAATTGTCGAAAATTCAATATCTTGGAAAGAATATTAGTATCTACTATAAGAAAAACCTATTTTTTTACTGTAAAAGTAGTAAATTCATTACATTATATAAGGAAAGTCATGTGTTGCCCACATCAGATTTTTTAATTAGTTTCACTGTTAAGTTTAAATATATTAATTAGAATCGCTTTCGTAAGTGCTGATTGGCTCAACGGTCAAGTTGACTGATTCCAATGCAGTATGCTGTGGGTTCGGAACCATGATCTCATAGAGAGTAAATTTGTTTTGGTATTTGCCCTTTTTTTCAATTAGTTTCCCCGTTAAGTTTAAATATATTAGTTAGGATCGCTTTCGTAAGTGCTGACTGGCTCAACGGTCATGTTGACTGATTTCAATGCAATATGCTGTGGGTTCGGAACCATGCTCTCATAGAGAGTAAATTTCTTTTGGTATCTGCCCTTTTTTTAATTAGTTTCACCGTTAAGTTTAAATATATTAATTAGGATCGCTTTCGTAAGTGCTGACTGGCTCAACGGTCACGTTGACTGATTTCAATGCAATATGCTGTGGGTTCGGAACCATGCTCTCATAGAGAGTAAGTTTGTTTTGGTATCTGCTTTTTTTTTAATTTGTTTCACCTTTAAGTTTATATATATTAATTAGGATCGCTTTCGTAAGTGCTGACTGGCTGAACGTTCATGTTGACTGATTCCTATGCAGTATGCTGTAGATTCGGGTCCATGCTCTCATAGAGAGTAAATTTGTTTTGTTATCTGTGCTTTTTGAAATCAGTTTCCTCATTAAGTTTAAATAGATTAATTAGGACCATCAGTATGTGAGCTGTATGGCCCAGTGGTCAAAAAGTCTGAATAAAATTCCAGAGGTTGTGGGTTCGAGTCTAATCACACGTATTGAGTATAGCGAGTTAAGTCGTTTTGGTTTCTGCGCTTTTTCTGATAAGTATCTGTCTCCGTTAAAGTTAAATAGATCAATTAAATTCATTGCATCGTGAGCTGGCTGGCTCAGTGGTCATGTTGTTTGATTCCCGTTCCGGAGGCTGTGAGTTTGGGTCCATCCGCTCATGTTGAGTGCAGCAAGTTTGGTTTTTAAGCTTTTTTCTGGCCGGACTCTCTCTCTGTGTTAAGTTTAAATAGATTAATTAGGGGAGCAGGCTTGTGAGCTGGTTGGCTCGGTGGTCATGTTGTTCGCTTAAAGTCATAGAGGTTGTGGGTTCAAGTCCATCCCGACGCGAGTTGTTTCGTTTTAGTATCTGTGTTTTATCTGATTAGTCTCTTCATTAAGTTTAATTAGATTAACTGGGGCTTTCAAACCGTGAACTGGATGGTTCAGTGGTCATGTTGTCGGACTCCAAATCTAGGGGCTCTGGGTTCAAGTCCTTTTATCTGCATTTAGATTTTCTAGCATTTGCGATTTCTCAACAGAGAACTTTTACAAAATTTTTTTACGGAAGTGACGTTACAGGAAATGACGTATCGGAAGTGACGTATCGGAAATGACGTAACAGGAAATGAAGTACCGGAAGTGACGTCACTGTAAGATCACTTAAGAAATAGAAAAGAGATGCATTATTTTCAAAACTGATAAAATTTTGGGACTTCGTTAACAGGTGTCCCATGGTGCAAAACAAACCCTGCACGAACTTTGGACGAGGAAGGGTGGTGGGTTCGACACCGAAGCCAGCAGGCCCGAAGAGAAACCCCGCCAGCAACGGTGGAACCGCAAGAACACCGCTCGTCCTCCATCTCGTGCAGATAATTTAGTAAGAAATATAAGAAAGTTAAGAATAAGAAAGATCTAATCAAGAATACCCGTCCTCTAAATAAGTCTTCAACCCCGCCTGATCGCGCTAACACCCGCTACTCTCTAGCACCCTTTTTACCCAAGCTGGAGTCGAACCCCGATCCTAAGCCCCGCAACTTGACGCCCCAAGCCTCTCGGCCAAGAAGGCGCCGTCCGGAACTTTGATTTCGGTGTATTTAACTTTAACATTTTAATATAGCCGTTTTAATAATTAGAGAAATCGTGGCTAAAATATGAGGGAGGACAGAACCCATCACAAAAGCTTTTGCAACTTGACGCCCCAAGCCTCTCGGCCAAGAAGGCGCCGTCTGGAACTTTGATTTCGGTGTATTTAACTTTAACATTTTAATATAGCCGTTTTAATAATTAGAGAAATCGTGGCTAAAATATGGGGGAGGACAGAACCCATCACAAAAGCTTTTGCAACTTGACGCCCCAAGCCTCTCGGCCAAGAAGGCGTCGTCCGGAACTTTGATTTCGGTGTATTTAACTTTAACATTTTAATATAGCCGTTTTAATAATTAGAGAAATCGTGGCTAAAATATGAGGGAGGACAGAACCCATCACAAAAGCTTTTGCAACTTGACGCCCCAAGCCTCTCGGCCAAGAAGGCGCCGTCCGGAACTTTGATTTCGGTGTATTTAACTTTAACATTTTAATATAGCCGTTTTAATAATTAGAGAAATCGTGGCTAAAATATGGGGGAGGACAGAACCCATCACAAAAGCTTTTGCAACTTGACGCCCCAAGCCTCTCGGCCAAGAAGGCGTCGTCCGGAACTTTGATTTCGGTGTATTTAACTTTAACATTTTAATATAGCCGTTTTAATAATTAGAGAAATCGTGGCTAAAATATGGGGGAGGACAGAACCCATCACAAAAGCTTTTGCAACTTGACGCCCCAAGCCTCTCGGCCAAGAAGGCGCCGTCCGGAACTTTGATTTCGGTGTATTTAACTTTAACATTTTAATATAGCCGTTTTAATAATTAGAGAAATCGTGGCTAAAATATGAGGGAGGACAGAACCCACCACAAAAGCTTTTGCAACTTGACGCCCCAAGCCTCTCGGCCAAGAAGGCGTCGTCCGGAACTTTGATTTCGGTGTATTTAACTTTAACATTTTAATATAGCCGTTTTAATAATTAGAGAAATCGTGGCTAAAATATGAGGGAGGACAGAACCCATCACAAAAGCTTTTGCAACTTGACGCCCCAAGCCTCTCGGCCAAGAAGGCGCCGTCCGGAACTTTGATTTCGGTGTATTTAACTTTAACATTTTAATATAGCCGTTTTAATAATTAGAGAAATCGTGGCTAAAATATGAGGGAGGACAGAACCCATACAAAAGCTTTTGCAACTTGACGCCCCAAGCCTCTCGGCCAAGAAGGCGTCGTCCGGGACTTTGATTTCGGTGTATTTAACTTTAACATTTTAATATAGCCGTTTTAATAATTAGAGAAATCGTGGCTAAAATATGGGGGAGGACAGAACCCATCACAAAAGCTTTTGCAACTTGACGCCCCAAGCCTCTCGGCCAAGAAGGCGTCGTCTGGAACTTTGATTTCGGTGTATTTAACTTTAACATTTTAATATAGCCGTTTTAATAATTAGAGAAATCGTGGCTAAAATATGGGGGAGGACAGAACCCATCACAAAAGCTTTTGCAACTTGACGCCCCAAGCCTCTCGGCCAAGAAGGCGTCGTCTGGAACTTTGATTTCGGTGTATTTAACTTTAACATTTTAATATAGCCGTTTTAATAATTAGAGAAATCGTGGCTAAAATATGAGGGAGGATAGAACCCTCGACAAAAACTTTTGCTTCGGGTTATAACAGCGGCACTTTACCGCAGCGCTACGAATGGCGTAGCAATTTTATTTTATTTTAACTATATAAAGCTTTCTCTGGTTTGGCGATTAAAATAATTCTTGGCAGAAACCACAAAATCTATTAGCCTGACAACAGTATATATATATATTATTTAAAACTAAAATCGACAAAGCACTGCGTCTGAAGAGGGGACAGAACCCGCGGTCAGCAGACCTGGAATTCGTTGACGAACTCTAACCACCAGACCGTTTGAATCACGAAAGAATTTGACGCTAGGAATTATTTAAGTTTTCATTATTAAAAAATGAAAAATAAATAGCCAGGTAGCCTTTTCATGCGATATT
Source organism: Amaurobius ferox (assembly GCA_951213105.1). NCBI lineage: Eukaryota > Metazoa > Arthropoda > Arachnida > Araneae > Amaurobiidae > Amaurobius > Amaurobius ferox. Next base: position 81,796,287 of record OX578154.1, on the reverse strand, counting down.
CTAATTTAGACCATATTGTACCAAGCAATGAAAAAATTAATATTTTTTTTTATAAAATCTTAAATGTGTGTTTCTCTAAGCATATGTATAAAATCAAAAAATCTTTCCTTAAATAATGCAATGAATTTACTACTTTAACAGTAAAAATAATAGGTTATTCTTATAGTAGATATATTCTTTCCAAGATATTGAAGTTTCGTCAATGAGTCGTCTTTTTCATTGATTTAGCCTTATTTTTATCTATTTAGCGAGTTTATCATTAATTTAGCAACATTTAAACAAGCGCCAAGTTGGCGACATTCCACCAAATCTGTCGCCAAAATCTCGCCAAGCGTTATGGATGGAGAAATAAGTTATTCTTACAGCAGATAAATGACCATTGGCGTTCAAATACAAAAGTATTACTCAAAGTATCTTTTCTCATGAATGGAACGAGCTAGATCCACAAAAATGGTGTCACCAAATTTATCGCATGATATTACATATGAAAAGTTAATATGTTTCTCTATGGGTAATACTTTTTTTTTATTTTACATGATTTTTTGATAATTTTTTTAAAAAATGTGCAATATCTCGAGAACGGTTCATGCTAGCGTTCTAAAATTTTGTGTCAATCGTTTTCTAATGAAAAATTACATAAGAAATGTCTATTTGCGTAACTTTTTTAAAGGTTTTGATTTTTTAATGATTTTTTCAAAATTTTACTCGAAAATTTAGGGGGGGGGGGGGTCTGAACATTCGATTGCGTATAAAAACAATAGGCTTCCAGTATTCACGGGTTGTGATTTTTGTACCAAATTTAGTTCGAATCGGTCCATTCATTCGTCATTTATCGTCTCCAAAGACTCACTGACAAACATACTGTAACACACACACATAATGTCACACACACACACATACTGTAACACACACACACATAATGTCACACACACGCATACTGTCACATTCAATCTGTTACTCTGAGTCCTCGGACGAGTCGGGTGGTCTGGGCTTTCGGCACACACATACTGTCACACACACACATACTGTCTCACACACACACATAGACATCATCTCGAAACTGTTTGATTCGTGATCAGGGATGCTTGAAACGTGCTCTCCCGCCGAAAACTCGAATTCGAATTTTCGATCCCGTCACTATATTTTCCTTATACATTATTGTATATAAGTAAAGTAAAAGCATACCAAAGTTTTATTAGTTTGATCGGTACAGGCTGTTCTAAAAATAGGACAATGATCCATCCTCTAGATATACGTCCCATAGGAGAATCCTCTAGATAATTCTTTTTTGACAATCCTTTTTTACTGTATGGAATATTACCTTAATAAATTTATATGTATGTTTTTCCTGGAGTTCGAAACTTTAAAAAATTTGTGTGTTAAAAATATAAAACAAAAACCTGTAAGAATCGCCATTTTAAAAAATTAATAAAAAATGTCCAACATTAATTTAAACTTGCAACAAAGGCAAATATATAAAGATTCTTGAACAATATATTTTCTTTAAATTGAATTAAAATATGCAAAAGAATTTGTAAACACCACTTATGTGTGCTGTTCTATTTTTAGGACGATGAGGAAAGATGGGTTGTAATTACATAAAGAGGATAAAATAAGATTTTATATCCTATTTTCATTGCACTTTATAATAGAAAATTGCAAAGATTACATCAGATTTTTATCTTTTACATATAAAACTTTAAATTGAAATGTAGCATTAAAGGTTTTCTGTTCTTTTTTTTTTTTTTAAATTTTTAATTAGGAGCAATATCCGCACTGGAAAAACTCAGTTATCATCTGATTTGAGCCAAACTTAATACTGGAACTTAATACGTGAATACTGGAAGCTTATTGTTTTTATACGCAATTGAATGTTCAGAACCCCCCTAAATTTTCGAATGAAATTTTGAAAAAATCGTCAAAAAATCAAAACCGCTAATAAAGTTACGCAAATAGACATTTCTTATGTAATTTTTCATTAGAAAACGATTGGCATAAATTTTAGAACGCTAACATGAACCGTTCTCGAGATATTGTGCATTTTAAAAAAAAATTATGAAAAAGTCACATAAAAAAAAAAATTCCTATTGAGAAACATGTTCACTTTTCATATGTAATACCATGCGATAAATTGAGTGACATCATTCTCGTGGATCTAGCTCGTTCCATTCATGAAAAAACATACTTTGAATAATACTTTTGTATTTGAACGCCAATAGTCATTTATCTGCTGTAAGAATAACTTTTTTCTTCGTGTATAACGCTTGGCGAGATTTTGGCGACGAATTTGGCGGAATGTCGCCAACTTGGCGACTTTTTTGAAATGTTGCCAAATTAATGAAAATCTCGCCAAATGGATAAAAATGATGCTAAATCAATGAAAATGACGACTAATTGTCGAAAATTCAATATCTTGGAAAGAATATTAGTATCTACTATAAGAAAAACCTATTTTTTTACTGTAAAAGTAGTAAATTCATTACATTATATAAGGAAAGTCATGTGTTGCCCACATCAGATTTTTTAATTAGTTTCACTGTTAAGTTTAAATATATTAATTAGAATCGCTTTCGTAAGTGCTGATTGGCTCAACGGTCAAGTTGACTGATTCCAATGCAGTATGCTGTGGGTTCGGAACCATGATCTCATAGAGAGTAAATTTGTTTTGGTATTTGCCCTTTTTTTCAATTAGTTTCCCCGTTAAGTTTAAATATATTAATTAGGATCGCTTTCGTAAGTGCTGACTGGCTCAACGGTCATGTTGACTGATTTCAATGCAATATGCTGTGGGTTCGGAACCATGCTCTCATAGAGAGTAAATTTCTTTTGGTATCTGCCCTTTTTTTAATTAGTTTCACCGTTAAGTTTAAATATATTAATTAGGATCGCTTTCGTAAGTGCTGACTGGCTCAACGGTCACGTTGACTGATTTCAATGCAATATGCTGTGGGTTCGGAACCATGCTCTCATAGAGAGTAAGTTTGTTTTGGTATCTGCTTTTTTTTTAATTTGTTTCACCTTTAAGTTTATATATATTAATTAGGATCGCTTTCGTAAGTGCTGACTGGCTGAACATTCATGTTGACTGATTCCTATGCAGTATGCTGTAGATTCGGGTCCATGCTCTCATAGAGAGTAAATTTGTTTTGTTATCTGTGCTTTTTGAAATCAGTTTCCTCATTAAGTTTAAATAGATTAATTAGGACCATCAGTATGTGAGCTGTATGGCCCAGTGGTCAAAAAGTCTGAATAAAATTCCAGAGGTTGTGGGTTCGAGTCTAATCACACGTATTGAGTATAGCGAGTTAAGTCGTTTTGGTTTCTGCGCTTTTTCTGATAAGTATCTGTCTCCGTTAAAGTTAAATAGATCAATTAAATTCATTGCATCGTGAGCTGGCTGGCTCAGTGGTCATGTTGTTTGATTCCCGTTCCGGAGGCTGTGAGTTTGGGTCCATCCGCTCATGTTGAGTGCAGCAAGTTTGGTTTTTAAGCTTTTTTCTGGCCGGACTCTCTCTCTGTGTTAAGTTTAAATAGATTAATTAGGGGAGCAGGCTTGTGAGCTGGTTGGCTCGGTGGTCATTTTGTTCGCTTAAAGTCATAGAGGTTGTGGGTTCAAGTCCATCCCGACGCGAGTTGTTTCGTTTTAGTATCTGTGTTTTATCTGATTAGTCTCTTCATTAAGTTTAATTAGATTAACTGGGGCTTTCAAACCGTGAGCTGGATGGTTCAGTGGTCATGTTGTCGGACTCCAAATCTAGGGGCTCTGGGTTCAAGTCCTTTTATCTGCATTTAGATTTTCTAGCATTTGCGATTTCTCAACAGAGAACTTTTACAAAATTTTTTTACGGAAGTGACGTTACAGGAAATGACGTATCGGAAGTGACGTATCGGAAATGACGTAACAGGAAATGAAGTACCGGAAGTGACGTCACTGTAAGATCACTTAAGAAATAGAAAAGAGATGCATTATTTTCAAAACTGATAAAATTTTGGGACTTCGTTAACAGGTGTCCCATGGTGCAAAACAAACCCTGCACGAACTTTGGACGAGGAAGGGTGGTGGGTTCGACACCGAAGCCAGCAGGCCCGAAGAGAAACCCCGCCAGCAACGGTGGAACCGCAAGAACACCGCTCGTCCTCCACCTCGTGCAGATAATTTAGTAAGAAATATAAGAAAGTTAAGAATAAGAAAGATCTAATCAAGAATACCCGTCCTCTAAATAAGTCTTCAACCCCGCCTGATCGCGCTAACACCCGCTACTCTCTAGCACCCTTTTTACCCAAGCTGGAGTCGAACCCCGATCCTAAGCCCCGCAACTTGACGCCCCAAGCCTCTCGGCCAAGAAGGCGCCGTCCGGAACTTTGATTTCGGTGTATTTAACTTTAACATTTTAATATAGCCGTTTTAATAATTAGAGAAATCGTGGCTAAAATATGAGGGAGGACAGAACCCATCACAAAAGCTTTTGCAACTTGACGCCCCAAGCCTCTCGGCCAAGAAGGCGCCGTCTGGAACTTTGATTTCGGTGTATTTAACTTTAACATTTTAATATAGCCGTTTTAATAATTAGAGAAATCGTGGCTAAAATATGGGGGAGGACAGAACCCATCACAAAAGCTTTTGCAACTTGACGCCCCAAGCCTCTCGGCCAAGAAGGCGTCGTCCGGAACTTTGATTTCGGTGTATTTAACTTTAACATTTTAATATAGCCGTTTTAATAATTAGAGAAATCGTGGCTAAAATATGAGGGAGGACAGAACCCATCACAAAAGCTTTTGCAACTTGACGCCCCAAGCCTCTCGGCCAAGAAGGCGCCGTCCGGAACTTTGATTTCGGTGTATTTAACTTTAACATTTTAATATAGCCGTTTTAATAATTAGAGAAATCGTGGCTAAAATATGGGGGAGGACAGAACCCATCACAAAAGCTTTTGCAACTTGACGCCCCAAGCCTCTCGGCCAAGAAGGCGTCGTCCGGAACTTTGATTTCGGTGTATTTAACTTTAACATTTTAATATAGCCTTTTTAATAATTAGAGAAATCGTGGCTAAAATATGGGGGAGGACAGAACCCATCACAAAAGCTTTTGCAACTTGACGCCCCAAGCCTCTCGGCCAAGAAGGCGCCGTCCGGAACTTTGATTTCGGTGTATTTAACTTTGACATTTTAATATAGCCGTTTTAATAATTAGAGAAATCGTGGCTAGAATATGAGGGAGGACAGAACCCACCACAAAAGCTTTTGCAACTTGACGCCCCAAGCCTCTCGGCCAAGAAGGCGTCGTCCGGAACTTTGATTTCGGTGTATTTAACTTTAACATTTTAATATAGCCGTTTTAATAATTAGAGAAATCGTGGCTAAAATATGAGGGAGGACAGAACCCATCACAAAAGCTTTTGCAACTTGACGCCCCAAGCCTCTCCGCCAAGAAGGCGCCGTCCGGAACTTTGATTTCGGTGTATTTAACTTTAACATTTTAATATAGCCGTTTTAATAATTAGAGAAATCGTGGCTAAAATATGAGGGAGGACAGAACCCATCACAAAAGCTTTTGCAACTTGACGCCCCAAGCCTCTCGGCCAAGAAGGCGTCGTCCGGAACTTTGATTTCGGTGTATTTAACTTTAACATTTTAATATAGCCGTTTTAATAATTAGAGAAATCGTGGCTAAAATATGAGGGAGGACAGAACCCATCACAAAAGCTTTTGCAACTTGACGCCCCAAGCCTCTCGGCCAAGAAGGCGCCGTCCGGAACTTTGATTTCGGTGTATTTAACTTTAACATTTTAATATAGCCGTTTTAATAATTAGAGAAATCGTGGCTAAAATATGAGGGAGGACAGAACCCATACAAAAGCTTTTGCAACTTGACGCCCCAAGCCTCTCGGCCAAGAAGGCGTCGTCCGGGACTTTGATTTCGGTGTATTTAACTTTAACATTTTAATATAGCCGTTTTAATAATTAGAGAAATCGTGGCTAAAATATGGGGGAGGACAGAACCCATCACAAAAGCTTTTGCAACTTGACGCCCCAAGCCTCTCGGCCAAGAAGGCGTCGTCTGGAACTTTGATTTCGGTGTATTTAACTTTAACATTTTAATATAGCCGTTTTAATAATTAGAGAAATCGTGGCTAAAATATGGGGGAGGACAGAACCCATCACAAAAGCTTTTGCAACTTGACGCCCCAAGCCTCTCGGCCAAGAAGGCGCCGTCCGGAACTTTGATTTCGGTGTATTTAACTTTAACATTTTAATATAGCCGTTTTAATAATTAGAGAAATCGTGGCTAAAATATGAGGGAGGACAGAACCCACCACAAAAGCTTTTGCAACTTGACGCCCCAAGCCTCTCGGCCAAGAAGGCGTCGTCCGGAACTTTGATTTCGGTGTATTTAACTTTAACATTTTAATATAGCCGTTTTAATAATTAGAGAAATCGTGGCTAAAATATGAGGGAGGACAGAACCCATCACAAAAGCTTTTGCAACTTGACGCCCCAAGCCTCTCCGCCAAGAAGGCGCCGTCCGGAACTTTGATTTCGGTGTATTTAACTTTAACATTTTAATATAGCCGTTTTAATAATTAGAGAAATCGTGGCTAAAATATGAGGGAGGACAGAACCCATCACAAAAGCTTTTGCAACTTGACGCCCCAAGCCTCTCGGCCAAGAAGGCGTCGTCCGGAACTTTGATTTCGGTGTATTTAACTTTAACATTTTAATATAGCCGTTTTAATAATTAGAGAAATCGTGGCTAAAATATGAGGGAGGACAGAACCCATCACAAAAGCTTTTGCAACTTGACGCCCCAAGCCTCTCCGCCAAGAAGGCGCCGTCCGGAACTTTGATTTCGGTGTATTTAACTTTAACATTTTAATATAGCCGTTTTAATAATTAGAGAAATCGTGGCTAAAATATGAGGGAGGACAGAACCCATCACAAAAGCTTTTGCAACTTGACGCCCCAAGCCTCTCGGCCAAGAAGGCGTCGTCCGGAACTTTGATTTCGGTGTATTTAACTTTAAAATTTTAATATAGCCGTTTTAATAATTACAGAAATCGTGGCTAAAATATGAGGGAGGACAGAACCCATCACAAAAGCTTTTGCAACTTGACGCCCCAAGCCTCTCGGCCAAGAAGGCGCCGTCCGGAACTTTGATTTCGGTGTATTTAACTTTAACATTTTAATATAGCCGTTTTAATAATTAGAGAAATCGTGGCTAAAATATGAGGGAGGACAGAACCCATACAAAAGCTTTTGCAACTTGACGCCCCAAGCCTCTCGGCCAAGAAGGCGTCGTCCGGGACTTTGATTTCGGTGTATTTAACTTTAACATTTTAATATAGCCGTTTTAATAATTAGAGAAATCGTGGCTAAAATATGGGGGAGGACAGAACCCATCACAAAAGCTTTTGCAACTTGACGCCCCAAGCCTCTCGGCCAAGAAGGCGCCGTCCGGAACTTTGATTTCGGTGTATTTAACTTTAACATTTTAATATAGCCGTTTTAATAATTAGAGAAATCGTGGCTAAAATATGGGGGAGGACAGAACCCATCACAAAAGCTTTTGCAACTTGACGCCCCAAGCCTCTCGGCCAAGAAGGCGTCGTCCGGAACTTTGATTTCGGTGTATTTAACTTTAACATTTTAATATAGCCGTTTTAATAATTAGAGAAATCGTGGCTAAAATATGGGGGAGGACAGAACCCATCACAAAAGCTTTTGCAACTTGACGCCCCAAGCCTCTCGGCCAAGAAGGCGCCGTCCGGAACTTTGATTTCGGTGTATTTAACTTTAACATTTTAATATAGCCGTTTTAATAATTAGAGAAATCGTGGCTAAAATATGGGGGAGGACAGAACCCATCACAAAAGCTTTTGCAACTTGACGCCCCAAGCCTCTCGGCCAAGAAGGCGTCGTCTGGAACTTTGATTTCGGTGTATTTAACTTTAACATTTTAATATAGCCGTTTTAATAATTAGAGAAATCGTGGCTAAAATATGGGGGAGGACAGAACCCATCACAAAAGCTTTTGCAACTTGACGCCCCAAGCCTCTCGGCCAAGAAGGCGCCGTCCGGAACTTTGATTTCGGTGTATTTAACTTTAACATTTTAATATAGCCGTTTTAATAATTAGAGAAATCGTGGCTAAAATATGGGGGAGGACAGAACCCATCACAAAAGCTTTTGCAACTTGACGCCCCAAGCCTCTCGGCCAAGAAGGCGCCGTCCGGAACTTTGATTTCGGTGTATTTAACTTTAACATTTTAATATAGCCGTTTTAATAATTAGAGAAATCGTGGCTAAAATATGGGGGAGGACAGAACCCATCACAAAAGCTTTTGCAACTTGACGCTCCAAGCCTCTCGGCCAAGAAGGCGCCGTCCGGAACTTTGATTTCGGTGTATTTAACTTTAACATTTTAATATAGCCGTTTTAATAATTAGAGAAATCGTGGCTAAAATATGGGGGAGGACAGAACCCATCACAAAAGCTTTTGCAACTTGACGCCCCAAGCCTCTCGGCCAAGAAGGCGCCGTCCGGAACTTTGATTTCGGTGTATTTAACTTTAACATTTTAATATAGCCGTTTTAATAATTAGAGAAATCGTGGCTAAAATATGGGGGAGGACAGAACCCATCGCAAAAGCTTTTGCAACTTGACGCCCCAAGCCTCTCGGCCAAGAAGGCGCCGTCCGGAACTTTGATTTCGGTGTATTTAACTTTAACATTTTAATATAGCCGTTTTAATAATTAGAGAAATCGTGGCTAAAATATGGGGGAGGACAGAACCCATCACAAAAGCTTTTGCAACTTGACGCCCCAAGCCTCTCGGCCAAGAAGGCGCCGTTCGGAACTTTGATTTCGGTGTATTTAACTTTAACATTTTAATATAGCCGTTTTAATAATTAGAGAAATCGTGGCTAAAATATGGGGGAGGACAGAACCCATCACAAAAGCTTTTGCAACTTGACGCCCCAAGCCTCTCGGCCAAGAAGGCGCCGTCCGGAACTTTGATTTCGGTGTATTTAACTTTAACATTTTAATATAGCCGTTTTAATAATTAGAGAAATCGTGGCTAAAATATGGGGGAGGACAGAACCCATCACAAAAGCTTTTGCAACTTGACGCCCCAAGCCTCTCGGCCAAGAAGGCGCCGTCCGGAACTTTGATTTCGGTGTATTTAACTTTAACATTTTAATATAGCCGTTTTAATAATTAGAGAAATCGTGGCTAAAATATGAGGGAGGATAGAACCCTCGACAAAAACTTTTGCTTCGGGTTATAACAGCGGCACTTTACCGCAGCGCTACGAATGGCGTAGCAATTTTATTTTATTTTAACTATATAAAGCTTTCTCTGGTTTGGCGATTAAAATAATTCTTGGCAGAAACCACAAAATCTATTAGCCTGACAACAGTATATATATATATTATTTAAAACTAAAATCGACAAAGCACTGCGTCTGAAGAGGGGACAGAACCCGCGGTCAGCAGACCTGGAATTCGTTGACGAACTCTAACCACCAGACCGTTTGAATCACGAAAGAATTTGACGCTAGGAATTATTTAAGTTTTCATTATTAAAAAATGAAAAATAAATAGCCAGGTAGCCTTTTCATGCGATATTCTAATTTAGACCATATTGTACCAAGCAATGAAAAAATTAATATTTTTTTTTATAAAATCTTAAATGTGTGTTTCTCTAAGCATATGTATAAAATCAAAAAATCTTTCCTTAAATAATGCAATGAATTTACTACTTTAACAGTAAAAACAATAGGTTATTCTTATAGTAGATATATTCTTTCCAAGATATTGAAGTTTCGTCAATGAGTCGGCTTTTTCATTGATTTAGCCTTATTTTTATCTATTTAGCGAGTTTATCATTAATTTAGCAACATTTAAACAAGCGCCAAGTTGGCGACAATCCACCAAATCTGTCGCCAAAATCTCGCCAAGCGTTATGGATGGAGAAATAAGTTATTCTTACAGCAGATAAATGACCATTGGCGTTCAAATACAAAAGTATTACTCAAAGTATCTTTTCTCATGAATGGAACGAGCTAGATCCACAAAAATGGTGTCACCAAATTTATCGCATGATATTACATATGAAAAGTTAATATGTTTCTCTATGGGTAATACTTTTTTTTTATTTTACATGATTTTTTGATAATTTTTTTAAAAAATGTGCAATATCTCGAGAACGGTTCATGCTAGCGTTCTAAAATTTTGTGTCAATCGTTTTCTAATGAAAAATTACATAAGAAATGTCTATTTGCGTAACTTTTTTAAAGGTTTTGATTTTTTAATGATTTTTTCAAAATTTTACTCGAAAATTTAGGGGGGGGGGGGGTCTGAACATTCGATTGCGTATAAAAACAATAGGCTTCCAGTATTCACGGGTTGTGATTTTTGTACCAAATTTAGTTCGAATCGGTCCATTCATTCGTCATTTATCGTCTCCAAAGACTCACTGACAAACATACTGTAACACACACACATAATGTCACACACACACACATACTGTAACACACACACACATAATGTCACACACACACATACTGTCACATTCAATCTGTTACTCTGAGTCCTCGGACGAGTCGGGTGGTCTGGGCTTTCGGCACACACATACTGTCACACACACACATACTGTCTCACACACACACATAGACATCATCTCGAAACTGTTTGATTCGTGATCAGGGATGCTTGAAACGTGCTCTCCCGCCGAAAACTCGAATTCGAATTTTCGATCCCGTCACTATATTTTCCTTATACATTATTGTATATAAGTAAAGTAAAAGCATACCAAAGTTTTATTAGTTTGATCGGTACAGGCTGTTCTAAAAATAGGACAATGATCCATCCTCTAGATATACGTCCCATAGGAGAATCCTCTAGATAATTCTTTTTTGACAATCCTTTTTTACTGTATGGAATATTACCTTAATAAATTTATATGTATGTTTTTCCTGGAGTTCGAAACTTTAAAAAATTTGTGTGTTAAAAATATAAAACAAAAACCAGTAAGAATCGCCATTTTAAAAAATTAATAAAAAATGTCCAACATTAATTTAAACTTGCAACAAAGGCAAATATATAAAGATTCTTGAACAATATATTTTCTTTAAATTGAATTAAAATATGCAAAAGAATTTATAAACACCACTTATGTGTGCTGTTCTATTTTTAGGACGATGAGGAAAGATGGGTTGTAATTACATAAAGAGGATAAAATAAGATTTTATATCCTATTTTCATTGCACTTTATAATAGAAAATTGCAAAGATTACATCAGATTTTTATCTTTTACATATAAAACTTTAAATTGAAATGTAGCATTAAAGGTTTTCTGTTCTTTTTTTTTTTTTTAAATTTTTAATTAGGAGCAATATCCGCACTGGAAAAACTCAGTTATCATCTGATTTGAGCCAAACTTAATACTGGAACTTAATACGTGAATACTGGAAGCTTATTGTTTTTATACGCAATTGAATGTTCAGAACCTCCCTAAATTTTCGAGTGAAATTTTGAAAAAATCATCAAAAAATCAAAACCGCTAATAAAGTTACGAAAATAGACATTTCTTATGTAATTTTTCATTAGAAAATGATTAACATATATTTTAGGAGGCTAGTATGGACCGTTCTCGAGATATTGCACATTTTTCAAAAAAATTATATATAAAAAAAAGCAAAAAATATATTTCCTATTGAGAAACATGTTCACTTTTAATATGTAATATCATGCGATAAATTGGGTGACATCATTCTCGTGGATCCTAGCTCGTTCCATTCATGAAAAAAGATACTTTGAGTAATACTTTTGTATTTGAACTCCAATAGTCATGTATCTGCTATAAGAATAAATTATTTCGCCATCCATAACTCTTGGCGAGATTTTGGGGACGAATTTGGCGGAGTGTCGCCAACTTGGCGACTTTTTTAAATGTCACCAAATTAAAGAAAATCTCGCCAAATGCATAAAAATGACGCTAAATCAATGAAAATAACGACTATTTGACGAAAATTCAATATATTGGAAAAAATATAATTATATACTATAAGAATAATCTATTTTGTTTTTACTGCAAACGTAGTAAATACATTGCATTATATAAGGAAAGTCATGTGCTGTCCACATCAGATTTTTTCTATCTATAGCGAAGTACGCTTTTGTAACATTTTGGTATGGAGCACTCCCTTAAATGCACATTTTTGAAAAATTCGACTTTTGCAGGTGGTTTTATTGAAGGACTCTTGTACCAAATTTAAAGTCTCTATCTATTTGGAAGTGCATGAAAATGCGTGGAACATTGACGGACAGACTGACGTACACACGGGAATTACTTTACATGGAATGTATTGGGGAAGAAATTCGAATTCTAGTTTTCGACGGATTTACACATTTTGAGAATCCATGAACATAAATTAATGTTGATGTCTATATGTCTGGAAGTATGTATGTACTCGTATGTATGTACGTACTCGTATGTATGTATGAGTAGAAGAGAAATAAGAGTTGAGCCTCCGCAGGCGCAGCTGCTGCCTCTTTTGGGAGGATGCCTCTCTTGAGACCCCCCTCTTTTGAGAGGATGCCTCTCGGTGCCCGCCCCTCTTTTGGGAGGAAGTTTGGTGAGGTGGTACAGTACCGGATGCCTCTTTCGAAAGAGGCCTCGGCCAAGAGCGAAAGAGGCCTGATGACTCATACGGAGTGAATTTCACTTCTCTCGGAGTGAACTGTCTTGAGAGGGGATGACCTGAGGAAGTGGTTTCAATGGATGTCGCAATCGCTGACTGACCTTTGAGTATTCCACAATCTGGAAATGACGTGTCGCACCTTGGAGCTCCTGAGCACACGTCCTCCCTCGATGCTGGTCAACGACAGACTGAACGATCTTATCAGCGTGACGTAGTTAAAGCGCCCTCTGGCGAATTTTGATGAAGTGCTGCCATCTATCGGCATTTTTTTCCCCAAAAGAATTTAATGTCTCACTTGTCAGGTGCGGGACTCGAACTTGTAACCATCTGATTACAGTGCCTGCGTCTTATCCACTGGACCACAGCACCCGTGCTCCGTAGAAAGTTATCTTCGAACTGTACCTTATCAGAGGAAGCAGGAGATAGAATATTTTTCGTTCGGTGAATAGCGATGTATTTTATAAAGGGATTTCGGTGCGTTTTAAAACTGAATGTTACGGACTGAATATAAAATTGTGTTGTGATTTTTAAAACAAATTGAATACGGATGAACACAAAAATTGTATTCAGTGGACACCATGATTTTTTTTTAAATGAATTGAATAAACTCAAGTATAGTTACACATTTTCAAAATTGTGTTAAGTGAATAGCATTCAACCCTTTTAACACTTAAAAACAATGAATGTAATACTTAGCTAACATTGTATTAAGTGATATATAGCAATATGGATTTTTTTTTTTTAAATAAATCTTACAGCATATATCAATATGATTTTTATAATAATAACGAAATGATTTCGAATGTTTAAAAACAAATTGAATACGGATTTCCAGTGAACACAAAAATTGTGTTAAGTGAACAGGATTCGACCCTATTAAGTGTTGTGTATTTAAAAACAAATTTATACACGTACACAAGCTTTAAAATAGCGCATTGTATTTAGTTAAAATGAAGTGAACAAGATTTGACCATTCTAAGTGTGTGTGTGATATATAGCAATGTGGATGTGTTTAAAAATAAATCTAACAGTATATACGACTGTTATAATAACGAAATTATTTTTTTTTCTTCTTATAAAAATAATAATGAAAATTAGAACTCACGGAACGACATCTTCACTAGCTGCTGGCCAAACTCCAAATGAGATCTATGCACTCATTACGCTGTTAAAAATTAGATCTTATCTATAATGACGTCAGCAGTATGAGGTGTTGCCACCTATTTTTTCTAATAATATATTTCTAGTAACTGAATACTTCAAGGGTCTGATTTGCTACACGTAATCTGAAATACATCATTTTAATGATATTGTGCATTGAATATGATTTGACCATCTTTAAAGTGGTGGATGTAATTGAAATATCGAAGTTTAGAATTTAACAAGCTAACGAATCGAACTTTCCCAAAATTTTAGCATTTAGTTTAAATAAAACCCAATGAATGTGATATGACCATTTTCACAGTGCACACCCTAATTTTAGTATCATTATAGAATTTTAGAAGTGTGTGTTTTTATAATGTGAATAGGATTGATTTGAAAGTTCACAAGATGACTCCAAAGTTCACAAGATGACGTCATTGGTCCAAGGTTCCCAAGATGAAGTCATTGTAATTAAAATTTTTATAATTGTGAATAAGTGATTTAAAATTAAGAAGTAATTAAAATCGGTAGTAATTAAAAAAAATTTAAAAGGTTCAACGTCTATCTTGCGGACCTTGGACCTATGACATCATCTTGTGAACCTTGGACCAATGACGTCATCTTGTGAACTTTGGAGTGATGATCTCATTTTATGTGAAATCTTAGATAAGATAAGAACTGATAAGCTCTCATCTAATTGTTGCAATTAGTGTGTTTATCGTTCATTTCTAGTTTGGATGTCGCCTTGTGAAGACCTCGTACTGTTAGTTATTTTCGTGTTTTTGGTAGCTATTCTTGTATATTCCGCGTGATACATATCACCTAAAGTTATAAAAATATATATAAAATTTTTCTAAGTATATAATGTTAATGTGATTTAAAATTAGGAACTTTAAGTAAGTTTGGTACATATTTTCACTCTATGATTTCTAAATTTTCTCATGTAGATAACAATTGTATTTACCACAATCTAATGTTGTACGATTCATTAAAAATTATAAGTTCTAATCACTTCATATCTTATGTGATCTGTTTGCACACGACACTCGATTTAGGTTACGTGATTATACTTATGAAGTTGTTTGATAAATCATTTCAACTTTGGGCGTTGTGTGGATAGGTTTGGTTCGCTCATAGCTGCGACAAAATTATAATGTTTTAAGATGTTAGTGTTTTAAAAATAAATCTTATACTGTGAATGTCGTAGTTGGATGTTACTATCTAAAAAGAATGCCTAAAATTCAAAGTATGCCATCACTCGAGCAAATAATTTCTAGTGTAAATAGTGCGGAGTTGACTGTTCCTGCCCTAGAAGAAACAAAATCTGTGGACATTGTCTCAGATGTGATTAATTCGCCCTCACAAAAATTTGCTGTGGATTGGTTAGAGACCTATCTTATGTCTTCCAAAACCCCAGCAGAAACATCTACCGTTGTCAATTCACAAGTTCTCACCGAGGTTGAAAACTCAACTCAAGATCTGCTTTCTTGTGCTCTAACACATAGCGGAGTGTTATCTTCCACTACAGAATCAGTTTCGACTGAATCTACTTCTTCAGATTTTATGCAAGATGCACTCCGTCGTTGGCATTTAGGTTCTAATGTGTATGTATATTTGAAACTTCGTCATGGAAAGTTAAAAGTGTATATATGGAAATATCTCTCTAACGATCGAAATGAATTACAGCCTACGCGTGAAGGTGTTACACTGTCACCGGCTCCTTTCTGGTAGGTCGGACGGTCTGGGTTTCAACATCAACAACTGTCACCGGCTACGTGGAGTGATTTTTCTCAAAAATTGTGGTCGTTCAATATTCTATATGCAGATACCTCTTTCGTCAGTCGCAATGAGTTGTTCTGTTTTAATGACAACGGAAAATTGCATTTGCAGAAAATAATTCAATTATATGATTCAAAATTTTGTCTAACACAGTGTCATATTACCTTAGATAAAAATCAAATAGCATGTTTACAGAATAGTGTTAACAACATTAGTATACATCTTCGAGAAAGTATATTTATAGAGTGGCTTCCTGCTCAAATATTAAAAATAAAGAACACTATAACCTTTCTACCATCACTTATTTGTGACAAAATTTTGCATTCGAACAATTAATCTCTTGTATTCATGACAGCATCATGTGTCATGTAAGAAAACTTTTCAAATGTGTTGGCTGTGTTGGTCAAGTTGAAGATTTAAGTTACCATGAATGTCTTTACAGCACTCCATTACAAATGTATGACAGAGTGTCTGAACAAGTACTTCTAAATCTTGACATTAATAAGATTGCTAAGAAAGTTTTGTTGCGTGGTGAAGAAGTCTTTTACTGCTATGATAGAAATTTTTTCGAGTCATTCAAATCAGAGGACTATGAAAGTGCGATAAGGAAATTATTTTAACTTATTTGTTTAAATGTACAATTGATAATGGTTAATGTGTATTTCATGAATAATAGATTCATTAAATGGTTTTTATCTTTCAAATTGAATTCCTTATTTATACTCATTAGCTAATTTTTTTTTTTTTTTTAGCATGTTCCATTTAAAAAATGTTATATGGTTATGAGTTATGTATCTATGCATTCAAGTGTAACAGGTTTACTAATCTCACTTTTTAAAATAAAATATAAAAAATTATAAATAGATTTATTCGAATCATATCAAATGTCTACAGTGTGAGTTTCATAACAAAAGATATTTACACTTTACAGAGTTTAAATCATAAAATTTATAATCAATGTCAAAATTCTGAATTCATTCAAAATAAATGCTAAGTTATGTTCCATTCTCTAAAGTATGAAGATTCATAAACAATGTTGTGTTTCAATCTCTAAGAATCGGTGAAAATTCGACTGTAGTTTCTTAAAAATCTACGAAGTTGGGACTTATTCTGTAATAAGTGTAAAATTTTGTTGTAGTCCTGTCATTTTCTGTGTTGTCAAATATGTACATTCAAATGGGATCATTTATTAAGAGCAGAAGGGTCTTATGGAGCACCTACAGCCACAAAATTGTGACATTTCTATGTGCATGTCAATAATGTCTCGTATTAAGATATCAAAGCTCATTACATGTTTCTTTTAAGGTGTTAATTGCATATCTTTCATATTTTTTAATGTTATTGCAATGTACTGTACTTGTCTCAGAGGGTCACTCTTTCATTTAAATTCAATGTTAATAATCGCCTATCCTTAAAAACAGTAAGTTATATGCTATTCTTCTTTAAAAAAAATATATATATATATATAGTCGTTTAATGATCTTAAACGTTGTTGTAACAATAAAAACCTAGCTCTTATTTGATAGTCGTGCACTAAATTGTTGTATGTATTGAATAATTCGATAAATTTTTCATTTAAATATGTGATCTGCTTAAAACAATAACATTGCAATTATCTCGCTTTGCGAACATGAACTTTGGGTCACTATCTGTTACACTGATAAGCACGATAAGCTATAGAGCCGATTTAGAATGTATTCAGGGTGAGATTTTGGCTTGCATATTGTGTGTGTGTGTATTGTGGTAGTGTTGGTGGTGTTCTGTATTTATGGAAAATATGTATTCATATACATATTCTTTCTGAGAGCAGCTTTTTAAAAATAAGATCCACACATTTTAGTGGTGTCTATGGAAATGTAAGGATCCAATCATGCATTTGCAATCGTTGGATTTCCACTTGGACGAATTCAGACGTAAAATACACCTCTAATGTTTTTTTTTAATTTATAACTTAACATTTAGAAGGTATATGGAATATCTGCTTATATGAAATAAAAAAAAATGGTTAGCATAAGGTGGTTAATTACAAGTTATTAAAAAAAAAAAGCGTAATTAGGAAAGAATAATTGCCTGGTGGCAACACGTCAGCATAATGACGTCATTATAGATAAGATCTAATTTTTAATAATGTAATGAGTGCGTGTGTCTCATTTGGAGTGTTGACGGTAAGCTGTGAAGATGTCGCTCCGTGAGTTCTAATTTTGTTAACTATTTTCAGTGTGAATATAAAAATTATATGAAATGATTCTAAATATTCAAACTTAGAAGCTTCAACTAAGTTTTGTTTCATCGAAATATTTGTCCTGTAAATATTTGCATCGGTAAAAACACCATTGGTAGTTCAAACAGTCGATTCGTATTTAGAAAATTTTAGAACCGTAGTGTACAACTGTCGAAATCTATTTTAAAAGCTGTCGAAACATATATTTTTTTCAAAAAGAAAAAAAAAAGTACTCCATACAATTTATGTCTACCGATGAAATACAACTATTTCGGACATTCTTAAAAATTTAAAAAGTTTAAAAGTTAGTGCGATAAAATCTCACACAATACTTACTCCCCGGCCGTCCAACTTGTTACTCTAAGTCCTCTGGACGAGTCGGACGGTCTGGGTCTTCCACAATACTTACTCGTTTCATGTTTAGCAGGTTTTAATACTGGGTGTTGAAATCTAGGTACATGTATGTGCAAAATGGTCTATTCCTATTCAATAGATTTTAAAATGTATTGGTGTCCTCCTGTAAAAATAATCGAAACTGTACACTCACTTCTAAGTTCTATAATGGTAGTAAAATTACGATGTGAAAATGGTCATATCATATTCATTGGGTTTTCTTTAAACTGAATGGTAAAATTTTGGGGTGTATCTGTGAAAATTCATTGGCCTGTTAAATTCTAAACCTCGATATTTCAATTACACCCACCACTTTAAAAATGGTCAAATCAATCCTATTCACATTATAAAAACACACACTTCTAAAATTCTATAATGATACTAAAATTAGGGTGTGCACTGTGAAAATGGTCATATCATATTCATTGGGTTTTATTTAAACTAAATGCTAAAATTTTGGGAAAGTTCGATTCGTTAGCTTGTTAAATTCTAAACTTCGATATTTCAATTACATCCACCACTTTAAAAATGGTCAAATCATATTCAATGCACAATATCATTAAAATGATGTATTTCAGATTACGTGTAGCAAATCAGACCCTTGAAGTATTCAGTTACTAGAAATATATTATTAGAAAAAATAGGTGGCAACACCTCATACTGCTGACGTCATTATAGATAAGATCTAATTTTTAATAGCGTAATGAGTGCATAGGTCTCATTTGGAGTTTGGCCAGCAGCTAGTGAAGATGTCGTTCCGTGAGTTCTAATTTTCATTATTATTTTTATAAAAAGAAAAAAAAATCATTTCGTTATTATAACAGTCGTATATACTGTTAGATTTATTTTTACACACATCCACATTGCTATATATCACACACACACTTAGAATGGTCAAATCTTGTTCACTTCATTTTAACTAAATACAATGGCCTATTTTAAAGCTTGTGTACGTGTATAAATTTGTTTTTAAATACACAACACTTAAAAGGGTCGAATCCTGTTCACTTAACACAATTTTTGTGTTCACTGGAAATCCGTATTCAATTTGTTTTTAAACATTCGAAATCATTTCGTTATTATTATAAAAATCATATTGATATATGCTGTTAGATTTATTTAAAAAAAAAAAAATCCATATTGCTATATATCACTTAATACAATGTTAGCTAAGTATTACATTCATTGTTTTTAAGTGTTAAAAGGGTTGAATGCTATTCACTTAACACAATTTTGAAAATGTGTAACTATACTTGAGTTTATTCAATTCATTTAAAAAAAAATCATAGTGTCCACTGAATACAATTTTTGTGTTCATCCGTATTCAATTTGTTTTAAAAATCACAACACAATTTTATATTCAGTCCGTAACATTCAGTTTTAAAACGCACCGAAATCCCTTTATAAAATACATCGCTATTCACCGAACGAAAAATATTCTATCTCCTGCTTCCTCTGATAAGGTACAGTTCGAAGATAACTTTCTACGGAGCACGGGTGCTGTGGTCCAGTGGATAAGACGCAGGCACTGTAATCAGATGGTTACAAGTTCGAGTCCCGCTCCTGACAAGTGAGACATTAAATTCTTTTGGGAAAAAAAATGCCGATAGATGGCAGCACTTCATCAAAATTCGCCAGAGGGCGCTTTAACTACGTCACGCTCAGGAGCTACGTGTGCTCAGGAGCTCCAAGGTGCGACACGTCATTTCCAGATTGTGCAATACTCAAAGGTCAGTCAGCGATTGCGACATCCATTGAAACCACTTCCTCAGGTCAAGGGTCATCCCCTCTCAAGACAATTCACTCCGAATGAGTCATCAGGCCTCTTTCGCAATTTCCCTCTTGGCCGAGGCCTCTTTCGAAAGAGGCCTCCGGTACTGCACCACCTCACCAAACTTCCTCCCAAAAGAGGGGGGGGGGGGCACCGAGAGGCATCCTCCCAAAGAGGATCCTCTCAAAAGAGGGGGGTCTCAAGAGAGGCATCCTCCCAAAGAGGATCCTCCCAAAAGAGGCAGCAGCTGCGCCTGCGGAGGTTCAACTCTTATTTCTCTTCTACTTGTATGTATATATATATATATGTATGTATGTGTGGTGCACGTATAACAAAAAGTTCTTAAAGTTAAACTTTTACCTTAATTATCATTAACATATCTATATATCTTAACATGGCCGTAAATTGCTCGTATTAGTGGACTGATTATTATTATTGTACATTGCATTGTTTGCCGCTATTAACCCTCCAATTATTTATCTTTTGCGTGAGTTCTGTAAAAGAATATTAATTAATGTAATACTAAATTGACTGCACCATTTTAACTTTAACAATGACACAATTATTAACAACTAGCAGCATACCCGTTCTTCGTACGGAATATATAATATAAAGAAACTTATAATTCGCAATCATGTGCAAATTCTGTTGATATATTCAATTTATTGCTCCTAAAGAGAAGTTGAATATCTGCTCTCACTATGCAAAATTATCTTCACGGGCAGATCTGAGGAATAAAACATCCTGCCCTCTTTTGTAAGCAAATTTACAAAAAAAAAAAAAAAAAGGAATTGAATCAATATATGCAACCCCGGACTACTTATATTGTCGCAGATTAGAAAATATACCAGTGTGTTAGTAGAAGATTACCCGTATTACAATATGAGTTTCAAAAATATTTGCCAAAATAAAAGAGATGACGTAATAAATTGAAAATATCAATAATCCCTGTTATCTTTATACCAGAAGGTCGTAATTGATTCCAATATATATCAAAATATAAGCCAATATACCTGCACTACTTATATTCTCGTAGATTAGAAGATATATCCGTGCATTTGTAGAAGATTACTCGTACAACGTACTATATATGAGTTTCAACAATTTTCGTCATAAATAAACAATGGCATAATAACTTCAAAATATCAATAATCCCTGAATCAACAGTCCCCGAAAATATCAATGATAATAATGTTTAAACCTGAAGACCTTAATTTATATTATCCAGTCAAAAATGCAATGTCAATGAAATTTATTTTATATTCATATCTTTATTATTAAATCGGAAAAGATTTAATAAAAATCGTATGGCATATAACACATTGGATCCATTGCTAAGCGACATGATATCATTTGCTTCAAATAAATGGATGGAAATCATATCGTCTGAATAATGCTATCTCCATGGAAGGTTTGGCGACATTTTCGTCAATTGAGCGATAACTTATAAAATCGCCAAGTGGGACTGTAGAACTAACTGATAGTCCCATTTTGCGACAAATTGATGAAACATCATCACAATACTATGCCCTAACAAAACACAATTAATTTCATTTATTAAGCGCAATTTTATCAATTCCATGACACTTTTATGGATTTACAAATATTTTTATCAATTTGGTGATATTAAAAAAATTCGTTAAATGTGTTACTAAGTAGGATGGATGGACTGACCGACAAATGCTACAGAAACATCATTTCAGTTCTCTATTCTAAAAAAACAAATTTAATTTCATTGATTTGCGTCATTTTTATCAATTTGGAAACATTTCCGCTAATTTGGTAAAGTTTAAGAAAAGTTACGAAGTTAGTGATATTCTGCCAAATTCGTAACTCTGAATTTGCAGATCTGAGGAATAAAATATCCTGATCCCGTTTGTATATACTAAATGAAAACACTAAAATTGTATAAGATACACCCGTACTCATTTTTGTTTCAACAATCGGCTAAATGAATTTATTGGGTAAACACAATATATGAGTTTATTAGCTAAGCACAATATATAAGCTTGAAACCTCTTTGCCAAAAGAAATGAAAGTGATGTACGCAGTTCGCAATTAATATAATTAAAAGAAAAATCAAACCGTTTTTTTCTAAAATATATTTTTATATCCATCTATTTATCATTCAAATCGAAAAAATAATAATAAATATTAACAACAAATTTAATTTCATTCCGTTGCAGAGCAACATGATATAAGATAGAATCTTCCTCATAAAATGCGAAATTAAATAGCCATTTTGATTTCTTTATACTTTTCATCGTTGAGTAAAAGCTTGTGAAAGTTTACCCATGGAGGTAAATTTTTCCATTTAATTTCATGTTTTAAACAATTCATGTTTTCCGATAGTGACTAATTAATGCAAAAGTCCTGCACCAAACTCGGAAATAAAGTTTTATTTTATTTTGACGTTTTAAACAAACGATTTTCATCTTTTCCGTTTGGATAAACCACGGAGTTGGAGAGTAGAACTCTTAGGAAAAAGTTCCGTTTTTCATTAATATCTCGACAACCCCTGGTCGTAGAAACTCGAAACTTGGACTAAATTTATGGGGGGCTATTTCAAAGCTATCCACAAAAATTTCATTAAATTCGGTTCAGCCGTTTTCCCGTTATGATGAGACAAATGAAAATTTCGTTTTTTACTAATATCTCGAGAACCACTGCTCGTAGAAACTCAAAACACAGACTAAATTTTAAGTGGCGCTATTTCTAGCCTACCCACAACATTTCATCAAATTCGGTTCAGCCGTTCTCCCGTGATGATGGGACAAACAGACAGACAGACAGACAGATTTTCAATATTATTTATATAGATATAACATACTCAATTATTTAATTGCAATAATTATTCTTATTATTAATTATTCTGGCGGAGAGACCATGTGAGACCAATATAAAAATGCCTAAATATTTTTAGACCTTTAGTTTTAATGGGCACATACCTTCACTTTCGGCCTTGACCATAGATCATAATGCTTGCATCAGTTACTCGTACTGGCCGTAACTCTGGGTGTTTGGCTCCATCTCGTACTTTTGATTGCACTGCACAAATCAATAGATCTAGCCATTATTTTGGAACATCTACGGAACACTCTACATCTCTAGTCGTCGTGCTATATTCACCAAGTATCGTCGTTCTTGTCATCATGTCGAGTAAGTACATCTGTCCCCCGATTTACACGGAAGATAGGTTCTGCACAAAACCGTGTAAATTGAAATCTTGAATTTTGCTAAGTAAAATCGTGTAAAACGAAAATAACCCCAAAATGTGCATGATTCAGTCATTTATTTAAGTAAAACAAAAGTAAGACATCTTAGAAAACTTAAAATTATACTTAGTTCATAAAAAAACAAACATATGAATGTAGTAATATAACATATTTAATTTATTTTACATCAGGAACAAAGAGCAAAAAAACAAAAAGACCCTTAAAAATTAATTATAAGTTTAATCACTGTCATCACTTTCATGTACTATCAGTCTTTTCTTTCTGATAGGTATGATATCTCTTTCATCACTTGAGCTTTCTTGATGCGATTCTGGCTCAATGGTTGACGAATTAGGCAAGATCTCGGGTTGACAAGACTTTGTCATGAAATCGGTAATTAACAATTGCGTAAATTTTTTTGCTAAATCTTTATAGACCTCATCATATTGATTTAAGCATTTACGAAGGTCTCGCTGGAATCGGAGAGCTCGATCAACATTTGTGTCATATTGTAAGAAATGGTTGACCAATTTTCTTCCCAAATCAAGTCCTACGGTTATGATTCTTTCTGTGAATGCAACTGGTTCAGTTGGCTCTTCATCAGAATCATTGTTTTCATCATGTTTGTTTGTTTCACGAATCATGTTAATTAAATCATCTTCATTCAATTCTTCATCAGCCATTATTTCTTCAATATCTGCCTGAGCTAAATCTTCAAATCCTTCTCCTCCTATAGTATGGGCCAACTCAGTGCTCTGAGAAAATTCATGCTCTATTGGTGATTTATCATTTCCA
Source organism: Amaurobius ferox (assembly GCA_951213105.1). Taxonomy (NCBI): domain Eukaryota; kingdom Metazoa; phylum Arthropoda; class Arachnida; order Araneae; family Amaurobiidae; genus Amaurobius; species Amaurobius ferox. The sequence goes on along the minus strand of OX578154.1, from coordinate 81,772,268 downwards.
CTTTCAACGACATCCGGCCATATTGCTTTCCAGCAGGCGTTGATCGTTGATTGTTTGATCTGAGTGTATGACAGTCCAACATGTATGTTCAACATTCCTTGCAATACAGTCCAACATTCCTTACCAAAGGAATAAAATTCAAAAATGTCATCAAATCTTTGTATAGGCGTATATTTAGCGGAATATACATTTTTATCAATTTTTTGAAATCTGTTAATTTATAAACCGTGTAAAAGCGAAATCGTGTAAAACAAGTGCCGTGTAAATCGGGGGATAAGTGTATTAACTTCATCATCGTCGTTATGTCATAGGGTCGTCCTTAAGTCATAGGTTGTGACTCTTTTTTGCCTCAGGACTGTTACTCCACCCTTTCTCTCATTTTCGGCCTTCAGGGTTGAGCAACAAGCACCTTCTCCATTGGTTAACCTTTTACCCAATGTCGTTACTTCACATTTTCTTACGAGATCGTTCGACCCCCTCTATCTTGACACTTCTAAATTTATGGTTTTATCTGACCTTTGGGTTCACGTTCTGTAAACCTTGGCGTCATTCAGACTGGAGGTATTGTCCAATGTTTCAGCCCAATAAATTACTGGCATAAAACTGTCTCACCAAAACAAGTGTGAGATCTATTTCTGGTCTCACAGTATGTACTTGTACGTATGTTTGTATGTATGTATGTATGTATGTATGTATGTATGTATATATGATTGTGCTTTTATTTGAGAGTGTCAGTACGTGTGAGTCTGTGGACACGATGTCTTTAGAACTAGGTAAGCGAGTCAAATGAAATTTGGTCTGATTACCACAGTTGGAAATATTAAATATTGATAAGAAATATTAAATATTGATAAATAAGTTTATTCTATAATATTATCGATTATAATAAGCAAACTGATATTTCATGTAATTCGCTGAACTATTTATATCGCTCTCCCAGTGAAAAAAAATTCCGTTATTTTTTTAATTTTACAGTAAACAGTGCAATATTTCAAGAACGATGCCTGTTAATTTTGTTTAAATACTGTCACGATTTTTAAATATTTATATAAAAGTACTTAAAAATTACTATTTTTGCAACACTTTTTAACATAATTTTTTAAAATATTTTTTGGGCCTTGATTCTAATGTAAGAAATGGGCCTTGATTCTAATGTAAGGAATAGGTCTTGATTCTAATATCTTAAAAATCAATGGCCCTCTTATGTTTATCGATTGCATTCATCGCGCTGAATTTCATTCGATTTGCTCAATTTATTTGAGGTACATCGTTCCACATTCTCACGACACACAGCTGTTGAAAAAGAATGGTTGACGTGTATTCAATGATGTTCAAAACTTGGCCGAATTTTTGACCCCATTACAATACTTTCCCTTTACATATACTATGCATTTTAGGAAGAGTAAAAAGTGAAAAGGAAATAAAACCGTTGCCATTTTTCCGGCAAGTATTTTGTTTTTTGTCCGAGAAAATAAATTACTGCTATTTATCTCCTGTCAAAAGCAGGTCTTATCGTCTGCCCTTCCTATGTGTTCTGTTTTTCCCCCTAACGAGGTCTAATTTTCCTCTTGTATTTTGTAAAAAATTACCCTGGAATTCATTATCATTCGTAGTTTTTTCCACTTAGTGATTATATTACTTTTCAGTAATCTTAAGAGGATTTATAATTTTGAAATTCATTACGTTTTGTAAAAATTTAAAAGTGCTTTATTCAAGGAAATAAAATGTTGAGCCGCACGTCCGTAACAAATAACACATTGTAGATGGACCGGTAACATAATAGATGGTCTGGTTTCGCTTTTATTATGTGTTATTCTGCATGGGATAGCCGACAAGCGAACCAAGTGGAGGACTACCTTTCTTCTGAACTATGGCATTGAAGCAATGGAATGTTGAGCATATTCTCCTGATCTCAATCTTATTGAAAACTAGAACGAATTATCTAGCGATGTTCGTGTCCTAAATAAGCAGACACTATTTATAAATAATTAAATAAGCGGCCGCTACTTAAATAATACATTCACACTCCAAATTGCACGCTGTTAGGGAAAAAAATGAGGAGGGCTTGAACTCCCAGGTGGACATGTAAAATACACCGGTAGAAGGTCGATTCCGGGGGATGCGCGGAGACATAGTGGAAGATGCTTTGCGATTACTGAATGCGATTACTTAAATTACAAAAATTGAAATTATGAAATCGAAGCATTTTTTGGTTAGGATGCTAAGATATATGTTGAACGCTTAGCCAAATTACATAATTGTGCTAATCTTAGGACTTCAGATGCGATGATATATGTATCAAGTAACGTAAAAAATGCAAAGTCCCATGTATTTAAAAATAAATAAATATGACGGAGTTGTTCTACGGATTCGATTCAAAGATTGTTGGAATGAACATTTTTCGATCGTTCCCATGGTGTCAAGATGGGAACTCCGTGACAGTTTTCAGTTGCTACGATTTGTATGATTAGTATTTAATTTCTTTAATTTTATTTCATGGGTAAAGGAATATATAACGCCCTCGTAGAAGTTATTTATTTTTTGTTCTAAATGAGCGTATCTTAAAAGCATTGCTTGGTTTTCGAGAATTCGCTGCATGTTCCCGTGTAATTTCAATCAGAGGTTTGCTTCTTGAATCCTGGGCAACGTCAAGTACATTTTCTAGTTAACAATTTACAATAGAAATGATGTATTAGACAATGGAGCTGAGTTTCGCATTTCCTGATATTTTTCTTTTTAGTTAAATCAAAGGACATTTTTAAAGATTTTGTATAAATTGAAAGAAAAACCGTAAATCATTAAACTAAAAGAAACTAGTCTTACCATTTTACGAGTTTGACGGCTTAATTGCTAATGCATACAACCGTTTTGAATTCTTATAGAAGAATTCCAGTGAGGCTAAGTTTATATGTTTAATTCAAGTTTCTTTTAGAGAGAGAGAGAGCGGAAGTAACTGAAAGGGAACCCATAAAGAGGATGAGTAGTATTTACAGAAGCAATAAAAGTACGTGGACACTGCCTTTCTCTTAATGAAAGCATTCTGTTATTCCGAGACATCTCCAGCTGTCACGTGACACTCCAGGCATTGTGGGAGTTCTTTTGCGTCAATATATTTTGTCCTCCTGAAGAAAGAACTTTTCAAATAATTCTTGCTGATAAAATTAACTCGATAAATCTTGAAAGGTCACATATTTAAGGTGTGAATACATTTTTTAATCATTATGAATCGTCAGGGATGGAAAATAGAAACATACCAAAGTCAAAAGAATGGAATTAAACATTATATTTTCGCATTGAAACAATATCGTTTGGTCTGAGTGTATGCATGCATGACTATTTGCGTATATCGATTGTGCATTTGCTGTGTATGCAGTAATTGCATCAATAAAAATTTTGTATGAAATAATACAATATTTTGTATAAAATACATATTATTATATTTACAATATTTACAATTACAATATTGTACAATTTTTTTACAAATAATATTTACATTCTTATTTGTAAAATATAATATATTAATTAATAATTAATAATGTAAAATATTAATAATGTAAAATATTAATAATGTAAAATATAATAATTAATTAATTATTAATTAATAATTAAAATAATTATTAATTTTTTACAAATAATATTTTTACAAATTGTACAATATTTTGTACAATTGTACAATTGTATTGTACAAAATTGTAAATATTGTAATATTAAATATGCATAATATTTACAATATTTTGTATAAAATAATAAAATATTGATTTAAAATAAAAATTGATTATAATTGCATCAATAAAAATTAAATTGCACGATAAAAATTTTAAGATGTGCAAAAATATTAATCTCACAAAAAGACCACTTCATAGTAAAAAAACTCCCCGCCAAGTACAGAAAACATGGGCCTCCTTCAAGAACAGTTATGAAATGGCTTGCTCTATTCTTCACAGAGCTGGAGCAGTACTTTCAGGTCTAAGTAAATTGTAAGAGATCCTAACGTTCCTTCAAATCACACGTAGCCCGTTTTAGTGGTGGTAAAAAGATTTTGACTCGCTTTTAACTTGCGGTAAAATCCCTACATTATATAACACAGTAGCAGTAATATCATTAATTATCATTATTATTATTTCATTAAATCCCTATTGTGGTGTGGAGTATTGTGGTGCGATTCATGATGCTATGGAAGGATATAAGATGCAATTCCGCATGACACACACACACAAACCCTCACACACACACATATATGTACAGAATTCTGTATATAATACACACACACACACACACATATATATATATACATACACTCACGGACAATGGAAGTTGCTCGCCAAGAAGAAAACATGGTACAACCGCGAAATGATGCAAATAGCTAGAGGGTGGGCTGGTATGCAAATGATCCCAGTCTGGTGTGATTGCACATGACCGTACATCCGTGAGTGGCGTTGCAAGCATGAGGTAGCGGTCTTATTAACCGGCGTGTAGTCGACGCCCCATCAATGCGAGAAGCTTCGGTCGACGCAGGCACGAGTACGGAGTGAAAATAATGGTGGGTAGATGCCAGAAACGTCGATATACACAACGGACGGACTTCGAGAGAGGCCTAATCATCGGGCGGAAAACCACAGGGTGGTCAGCGCAAGTGGATCGCTCGGACTATACCCTCCGACTGTGTTGGGAGCACTGGTCACGGGACGCCACCCAGACACGGAGGACTGGCTCTGGAAAGACCAGGCATAACACGAGTAGAGAGGATCGAATGATCGTGCGGTAGACACGTATAGAGCCCACAGAGACCCGATCCGCTATACAAGCGCACGCAGCGGCTCCTGTGTGCCCACGAACCTTATTTAGACAGCTGAAGGAAGCGAATCTGCTATCCCAGCGTCCCTGACGTGTACTGCCGTTAACACGGGAACATCGGCGGCTCCGGTTGCAGTGGTGCCGGGCCAGAGCAACGTGGAACGCCACAAATTGGCGATGTGTGATGTTTAGCGATGAGTGCGGCTTCGTTTTGGAGACCGATGATCAGCGCGTCCAGGTGTGGAGGTTCCCTGCGCACCGCCACAATTCCAACCTCGTTATCGAGCGCCACACCATCCCCAATACAGACATCATGGATTAGGGAGCAATAGCCTACGACAGCCGATCCACTCTAGTAGTGGTACCTGGAACATTGACGGGCCAGCGGTACGTGGATGAGATTTTACGGCCCCATGTGCTCCCATTCGTTGCTGGGATTCTAGGTGCGCAATTCCAGCAGGATAATGCCTGGCCGCACACGGCTGGGGTCGCCCAGGCCTGTTTGAGTCATGCCCAGACACTTCCATTGCCTGCCCACTCCCTAAACCTGTCCCCTATCGAGCATGTGTGGGACCAGTTAAAACGCCAGCTGCCTCGTTACCGCAATCTTCGGGATTTGTAAAGTAACGTCCAACAGCTGTGGACTCGTCTGCCGCAGGACAACATCAGGCGTCTATTTGACACCATGCCATACCGTATTGCTGCTTGTATCGCAGCACGAGGCGGTACGACTCACTATTGAGAATGACCGGACTGTGTACCACAGCTCCCTCTGTACGTGTTCTGCTGCGCTGTTTTTGCAATCATGTATATCATTCATCTGTATCCTTCCATCAATAAAATTTCAGGTCCATCCTATGCGTCCTTCTTGGTGTGCAACTTTCATTGTCCGTGACTGTATATACTAATATATATATATATATATATATATATATATATATATATATATATATATAAATATATATATATATAAATATATATATATATATATATATATATATATATATATATATATATATATATAATTTCGATCCACTACTTAGGAGAAGGCGCATATGCTGCTTTTGTTCCATAGTAGAATACAAGGATTAAAAATGAAAGCAGATAAAAAACGGGAGTGACCATATAAATTACATAAAATGGTAGGGGTGGATGGCGGCACCCCTTTCCCGTTTAAAGCAGCTTTTACAACCCGGGTAACGCTCACGGCACCAACATAATTCCATGGTCAGTCCCCCAAATGTGCGAAAACGAAAGCACCCGAACGGACTCAGAGTCAAAGATGAAAACGATGTAGAAAAAAGAAAGAAATATCCTTCAACCTAACCCAGTGGAACATCTCCTTATAAGGGTAAAGTCGCACATGCGCAGAGATATAACTTGATACCAGTTTCGCAATTATGAATATAATGCCTCACTTAACGTTAAGAATATTACAACGTTTCTTTGAAGAATGAATTGTAATAATGCCGTATAAAATTCATAGGATAATTTCTCTTTATTGCCTCCTTTATAAATTTGTTACATTTGTAGATGCAATCTTTCTTAAAAGTATTGTAATTTTGGTTTCTTCTAAAGTAACCAATTATTATATTTCTGAATACATTCTTGGTTAGGCTTGAATTTCAGTCGATTATATGATTTATCTTGATACTGTATGATTCTCTTTTATCGTGTAGCTCTGTATAAATTCCATATTTCTGGTGTTTTTTTATTGTTAAATCTAAGAAATTCACCGATCCGTCTTCACTCACTGGATTTTCGATTAGGTCTAATTCGCTTTGGTAGAATGTGAAATCAAAGTTTGGGGTGTTTTCATATCCCCCAATTAACACATCATCGACGTAACGGAAGTAGGGCATTTCCGATAAGATATGAGCACCTCTTTCGTATTTTGATAGATAGATATCCGCCAGTATTGACGAACAACTTCCTCCCATAGGTATGCCTTTGATTTGCTTGTAAAAATTTCTGCCGTCATGAAGTATGTTTTCTTTTAATACCAATTCCACCAAGTCCAAGTATCTTCTGTAGGTTATATGTTTTTTTAAATCGTATTCTTCATGTAAATCTTTCAGAAGTAATTGTAAATTAGTTAAATCAATATTATTGAACAAATCTCGAAAGTCGTAACTTTTAAAGTTGATATCCTTGTTGCAAAATTTTAGCCGGTTTATTAATTCTTGTCCATTTTTTATCATGATAGAGTTATGTTTTTTAATATGAAACATAACTATTTTGAGTAAATCCAGAAGTTTTTTGTTTGCTAGTTCTAAATATGATGCACATCCCTCTGTCACTGTTCGAAATTTGACAGGTTTTTTGTGTAATTTGGGAATGAGGACCAAATATAGAAATTTGATTGTTTTGATATCCATTCCTATTCTTTTGTAAAGAGCCTTTATTCTTTTTGTCAGTATCAATGCGTTACTGGGTATTATTGTATACATTTCACTATCCTTATAACATTTGTCCAATGTATCCATATAAAACTTCATGTGAATGCATAATTCGATAAATTTTATCGGTATATGTTAAGACAAAATCTTCTTTAAATTGCTTGAAAGAGGATGGGACTGTAATTTCACTTGTGTTATTGCCATGCTTCGGGTGGTAGTGACAAAAAGCTCTATAAAAACTGTCTTTCCACTTATTAAAAGTTTGTACTAGTAAACTATGTTTTACCGCCATTCTATAAATGAATAGCTCGAGATCATTATAAAATTCGCTATGTAAATTTTTAAATTCTTGTATATGGTACTTTGTACCGAGTTGAAGAATGTTTTTAAGTTTTTTGTCTGTAATAAATTCCAAGTTACCGGATGTTATCTGCTTATGATATTGATCACTATGAATATTTTCATGACAATTACAAGTTTCAATATTATTTGATGTAACATCTTGACATAATTTGTTATAGTTGAATAATTTCCTTCCGTTGGTTCTGACGAATCGATAATTTATCATGATTTTGATGTTAGACAAGGGAAAGAAATCTTTTATATTATTTAAAATAGAATTGAATGGGATGTTTTCATACTGTTTGTTCTTGAATGTTGTAATAAAAAATTCTTTAGATGCAATAGTTGTCTTTAAAGTTGAAATTTATTATATAATTCCATCCTTTAAAGACAACTATTGCAGTAATGAAGAAGCAAGTACGAATATTGATATACTATTAGACTTAATCAAACTCAGAGCCAGAATATTTAACATAATACTTAAAAAAAGTGAAAATTTAATAAAATCAAAGGAATTTTTTATTACAAATTTCAAGAACAAACATTATGAAAACATCCCATTCAATTCTATTTTAAATAATATAAAAGATTTCTTTCCCTTGTCTAACATCAAAATCATGATAAATCATCGATTCGTCAGAACCAACGGAAAGAAATTATTCAACTATAACAAATTATGTCAAGATGTTACATCAAATAATATTGAAACTTGTAATTGTCATGAAAATATTCATAGTGATCAATATCATAAGCACATAATATCCGGTAACTTGGAATTTATTACACACAAAAAACTTAAAAACATTCTTCAACTCGGTACAAAGAACCGTATACAAGAATTTAAAAATGTACATAACGAATTTTATAATGATCTCGAGCATTTATAGAATGGCGGTAAAACATAGTTTACCAGTACAAACTTTTAATAAGTGGAAAGATAGTTTTTACAGAGCTTTTTGTCACTACCACCCGAAGCATGGCAATAACACAAGTGAAATTACAGTCCCATCCTCTTTCAAGCAATTTAAAGAAGATTTTGTCTTAACATATACCGATAAAATTGTATCGAATTATGCATTCACATGCACACACACACGAAGTTTTATATAGATACATTGGACAAATGTTATAAGGATAGTGAAATGGATGCAATAATACCCAGTAACGCATTGATACTGACAAAAAGAATAAAGGCTCTTTACAAAAGAATAGGAATGGATATCAAAACAATCAAATTTCCATATTTGGTCCTCATTCCCAAATTACACAAAAAACCTGTCAAATTTCGAACAGTGACAGTGGGATGTGCATCATATTTAGAACTAGCAAACAAAAAACTTCTGGATTTACTCAAAATAGTTATGTTTCATATTAAAAAACATAACTCTATCATGATAAAAAATGGACAAGAATTAATAAACCGGCTAAAATTTTGCAACAAGGATATCAACTTTAAAAGTTACGACTTTCGAGATTTGTTCAATAATATTGATTTAACTAATTTACAATTACTTCTGAAAGATTTACATGAAGAATACGATTTAAAAAAACATATAACCTATAGAAGATACTTGGACTTGGTGGAATTGGTATTAAAAGAAAACATACATCATGACGGCAGAAATTTTTACAAGCAAATCAAGGGCAAACCTATGGGAGGAAGTTGTTCGTCAATACTGGCGGATATCTATCTATCAAAATACGAAAGAGGTACTTATATCTTATCGGAATTGCCCTACTTCCGTTACGTCGATGATGTGTTAATTGGGGTATATGAAAACACCCCAAACTTTGATTTCACATTCCACCCAAGCGAATTAGACCTAATCGAAAATCCAGTGAGTGAAGACGGATCGGTGAATTTCTTAGATTTAACAATAAAAAAACACCAGAAATATGGAATTTATACAGAGCTACACGATAAAAGAGTATCATACAGTATCAAGATAAATCATATGATCGACTGGAATTCAAACCTAACCAAGAATGTTTTCAGAAATATACTAATTGGTTACTTTAGAAGAAACCAAAATTACAATACTTTTAAGAAAGATTGCATCTACAAATGTAACAAATTTATAAAGGAGGCAATAAAGAGAAATTATCCTATGAATTTTATACGGCATTATTACAATTCATTCTTTAAAGAAAAGTTGTAATATTCTTAACGTTAAGTGAGGCATTATATTCACAACTGCGAAACTGTTATCAAGTTATATCTCTGCGCATGTGCGACTTTACCCTTATAAGGAGATGTTCCACTGGGTTAGGTTGAAGAATATTTCTTTCTTTTTTCTACATTGTTTTCATCTTTGACTCTGAGTCCGTTCGGGTGCTTTTGTTTTCGCACATTTGGGGGACTGACCATGGAATTATGTTGGTGCCGTGAGCGTTACCCGGGTTGTAAAAGCTGCTTTAAACGGGAAAGGGGTGTCGCCATCTACCCCTACCATTTTATGTAATTCATATGGTCACTCCCGTTTTTTATCTGCTTTCATTTTTAATCCTTATATATATATATATATATATACATATACATATATATATATATATATATATATATATATATACATATATATACATATATATACATATACATATATATATATACATATATATATATTAATCAAGAATATTAAAATAACAGTTTTTCCAGAAAGGGATAGGGATTATCAAAGATATTGTATTTAATTTCCCAAGATATTGAGTTTTGTTAATTTTGTGACATTTTACAAAAATCTATAAGTTAGGGGTATATCTTTAAATTTGTTACCAAGTAAGATAGATAAGCAAATAGATAGGCAGTGAAAAGTTTATCATATAATACTTGTAGTATACCTGCTCTTCGTATGGAATATATAAAATAAAGAAACTTACATTCACAATCATGTGGAAATTCCTGTAGTATTTTAAATGAAATTGTTATTCAAAACATTATATTAAAATATTTATATTAATGTTCTTAAAAAGAAGTTTAAGAATCTCTGTTTTCGCTATACAAAATTATCTTCACAGGCAAATCTGTAGAATAAAGTATTCTAATCTCGTTTGTAATTACAAAATTTACAAAAAATTTACAAAAATTTATGATATTGAATCAATATATGCTAAAATAAAAGCGCTAAAATTGTATGGGAATACCCGTACTACTTATATTCTCGTAGATTAATAGATATACCCGTATATTAGCAGAAGATTGCCCTTACTACAATATAAGAGTTTCAAAAATCTTGCCAAAATGAAACAGATGAAGTAATAAACTGAAAATAACAATAATCCTTGTAATATTTAAACCTGAAGGCCGTAAGTGATATAATACAGTCAAAAACACAATTTCGATAAAATTTAATTTATATACATTTTTTTATTATACTCTATAACAAAAAATTCGACGCACCAAGAAGGAGTTGTCCAATTGTAATGAAATTTCGTAGGCAAAGACATTTTGAGAGAATATGCAAATGAATAAAATTTGGTGTCCAATTAATAAAAAATCTGATGTGGGCAACACATGACTTTCCTTATATAATGTAATGAATTTACTACTTTTACAGTAAAAAAATAGGTTTTTCTTATAGTAGATACTTTCCAAGATATTGAATTTTCGACAATTAGTAGTCATTTTCATTGATTTATCGTCATTTTTATCCATTTGGCGAGATTTTCGTTAATTTCCCAACATTTCAAAAAATCGCCAAGTTGGCGACATTCCGCCAAATTCGTCGCCAAAATCTCGCCAAGCGTTATGGACGAAGAAATAAGTGGGTGTTACAGCAGATAAATGACTATTGGCGTTCAAATACAAAAGTATTACTCAAAGTATCTTTTTTCATGAATGGAACTAGCTAGATCCACGAGAATGATGTCACCAGATTTATCGCATGGTATTACATATGAAAAGTGAACATGTTTCTCAATAGGAAATATGTTTTTTTTTTCATTTTATATGACTTTTTGATAATTTTTTTGAAAAATGTGCATTATCTCGAAAACGGTTCATGTTAGCGTTCTAAAATTTATGTCAATCGTTTTCAAATAAAAAATTACATAAGAAATGTCTATTTGCGTAACTTTATTAATGGCTTTGATTTTTTGACGATTTTTTCAAAATTTTATTCGAAAATTTAGGGGGATTCTATACATTCGATTACGTATAAAAAAAATCTGATGTGGGCAACACATGACTTTCCTTATATAATGTAATGAATTTACTACTTTTACAGTAAAAAAATAGGTTTTTCTTATAGTAGATACTAATATTCTTTCCAAGATATTGAATTTTCGACAATTAGTCGTCATTTTCATTGATTTAGCAACATTTTTATCCATTTGGCGAGATTTTCATTAATTTGGCAACATTTCAAAAAAGTCGCCAAGTTGGCGACATTCCGCCAAATTCGTCGCCAAAATCTCGCCAACCGTTATGCACGAAGAAAAAAGTTATTCTTACAGCAGATAAATGACTATTGGCGTTCAAATACAAAAGTATTATTCAAAGTATGTTTTTTCATGAATGGAACGAGCTAGATCCACGAGAATGATGTCACTCAATTTATCGCATGGTATTACATATGAAAAGTGAACATGTTTCTCAATAGGAATTTTTTTTTTTTATATGACTTTTTCATAATTTTTTTTTAAAATGCACAATATCTCGAGAACGGTTCATGTTAGCGTTCTAAAATTTATGCCAATCGTTTTCTAATGAAAAATTACATAAGAAATGTCTATTTGCGTAACTTTATTAGCGGTTTTGATTTTTTGACGATTTTTTCAAAATTTCATTCGAAAATTTAGGGGGTTTCTGAACTTTCGATTACGTATAAAAACAATAGGCTTCCAGTGTTTACGGATTGTGATTTTTGTACAAAATTTGGTTCGAATCGGTCCATTCGTTCGTCAGTTATCGTCTCCACAGACTCACTGACACACACACACACACACACATACTTTCACACACACACACACACACACACAGACATCACTTCAAAAATGTTTGATTCGTGATCAGGGATGCTTGAAACGTGCTCTCCCGTCGAAAACTCGAATTCGAATTTTCGACCCCGTCACAATACTTTCCTTATACATTATGTATATAAGGAAAGTAATAAAGAGTGGGAGCTCCAGCTCATCAGAACTGCGCATTCAGCAGGTGTATATAAAGAGCGATTCTGAATCTGTGGTCAAAATTTCTGTTGCATTTCGACTGCGGATATTTTACGTCTTTGGTAGTCATTTCTTGCACACTGACAGCACAGCGGTACGTAGACAACATTCTACGTCCGGTTGTGTTACCGTTCCTTTTGCGACACCCCGGACATACTTTTTAACAAGATAAGGCCCGGCCGCACACGGCACGTGTTGTTTTAAATTGTCTTCAAGCCTGCCCAACACTTCCTTGGCTAGCTCGGTCTTCTGATCTCTCTCCCATAGAGCACATTTGGGACGTTATGGGAAGACGATTGTAGCCATCCCGGAATGTTGACGATTTAGCCCGACTGTTGGAGACAATTTCGCAAGACCTTAAGCAGGACACCATCCGTGAACTTTATCAGTCTATGCAACGCCGGACGACATCTTGCATCCAGGCCAGAGGTGGACCAACGCCTTATTGACTTCCTCCCTTTGTATACGGTCAAACTCTAAATCATTAAATTGTTCTGAAATTTTAATCGTTTCTTTTTCTATGTATGTCCTTCAGATCAACTAATTTTTATCACAATCGGACAACTCCTTCTTGGTGCGTCGATTTTTACTTTCCTTATATACATAATGTATAAGGAAAGTATTGTGACGGGGTCGAAAATTCGAATTCGAGTTTTCGACGGGAGAGCACGTTTCAAGCATCCCTGATCACGAACCAAACATTTTTGAAATGATGTCTGTGTGTGTGTGTGTGTGTGAAAGTATGTGTGAGTCTGTGTGTGTGTGTGTGTGTGTGTCAGTGAGTCTGTGGAAACGATAACTGACGAACGAATGGACCGATTCGAACGAAATTTGATACAAAAATCACAATCCGTAAACACTGGAAGCCTATTGTTTTTATACGCAATCGAATGTTCAGAACCCCCCTAAATGTTCGAGTGAAATTTTGAAAAAATCGTCAAAAAATCAAAACCGCTAATAAAGTTACGCAAATAGGCATTTCTTATGTAATTTTTCATTAGAAAACGATTGATATAAATTTTAGAAGGCTAACATGAACCGTTCTCGAGATATCGCACATTTTTCAAAAAAATTATCAAAAAGTTATATAAAATAAAAAAAAATATTTCCTATTGAGAAACATGTTCACTTTTCATATGTAATACTATGCCATAAATTGGGTAACATCATTCTCGTGGATCTAGCTCGTTCCGTTCATGAAATAAGATACTTTGAGTAATATTTTTGTATTTGAACGCCGATAGTCATTTATCTGCTGTAAGAATAGCTTATTTCTCCATCCATAACGCTTGGCGAGATTTTGGCGGAATGTCGCCAACTTGGCGACATTTTTAATTGGTGCCAAATTAACAAAATTCTCGCCAAATTGATAAAAATGACGCTAAATCAATGAAAATTACTACTAATTGAAGAAAAGTCAATATCTTGGAAAGAATATACTATAAGAATAACATTTTTAACACTTTGCAACAAAGTTGAAAAGTGTTTATGACTTTGTTCATTCTGTCTGTCTGTCTGTCTGTCCGTTAGCACGATAACTGCCGCAAAAATGACTTAATCAAAATGAAATTCTTGTATGTTGTTCAGACGGTCTGTAGGACCTATGGGAATATAAATGTGTCGTAACCGTTGCGACATTTGATGACGTTGGTTCCAGTAATGACAAATGAATAATATCACCCAATTAGTTTTGGATTGAGCCCGGGTTGAAAAAATGAAATACATTGATCCCTATGGGACCTAATTTTTCAAACATTTTTTAAGCGGATTTAAAATTCACAAATTGCTTCGAAAATTTTAGGTAATATTCAAATTGTTCCATAAAATATATAAAAAAAATTCAGCGAAATATATTCTGTAGTTTTTTAAATAAAAATTAAAATAATAATAACATCTCTTATATGAAGCGATCACGTGACCATGATATGAAAAGATCACGTGACCCACTTAATAATATATGGCATCCATCTTGTCTCAAAATCGTGATTTTTAAAGTTCTTTTTAATTCATATTGAGTGTTGTATCCGTCCTAAAACCACTTTATTTCTGCTTAAATTCTGTGCATCTACATACTGAAACAACGCAATTACAATATATTTGAGTTTAAATGCTCATCCAAATTTGATTATTTGAATAATTATTTGAATTATTCTCCATAAGTGAAAAATAGGCTTCATTGTAGAATGAAGCCTATTTTTCACTTATGGAGAATGTAAATACCAAAAGATGTAGAATGAGTTGTATAAGAATTACTGTATTTCTTTAATCTAAAATTATTCAGCTCATGGAGTCTGCAATATAGCTGATATGAATGAAATATTCATTGATTTTACACAGAGAGCAGACGATTTTTTCGATGAAGTTTTACGCATAGAGTTTAATTATTTGTAGCTCCATGGTCTTAATTTTTAAATAAAATAAGTTATTATAGTATTGTGATGAATGACATGAAATTTATGAATGAAATGCTGCTTTTATAGAGAGACCCAGGCGTGTTATTTTTTCTATGACGTCATTTGAATGAATTTCAATTGCTTTCGATGAAATTTTCAAATATAATAAATTATCGTAGTATTATGATAATTCTAAAATTATTACCGAGGAATGTATCACATTTTAGAGATATTTAAACCAGACAATTTATATTTCAATGCCGTCATTTGAATGAATTTCATTTTTTTCGATGAAGATTTAAGTTTTCAAATATAATAAATTAATGTAGTGTTGTGATAAGTTTTAAAATATTACGGAGGAATGTATTGCATTTTAGATATGTTTAAATAAAATTGCATTGAAGTTGGAAAGTGTTTCATAATCGACGCTTTAAACATGATTGATCTTTCTTGTTTTAACTGTAAAAGTAGCAAATTCATTGCATTATATAAGGAAAGTCATGTGTTGCCCATATCAGATTTTTTTTACTGTAAAAGTAGTAAATTCATTGCATTATATAAGGAAAGTCATGTGCTGCCCACATCAGATATTTTTGTAATAGAGTGTATTTAAATTTGGAAAACATTTAATAAAAATCGGTTGCCGTAATAAGCGCATTGGATTTAAATCCTATGCAAAGCGACATGATATCATTTTCTTCAAATAAATTTGCGGAAAAATATTGTCTGCATAATGCTATCTCTATAGAAGGCTTAATTGTGGTTTTTTAATTTATATTTCGACAACCTCTGGTTTTAAAAACTCGACTCATAGACTGAATTTTAAGTGGGGATATTTTACGGTTACCCACAAAATTTCATGAAATTCAGTGCAGCCGTTCTCTCGTGATGATGAGACAAACACACAAGCACCCCCCCCCCCCCCACATACATACTGACAGACAGATAGACAGACATATTTTCAATTTTATTTATATAGAGACGCCAGTTTCATTTTGTAGCATGCTAAATTAGTTCACTTGATCCCTATATATCCCCAAAGTGAATCTTTTCACTGGAGAAAGCTATTTCGATAGCATACATATTTTGTGAGGAAGCAGATGTTTTAATTTTTTGATGTGGCAAATGTTTAATTTAGCGCCTCTCTGATGCGGAGGCCCAGGGCTTATGCCCAGCATGCACCTGCGTTAATCAGGCCTTGGCGATATTACGAACAAACGGCAAAACGTACAGTTATGAAATTTTGCCTTTTGTTCTTAATACAGTAAGAAATCGTGCTTAATAGCAGGTGGCATGAAATAATTCGCGATGCAGGTTCAGCGAGTGCCAGGTAGTAGGACACGAAGTCTCCCAACACACTAAACGAATATCGAGATTGGCGAACGTAGCGAGCTGAGGGCTGGGCTTGGTGAAATTGTTCGCGAAGAGAGATCAGAGAGTTGGTGAGCGTCAACTAACAAGGGGATGAAGCCGTAACGAGTGCACCACGCCTACGGTGAGCTCCGAATAATGAGCGGCAGCGAATAGAAGGTGGAGCCCTGGTGTTTTGCGAGCATAGGGCGGTTGTGAGCGTCGGTCATATTGAAAGAGCTCGCACTCTAGGACCGGTGAATATCAGATAAAACAGGAGGGTCCCCAACGGGTGTATTATGCCTGCGTAGCATGCGGCACGAAAGTGCTCGCAAAGCGAGCTTAGCCAGAGTTAGTGAGTTTTGCGAGCGTTTGGTAGGAGGCAAAGCCTCCCGAACCGTGAAACGAGTTACGGGGATTGTATGCTATATTGTTGTAAATCTCTCTATACTGAATACGGAACACGATATTTCGCCACTGTATTACGAATAAACGGCAAAACATAATTATGAAATTTTGTCGTTTGTTTGCACTATAGTAAGCAAGCGTTCTTAATAGCAGGAGACACAAAAGAGTTCGTGCAGTCTCAGTCAGCGCCAGGAAGTAGGAGATTAAGCCTCCCAACTCACGAAACGAGTTTCGAGGTTGACGAGCGTAGCGAGCTGGATGAAATCGTACGCGAAGTGAGTTTAGGGAGTTGGTGAGCGTCAGTTAAGAAGGAGGCGAAGCCCCAACGGGTGCATAACACCTGCGGCGAGCTCCGATTAATGAGCGGAAGCGAATGGAGGACGGAGCCCAGGGGTTTTGGAAGGATCAGTAAACATAGGACACGTAGGAGGTCGTATGCGCCTGCCGGATTAAAAGCGCTCACGAAGCGATCTTCAGGGGGCACCAACGGGCTGTTATGCATGCGTGGCAGGCGGCACGAAAGTGCTCGCGAAGCGATCGTTAGCGAGTAAGAGGCGAAGTCTCCTACTCGCGAATCGAGTTGCAGGGGTTGGCGAGCATAGTCAGCAGAGTGCAGAGCCCCCTAGTAAAATTAAATTATTATTCGAAGTTAGAATTGTTGTAATTATTTAATTTGATGCAACGATAATAAGCATGTGTTTCACGATACGTATTGCTTCTCGGCATACCTGTTGCATTAATTCCTGTCTAAAAGACACCTTTTCCGAAGTCCAATAACGGGTAATCATATGCTGGTTTTATTCTGTATTTTAAAAGGAGTATCCGTACACACATCGAAGTTTCCCTTAGATTCGTGAAAATGCCACGAACGTGTATGGTTGACTTATATCATGAATAGACCTATATAAAGTGTACAGGTCTACTTCAAACGAAAATGCATTTATTACTTACCACAGTTCATTGATTTTCTGTTTTCAGCCAAATCTGTACCAAAAATACGTTTTCCTTCTTTGTTTACACAGTAGCACCTGAAAAAGATTTAAACCGTAATTACCAGTACATTGTTAGGCCAAAAATTAATTGGCCGCATACAATATCTTCAGGCCACCCGGTACTGAAAAAAAGAAAAATTAATCAAAGTGTTTATGTAAAACTACTCCCCTAAGTAGACAATCAAAATTCATGTTCCTGTGGTCCATGCAATGCGTGTGAAAAAATTCAGAGCTACAGATCACAGGGAGGGACTTTTCCAAAATCATCCTATCTTATACGCCCCTCAGTCGTAAATCGAAAATCCGTCTTCGCTAAGTTTTTACCCGTGAACAATATTGTAAGTGTTGTTGTTGTTGAGACCCAGACCGTCCGACCTACCAGAAAGGTGTAAGGTAACTGTATGGACGGCCGGGAAGTGCCACCCAATTTAGACCGGAACCCAGTGGGGGAGGCATCCACAGGGACCGTACCCTCCTTCCCCTACCACCAACCTCTCGGAAGGACTTACGGACCCACATGTTTAACGTGATCGTACTCCGCATGAACACGGCGGCATTTTGTGGTAGCGCGCGAATCTAGCGCGCAAACCACGGGGATACCGCACCCGAGATGGCCAACAGCACGCGGTGTTCCGAGGTGGTCACCCACCAAGTACTAACCGCGCCCGATGCTGCTTGACTTCGGTGATCTAACGAGAACCGGTGTTTTCAGCACGGTACGGCCGTTGGCCCACAATATTGTAAGTGTGCAAAAATTGCTTCGACAATAGGGGCTTGATAATTTGTCCCAGTAGCTCAACGTTAGAGTGTCAGATGGCCAGTTTGAAGATTCAGGGTTCGGTTCCCGGTTGGAGCAGAAAGGTTTTTTACAATAACGCCAGAAAAAACAACCCTGTAGATTAGTACAAAAATGTTGGAGGTCTGTAAGTGATCCTAGTACGACTAGAGCGGATTTAGTGGACTCTGGGATATTAGGCGCCGATTTCAAACCGAGAGGATAAATACCGCGTAGGAAGCTAACCTGGAGGAAAAAAATAGCATCAGGGAGCTAACCTGAGGTAAAAATAGCAGGAGGCGGTTATTCAGATTGTCAGTTGTGTTGGGGGGGTTTCTTGCATTTATGATATACTCAAAACATACATTCTATCATTCAAAATATTCTAAGTTTTCCAAGTTCTTAGAACCTAAAAATCATTCTTCTGAAAACACTCAAAAATATCTGAAATTTGTAAAGTTCATCTAAGTTCATCTATCCTGAAAACATTCTGAAAATAAACTGAAAGTGGACCTATTGACCAGTTTCCCTACGTGTACAAATATGTACTCTACATGTAATTAAATGGAACTTTCCTAAAAATAAAAACATTAAAAGTAAAAGAAAGAACACAGAATTTAGGTTTTTCAAAATCTAATGTTTATTAAAATTTTAAACTTCACTTTTAAAATAATTTTTAAAACATTTTACATCTCATTAACTAAAATCAAACATCTTAAATAATAAAAATAAATGGAATTGCCGGTCGTATAGTGGTAGAAAAAACGTTAGAATATTAAATTTTAAAGTTAAGAATATTAAACTTATACAACTATTTATCAAAACTAAAATTTGGAATAAAAAGAACATAAGTTAGCCAGAAGGGAAATTTAGAACAAAAGTTAAACTTAACCTCAGGTTCAGGTGACCTAAAGTATATAGGTCAAAAGGGGTCTTATTCTATGCCAGCTCAATTAAATTTTAAATAAGGCAAAAGTAAACTAGTCTGAAACTTGAAGGAAAAGAATTATATCACCAAGGCTCCAAGAAAAACGGCGGAAATCGGCGGGAGGTAGAATCACCAAACGTGCAGCAGATCCAGAAAACACCAGAAGAGGAAAATCCATGGCACAGGATCACAATATGTCCAGCAGAAAATCCGGAAAAGGCCGTTCCACGGGATTCAACTCCAAAGAGATTCTCCACACCAGCTGAACGTCGAGTAATAAAAAATCCTTTCTCCCAACTGCCGCACCGGACTACTGACATCAAAATGGAGAACTTAACATGTGTCCGTCAATTGGGCTCGGAAATGCGAACTCCATTCATCATAAAATAGAACTGGCAGCTTGTCAAGATAAACAAATTTCTAATTGGCCGGTAAGACTTCCTCGGCCGACATCACATAAATCGTGAAACATCTTGGATCATTATTTAAATGATATGAAACTAATTAGCATGACTCTTCATTCCGTCGCAGCTTCCAGACATAAACAACATCAGAGAGCACAGCGGCAAAGGACTGCTGATTGATTATAAACTAAACAAATCAATCCACATCTTGAAAAACAAAACACACATCACAGCCGGGAATAATGATACATTTCAAGCCGAATTCGAACTACGGCTCGCGCCGAAGCGCTGAAAACAACAACTTTGACAGATCACATCTCAGGTTCTAATCAATAAACAGAAGAGAGCGAAAAAACGCGCGATTTTGCTTATATACTGCGAAACATCGCTGCCACAGATTGTAAACAAAATTATCGATGAACGATAAAATAATTAATGACAGACGATTTTAATATTACGATCAACCAATTAAAAACTCGAAATTTTAAAGAAGAGAAATGGAATTTCAGAGCAGACGAAAATTAAAAGAAATGAAGTGAAACGATTTGGAAATATACGAATTCGGCAATAATTTAAATATGGACGATTCTGAAATATTTAAAAAGCTGAAAATAGAATAAAACTGTAAAATTGCGATGAATTAACCAATTTTTAACAGAGAGCAATAAATTTGGAATCAAATTAAAGGGAATTAAAAGGGCAATAAATGGAATCACAAATTAGCCAATTTAAATAAATTTAAATTGCTAAAACCTGAAAGAACGAACTTTCGCCGTTTTTAACACAAAACCTATGGAATAGAACCTATTTGGAACAGAAGAATATCAAAAACCTAAACAATTGGAAAATGGATAACTAAAAGAGAATGACTATGTAAATAAGACCCCTGAACACATTTAAACAAAAACAAAACCCCCCTAAAATAATTAAATATCCAAAGGTATAACCCAACAACTCCTTCGAACGTCCCAAAAAAATTTTTCATTTGAAAAATGAAAAATTTTAGCTAACACATGACAAAATTTCGCGAAACGAAGGAGAAAAAAAAACAAATCTAAATCTCAACTACAGCTGTAACATGAGCCATAAAAATCATATAAAAATCAAATTCCTTATAAATGAATCAAAAATCAAATAATCATTTCACTAAACATTTCATAACATCAATTATCATATTTCTCAATATTTCTCTAAACTCTTAAACATACATATAGATTCAACATTAAATACTTCAACTTCATTGTAACTCTATATCATGAAAATTCATCAATTCATTTTAAAATGCTCCAACAAATACGTCATCAAAGAGAAGCAGTAGAAAAATAATAAACAGATCTCTATATCATTAGCTGTCATGAATAAACATAAATTTTAACGAAAACTTTGGACCAGCCAAAGAATTCCAATATTCTAAACAATAAATTTTGAAATGGTACCTTCAACATAACAACCAATAAATACAAATCATCAAATTCATCACCATCTCTATCTACTCCAGAAAGAAAACAATCATTCGAAGCATATTACTCTATTTAAATAATAATATCAAAGTTGGCTCAAGTTACAAACAAAAAAAAATAGTGGAATATTTACCCCCAAAATAATAAACTCAATTCCCTAACAATTTGGAACTGAACACAAATTTAACCGACTTGTTTACAAGTTATACTATAAACTGATTACTTGGCAAATTAGGTCGTTTAAACGACAAATATACACTAAAATGACCTTATGCATCATTTTACACTAATATCAGTAAACGCGATTCCAATAAATATTGTGCAACATCTTGCACTCTCAACAACAATAAACTCAAATATCATATCTATATCTCTGGTAATCTCAAACAATTCTCATAAAAATAAAAAAAAATTAAGACAAGGGGCCGAGAGTTGTGAGTCCTCACAAAGGTTGTGAATCTTTTTTGAACCCCAAAAAAATAGCACAAAAATATCCATCAAGTATAAGTAGTACATTTAAATTCACTAACAGCCAAGTGTATCATAATTTCTTTAACCAAAATACCAAAGAAAAAATCAAATTACAAATCCCCATTTAAATTTCAAAACCAGAAGAACTCAAATTGCATTGCACAATTTTAAATATTCCACTTAAAAAAAATTTAATTCTCCTATAAATAAAATAAATTTTCCACTTTAACGACCAAAAATTTTAAAGACAGTACTAAAATATCAGATTCAGAATTAAGAACAAACAAACTGATTTGTCACCACTCTATCTGAGTGTGAAAACCAAACACATGATCAATGTGAAGAACAAGATAACTCAAGTTGACATTTATGTCACACTCATATTGGAGTGTAAAAAACACCTGCATTACCCAATTTTTCAATTAATCACCAGTATTTCATCATCTACATTCACATATTAGTGAGCATTTAAATCTCAATTCCAAATCAGAACAAAAAAAAATTTTAAGTCGAAAAACTACTGCTTTAATTCTATACAATTTAACTTAATAAAATATTCTCATATTAAATTTACTCAATTAATTTCATTCTATTTCATCAAAACAATTCTTAATGTTGCAGGGAGCGTGGGTTACAAGAACAACAAAATAAAAAAAATTTGTTAATGAGATGGGATTAGAACAAAAATGTAAATTCCATAAAGTGTGTTACGCAACAATCTATAGTTTCCTAAATTTATGAATTAAATTCAATTTCCAACTACTTCAAATAATAAAACTCAAATCAAATTAACTTACATTAAGGAATGCTTAAATAAAAATTCTAAATGAAAAAGTCAAATTAAAAAATTCCCAAGTTTCCTCAAAAATTCTAAATGAAAATATTTAAATTAATCCTAAAATTTTAATCAAAATATTAAAATAAATTCCTTTAATTTAGTTTAAGAACATTCTAAAACATCCTGCCTTACTTTAAGAACATATTAAAATCTCAACTGTAATCACTTTTAGAATAAACAGGTGTGGAATCAATTTACTGAAATTTCATTTTTAAGAACAAAAATTATTAAGAACATCTATTACAGTTAGCATGAATAAGCCCCTAGACTGGTCAAACGGCGCCAATTGTTGGGGGGGGGGGGGGGAGTAGTAGTTTATGAAATACTAAAACAATTCTAAATGTTTCTAAGTTCTCAAAGTTCTTAAAGCTCTTAAATGATATGAATAATACCGCGATAAATACCGCGTAGGAAGCTAACCTGGAGGAAAAAAATAGCATCAGGGAGCTAACCTGAGGTAAAAATAGCAGGAGGCGGTTATTCAGATTGTCAGTTGCACGCCTGTCTGACATTAGAGAGTTTAACTACTTCGACAATAAGAGCTTGAAATTTCATTCCTGTAGAGCGTCGAAGATCCAGGGTTCGATTCCCGGTTGGGGCAGCAAGGCTCTTTACAAGATGCTTCTGGAGGATATGGAAATGTATTTCACCCCCCCCTTTTTTTCCCCCCAGATAAATAAGAATCTGGCTCCGTTTGGTTATTTCCCTGTTTGATACTATATATATGAAAGTTTCAGTCTTCTAGTTCTCCGGGGGCTACTGGAGGCTCTTGAAAGACGTAAACGCGTTAGACAATTATTACATAGATATTTGAAAAAATATGCCCTTACTGTATACACCTATTGCTTTTTTGTCGATGAATGGTTGTTATTTTTTTGTCTATACTAATGCGAAAATACGTACTAACACTGTAGATTGTGCTTTATTTCACCATCCTTAAAGCTGGAGAAATTGTACAACATGGATTTGCACTAGTAGATAATTCGATTAATTTTGCATTTCCCCAAAGAGTTGGAATTCAACAAGTTCTACCGTATAAGTGGAAATGGGTCATGACTTACAGAACATCGGGCAGACAAACGACTGATTCAAAATATCCGAAATAGTTACAGTCCGGTCTTTCCCTTCGTAACATCTGATGCTTCGCGGGGGGCTTGTCATCGAACTCCTTTTGTTTGATGACACATTGAGTAGAAGCTGAAAAAACAGGAAGGCAAAATAATAAACAGATGCACCAACATTTAACATAATGTAATTTATCACTTTCTCATATTATTGTATAAAGTACAGAGTCATAATGCGATTTATTATAGTCTTATATTATTGTAGAGAAAGTACAGGGTCATAATGTGACTTATCACTTTCTCACATTATTGTATTGATAAAGTACAGGGTCATAATGCGATTTGTTACTTTCTCACTTTATTGTATCAGGAAAGTGCAGGGTCATAATGCGATTTGTTACTTTCTCACTTTATTGTATCAAGAAAGTGCAGGGTCATAATGCGATTTGTTACTTTCTCACTTTATTGTATCTAGAAAGTGCAGGGTCATAATGCGATTTGTTACTTTCTCACTTTATTGTATCTAGAAAGTGCAGGGTTATAATGCGATTTGATACTTTCTCACTTTATTGTATCAAGAAAATGCAGGGTCATAATGCGATTTGTTACTTTCTCACTTTATTGTATCTAGAAAGTGCAGGGTTATAATGCGATTTGTTACTTTCTCACTTTATTGTATCAAGAAAGTGCAGGGTCATAATGCGATTTATTACTTTCTGATATTATGGTATAGAGAAAGTACAAGATCATAATGGTGATTTGTTACTTTCTAATATTATTGTACGGAGCAAGTACAGAGTTGTAATGCATGCATTATTTTCTCATTTTAGTGTGTAGAGAAAGTACGGAGCCATAATGCGATTTATTGCTTTCTCATGTTATTGTATAGAGAAAGTATAGGGTCATAATGCGACTTGATATTCTCTCAAATTATTGTATAGAGAAGGTATAGGATGATTTGCTACTTTCTCCTTTTATTGTGTAGAGAAAGGGTATGACCAAAATGTGGTTTATTACTGTCTGATCTTATTATATTGAAAAGTTTATGGCTATAATGCGATTTGTTACTTTTTCATATTATTGTATAAAGAAAGTACAGGTCCATAATGTAATTTATTTTCTCGTATTATTGTATAGAGGAAATACGTAGTCATTGATTCGATGGCCTAATTTTGTTCAATTTCATGTGTTTTTAAAATTTATTTGTTACTTTTCCGTGAGCCACTGTTGCGTAAGAGGGGACATTGAAAAAACGTGTTTTTTTTTCTCATAATTTAATTTTCTTTATTCTGATAATGATTATGATACATGTAGAACTAAACAGTATGAAATATGAATCTATGTTGAAGTCGAGTGTATACTGTACTGACACACCCGATACTTTTCAAAAGGAAGTTCAAAAAATGGGGTATCTTTCGAAAGTTTGATAGTGATCGAAATCAACCGGGACTAAGTTTCTGCACTGTGTAGTAACTGTGATGCATTTCAATTGAATAGTTTTATTCTTTCGAGATATACAGAAGGTCGTTTGCACTTTATAAAAATGATTTTGATAATTAATTTTTATGCATAAAGGGTGTATTTCTTGCGGCGATTTGCTTTTATCTGATAGCCTTGATTCTTGACTATAGCTCCATCTCGAATTTTCCATGAAAGTAAACTTTTTCTTAGTACCTTCATGTCAATTTTATCCCACTCCTCTCGGGTCGTTTTCCAAAGTTCGTTCAGTGTTCTTGGATGCCGTTTTCCTAAGGTTCGTTTTAACAAACCGAAAGCGCAAAAGTTCATAGGAGAAGTGTCAGGTGATTTTACAGGTATTTCATGAAATGAGATACATTTTATTCCTGTTTCTGATTCTTTCTTCGATATGCGGTAGTTGACTTAAACGTGTGACTACAGGTTTTACCCGTACGAAGCTCAACTTTATTGATGTCCTCTCCATATAAGGCTGGAATTTCCTCTTCAAAAATTGGTTCTAAAATAGTCTGCTGATAGTAGAATGAATTAATTTTAGCTTTACTTCAGACTTTTTTTAGATTTAATTCATCGTTGCAACAAAATCCTGCAGCTATCATGAATCCCTTTGGGAGCTTTTCTGTACATTGACGAAGCCATTTCGTACGGCCATTTTCGTTAGTTCAGCAACAGAAAATTGCTCTTTTCTATTACAGTCACTTAAATACACCCATGCCTCATTGAGTGTTACCACAAATTTCCATTTAACAGCAGCTAGGTGTTTTTTGTATAATTTTCTACAATTTGTTTTTCTTTCCGCAATATGATTTGGCAAAAGCAGATGAACTTTAGATTTAAACATCTTTTTTAATTTCAAATCTTTATGAATGATTTTAAATACAGTGCCAGAAGACATTCCCAGTTTCGATGCAATAGATCTTTGTGTCGGTGGATTTTCTTCTAGGATCAGAGACTTAACTTTTTTGATATTTACCTGCGTTCGAACAGTCTTAGGATGTGATTTTGCGGCCTTTTTTTTCATTTTTACTTTCAGCTAGACGCTTTTTCTCTTTCAAATTTAATATACAGGGTTTTTCAAAAGTCCGTATAAACTTTAAAAATTCATTAAAAATCGAAAAATTATCGCATTGAGGTACGGTTTGTACCATAAGTATTGCTAGGACGGGGTTTTTTTTTGACGTGAAAACATTTTGTAGTTTAAAAAAGCACCTATAAGTGGCGCTGAACGCATGGGAAAGACCATTAAAATAATTTACTGTACTTGTCAAATTGTGTGACAAGCTTAAGTAACCCTGAACAGGTTATAGGAGATTTTCCTTTCTTTAGATTTTTCCTAAATTAGAATTTTCGCAAAGCATCTGATGCTGATTCGCCGCTTACGTAATACAGCTTCACTAACAAGGCTTTCTCGATCAAAGTTAACATTCTTGCAAAACCTTCTTCTTTGCATCGTTTACTAATGAATCAAATTAAGAAGCTACAGAGCACTACAGCTCTTTTATACCAGCCTCATTTGCATACTTCTGGAAGATGTATTCGGGTAAGCGCTACCTATAGGTGATTTTTTAAACTAAAAAATTTTTTCAAGTCAAAAAAAAAAAAAAAACCCCGTCCTGGCAATACATCACTTCAAAAATGTTCGATTCCTGGTCAGGGATGTTTGAAACATGCTCTCCCATCGAAAACTCGAATTCGAATTTTCGACCCCGTGACAATACTTTTCTTATACATTATGCATATAAGGAAAGTAATAATTACTTATTTGTATGAGACAGTGACCAATTTTTTAGCCCCACTGGACAGGTAGTCACTTTAAGCAGATTTCACAGTATCAAATTTGATAAAGTATCGAATTACAGCTTAGAATCTGGGTAGATTTTCTGGAGGTCCTCTTTCGCATTTTGATCGGTAACTTCCGTTCATAAATATCGGTCAAAGATGAAACAATTGTGTGCAATTTTAACAGTATTTGACATATGAGAATATCAGAATTTTTATAGAGTGCGAATTTTTATATACATATTTGACAACAAAAGTATTAAAAGTGTCCTTTTCACTAATTAAAATACGGTGTTAATATGAAATGGAAAATTCTTATAATTTACAGATATTAAGAATTTTATTTCAGATGGGTGGGAAAGTATCGCAAATTCTCAGTCCTCTACTATGAGTAGGGAGCCCCGTGTGATGGCTTGGTCCCAGGGCCCAGAGAAAACACAGTTGTGCCCTGACACTAATTACAATCGAATGTTCAGCGAGATATTATTCAACCTTTGACAGATTTAAAAGACAGCATTACGTGAACATCAAATCGAACAATTTAGTAGTAATGATGTTGTTGTTGTTGAGACCCAGACCGTCCGACCTACCAGAAAGGTGTAAGGTAACAGTTTCGACGGCCGGGAAGTGCCACCCAATTTAGACTGGAACCCAGTGGGGGAGGCATCCACAGGGACCGTACCCTCCTTCCCCTACCACCAACCTCTCGGAAGGACTTACGGACCCACATGTTTAACGTGATCGTACTCCGCATGAACACGGCGGCAGTTGTGGCAACGTGCAGACCAGCGCGCAAACCACCGAGCGTAATAAGTATTTGATAATAAGTGTGATAGTAATGATGTGTAAGAATCTGTAAATACTTTACAGAAGGTCGTTCGCACTTTATGGAAACGATTTTGTATTTATGTTTCTCGTTAGTATTTTGAGATAAAGATTTGGCATTTTCAATATAATCGTCTGCTACTGTTTTGTTTTCATTGGAATGTAGAATAAAAGATTTATTTTGAAAATGGCTCCTGAAATTGATAGATGGCTCGAAGATTACGTAAATAAGCTTGCCGAGGGAAAATATTCGTACCAACAAATTGCAAAGCGATGTAAAAATCGAGGTTATTCCATTTCAGAGAAAGGTATTTTTGATACAGGGTCTTTCAAAAGTCATAAATAAATTTAAAAAAATAAATTTTAAAAATTCATTGAAAATCGAAAAATCATCGCATTAAGGTACGAAGGTAAGAAAAGGTAAGAAAAGATACCTTAAGGTAAGAAAAGATACTTTGAGTAATATTTTTGTATTTGAACGCCAATAGTCATTTATCTACTATAAGAATAACTTATTTCTCCGTCCATAACGCTTGGCGAGATTTTGGCGACGAATTTGGCGGAATGTCGCCAACTTGGCGACTTTTCTAAATGTTACCAAATTAACGAAAATCTCGCCAAATGGATAAAAATGACGCCAAATCAATGAAAATGACGACTCATTGACGAAAATTCAATATCTTGGGAATAATATAAGTATCTACTATAAGAAAAACCTATTTTTTTTTTCTGTAAAAGTAGTAAATTCATTGCATTATATAAGGAAAGTCATGTGTTTCCCACATCAGATTTTTTTTGTTTTATTATGATAAACCAGCAAAGTCCGAGCGCTTCCTGCGCTATGCCCGTAATAACTCAAACTTTTTATTTCGAGTTTTCAATTTTTGGTTATACCATAGAAGAAAAGGGACTCACTCTCTCTAATTTAATGGGACATATCATTTAGTTCCAATCTATCTATAAACAAAGTTTGCATTAATTGCATCATTTAAAACGTGAATTTGAAGATAAAGCAGGAAGCAAGTCCCTGAACTACACAGTTTAAATATTCATATTTCGAATTTTTAAATTGGGATGACATCTCAGTATTAACTTTTCTATTCAGCTGAATCTCTGACGTGGTCTCCTCTCCAACTCCATGAGTTGAATACAGTTTTCTTTTTATTTCTTCAGGCATGCAATAGTCAGGCATGCAATTAACGTCTTATGGCCATGCAATTGCATTATGTTGTAACAACGCCTTCGGCCTGAAATTATAAACACAAAAATAACAAAAAAAGGCCAAACTTTGAGAGGCTATTTCTGGCCGCCCAGGCGGTGAAGTGGATAGCGTCTCCGACTGCTGTCTAGTGGGCTTGGGTTCGAATCCCGAGAAAGGCATGGGCGTTTTCTTGAGGATGAAGTCAGTCTTCCGCCTTATGGGTCCTCGCCAAATGTGAAGCTGCCCCCCCCCCCCCCCCCCCGCAGACCTTCGATAGTGATGCTTGTTTGTGTTAATAAAAACTTTGTGCTCTCGTCTTGTGTCATTCTTTGTCCTTCTTCTGGCATCACTAGTCCTGTTTGTGGTTCGACCGAAACTGGAGGTCATGAGCAACAATAACAACAGGCTATTTCTTTAGATCCAAGGGAAATTTGAAAAACATATTTCAGATTTGAAATTAGTATACATGAGTTTTTCCAGTCCTCGGGGTTGAATTTGGTGCTCTGATATACTGACACTGCGCTTTTGACAACTGAAAATAGTCATTTAATCAGGTTTTATTATACTTAAAAAATTACTTCAAACATATGTTTTTAATCATACGATAATGTAAAATGTTATTTACACTAAATGTAATTTATATTTAATACTTTTTTTCTTTATAAAAATGAATAGTGTTTATTTTGATCTTTAAGCCTGCTTTGCCCTTTGTTATGGGGGTCATATTTTGTGTTTCGGGGACCCCTGCCTTAATCTGGCCCTGATTACTTTCAGATGAATATCATTATCATACGATTTAAATCCTTGGGACTATTGGCTTTGGTGCTATTTGAAATCGAATATTTATTGCAAATATTCACACTTTAACATATTTAAAAGACAACATAATTAAAACATATCATAAACACAATATCTAAGCAGTTATACAGGGTGATCCAAAAGTCCTTGACACATTTTAAAATTGAATATAAACTCAAGTAATTGCTGTACGATAGTGAGGTTTGGACTAAAATGCTTTTCACGTTGAAAAATTTTGGTTAAGCAAATAAAAAAATTTAGTTCTAAACTTTGCCCATAGATGGCGCTACTTAATCAAATGTTTGTATATCTGAATTGGAAATGAAGTACGGTTTGGATGTGGTTCGAACTACAAAGGGCGCACATATTGAAATATGGTAGCGGATAAAAAAAAAAAAAATGCTCTGTAACTTCTCGTCTTCAGTTTTTATGCTTTTTTTGGTATTTTTAAGGTACAGCGCCATCTATGGGAAAAGCTTGGAACTAAATTTTTTTGTTTGCTTAACCAAAACTTTTCAACGTGGAAAGTATTTTAGTCCAAACCTCACTATCGTACGGCAATTACGTGAGTTTATATTCAATTTTAAAATGTGTCAAGGACTTTTGGATCACCCTGTACATCAAAACTTTGTTCTCCGCTGTAATGATATGTCAAACTCTAGCTATCAAGTGGAATAAAGTTTACTGATAATAAATTTGAATTTATCTTTAAAATCTGAGACATTTTAAAAGAAGGTGTTTCTGTTTATGTGGTTATAACCTCCCCTCCCCTATGAACCCATTGAATTTTGAAAAATTGATATATGGAGAAATGGAAAAAAAAATATTTGATTATTACCCCTCCCCTAGACATTTGTTCTGGCAACGATTCTGGTATTGTATGTAGCGGAAAATCAAAGCTTAGAACAACCGTGAAATTTAATAGATGAAGTCCTAACAGACTTCTGATGACAAGACCTCGTTAATTTCCTTAATTCGAATTGTTTAAAATTTATGAATTTAAAACTCAAAATTTGGCCGATTTTCCACAATTTTTAAATTCGATTTATCCAGCAGACGATTCTGCTTGAAAGTCACTCCCTAAATCAGTCGCTCACTAAACTGAACAGCTTCACATAGCACGGGAAGAACCAGATCAGACTTTATGAAACACAGATGTATAAAATATTAATAAGCTAAGTTTTAACTCACCTTTTACACATTTGCGTTCTTTCTTGTGGCACACTAGTCCTTCTCCACATTCTTTTAGATTTGCACTTGAAATGCCATAGTATTCGGTGGCACATTCTTCGCCTTCATCTAGAAAATTAGCAACACACAATAAATATCCGATGTGGACAGCACATGAGTTTTACTACGGACTCTAAAATTCATTTTCTCTTTATTTCATTAACAATTCATTCAATTCAGTTTAATTGCACAAAATAACACTGAATTTGCACTTTTAATTCAATTTTCGCTTTTATTTGATAACTGGAGATATATTCAAAGGCTGCGTAGTCAAAATGCGAAAAAAACTAAAATATCTCGAGAACGGTTAGCCCTAAAATAATGGAGTTGATCTTATTCTTTTCATCGTCGAAATTTACGTATAAAACAAGCATTTACTTGATACATTTGAGCATACGTAGTCTTTTATTTCACATATTGACGATTTTAGAGGGCACATTTTGTAAAAAGGCAGGTATTTTCTTTCCGTATCGTACCAAAATCTAATCAGCACCAAGATAACTCACAAGTGACTTATATACCAAATTGTGTGAAATGGGGTCAATAAGTCTTTTAGCTAGAGTGGATACATGCGAATTTTGCGGGTCATTTTTCAAACAACAGGTTCTTTTATTCCAAATCATACGAAACTTTAATCAATACCAGGGTCACCCACGAGTGACTTACCTATAGAATTTTATGAAATTTGGTCCATTAGTTGAGTTAGAGTGGATACATACATTGCACAGACAGACACATACACAGACATACACACAGACGTCACGCTAAAAATATATTTTTCGTATTCTAGAGGTCCCAAAACGTGTAGATCCGTCCAAAACTCGAGTTGCGATTTTCGGCATGATTCCAATACTTTCCCTCTACATTACCATGTATTGTAGGGAAAGTACAATTAGTCCAATATTAAGCTTCACGCAGATTATATAACAGAACGCATCATAGGAATTATAGTATATCATGATCTCAATATGCTCAACTACAATTTGATAAGCAAGTTGTAGCCAAAACGGTGTAAAGAACTCTATAAACTGATACACAAATGCCTAATAATGAAATATAGAATTATATAAAATACCAAGAAAACGTTGGATTAGGTATAATGTGTAATGTACTAATCAGTTTTTGTAAATATGCAAGATAAGTTAAAAAAAATATATTCTATAAAAATTTAAAAAAAGATGCCATCAGGACACCCCTGAATGATTATAAACCATGTTATCTCAGACGTAAAATTATTGACAACTAAACCCTTTTCATGTAAACTATATATTTTTTAGCGAGCAAAGTGAAACGTCAAATACTCACTCAACTTCGTAATACAGATATGACGGCATCTACATATAGTTGCATTTTGAATGACTATAAACTATGCTACTTCAGAAGTAAAATTATTGACAACTAGACCCTTTTCATGTAAACCATGTATTTTTAGCGTGCAAATTGAAACGTTAAATACTCACTCAACTTCGTAATACAGATATGGCAGCATCCACGTATAGTTGCATTCTTAATGACTATAAACCATATTATCTCAGAAGTAAAATTATTGACAACTAGACCCTTTTCATGTAAACCATGTATTTTTTTTAGCGAGCAAAGTGGAACGTCAAATACTCACTCAACTTCTTAATGCAGATATGACAGCATCCACATATAGTTGCATTCTTAACAATTCTACCATCTTCTTCTGCACACACGAATTCGGGGCAAGCGTTTTCTTTTTTCTTGCAATAATCCTCACAGACATCGAAACGATACTGAGCTCGAATTTCACACGCAATTAGAAGAAGGAACAACACCACCACGCGCAATCTGCCTAACATTTCTTCCGAAAGTTTCTGAAGTTTTTTTAGGATATAATCATGATTGATCGATTGTTGACCTGAATAGCGAGTTTCGATCGATAAGTGGCATCGGGTTATCAAGAAATGTATTCCAGATAAGAGGTAGAACTATTTTTATTTTGGGATATCGCAAATGATAAAGGTGACACCACCAGGAATTCATTTTCTCTTCATTCTATTCCTCTTTCCCTTTGAAATACAAATAATGAAAATCAAATGAAAACTCTGAAGTGGGCAGGCAGTATACGGCTTTCTGTGCTGAGTCTTAATTCATATTTACTTTCCCTACAATACTATATCAATATACAGTCAACCCTTCTATAACGCGATTCATTCGTACCGCGTTATAAGAAACTGCGATTAGTACAAATAAGATTAATTTGTACCGTGTTATATGGAAAGCTCATACCCTGTTGTATGGAAACCGCGTTATAAGAAACTCAGAATTAGTACAAAACAGAACAATTCGTACCGCGTTATATGGAAATCGCATTAAGTAAAACTCAGAACATATAAATCAGGCTGATTCGTTCTACGTTATATAAAACTGCATTTTTAGAGCACCATGCTGTTATGAAATGCATACCCCTTGTTAATTAATTATTTCTAAATTTCATTTTCGGAAACGCCTTCCTCAAAAATCCATTTTATTTTTTCGTATTCCGCAAATTTAATTTCATTTCGATTCTGAATTTTGTTCTTAAAAATAAATTATATTCCAACTGATAAATAGCCAAATCTGTCACCTCGCCTTCTTAAAGTCTCTCGGTCTACGTTAGCAACCATTCGCGCTTTGATACATGATGATGTTTCGTTATTTTTCCGCGATTCATATTTTTATATGAAAAGATATTGGAATTATTTTCCGTGTCGTCACGAGCGCGCATTAACATTAAAAAATGTTAAGTAAAAATAAAGTAATTAGTTTTTCAGTTGGCGATCAACTCGTGAAGGAGTCGGACGTATGTTTGGCCTTGTGGCAAAATGGCTAAATTCTTATTCTAAATTTGGTTAACTCATTAAAAATTATGAAACATTACGATAAAATATCGCGTTATTGTTAACTTAAAAAGAACTAGTTATTTTCAACGTAGGTGAGATATTAATGATCGTTTTTTTGTCAAAAGAATATTCCGTCTCCTTGAATGCTCCGGAGCATTATTTAGTATTATTCTAGCATGTTAATCTATTAATTGTCGAAAAACACGTCGAAAAATTAATTGTAGTGAAGGAATGTAGTTTCTGAAGGATGATAACATGCTAATAAAGTGAAGAATATCTTATGAAGATTCTTTTATTTCACCAAGATGACTTATTCTCTTATTCGAACATCGTCATTTCGCCATTTACTTGATGTCCGGCAATAAAATTCTAATTGGCTCAAACTTCCCGGAATTCATGGATAAATCTCATTCATTACAGAAGACTCATGTCCAATTCATCTATGATCTGATTTTTCACCTTATCGTCAACTGCCCGCCTGCAGCACTGGATCTTCCAATATTTTAGAACACCCGTATACGATCACAGCCGGTTGTGCGCTAGCCGGAGCACACAACAATGTTATGAAAATATAAGTTTATTCATATAAAAGGCAATAAATATATGTTTACATAGCGTTTCGAATTATTTTTTATCGAGTTTAAGACTTCATAAGAAAAATAAAAATGACAATGTGAAATATAAACTTAATAACTTTTTTCCAAGAAAAATCCTATTAACATTCATCATCGCTGTCAAATGTTAGTGGCCTAATTCCTTTCTATTTAATGTCCTCTTCACTTTGCATATAATCATTTTCGTTTTCAAATGCAGTTTTATTTTGTAACTCGCCAAAATCTCTCTATAAAGAGCTAAGCAATTTTGTATAACTCTTTTAAACTTTGCACTTCACAGTGTTGAAAGATAATTTTCGTAAAGTAATTTTCTAACAGTTTACCCAAATCCAGTCCCCTTTACAGATCATTTAAATTGGAATTTGCAACCCATTCTTTACCCATATTTTCGTCTACCAATTCATTTGAGGTGAATGTATTAATTTTTTTTACAGGGGATCTCCCTGATAACTGAGATTAAAAAATGGTGATGTACGTGGATGAAAAAATAAGGGAATTCCCCATTAATTTCAACCGTAAAAGTGCAATAGAAAAATTCATCCTATAAGGAAACTGCTTAAGCTAATTGAGTTGTATTATAGAGAAATCGCGTTATGTGACTACCGCGTTGTATGGAAACCGCGTTTTATGAGTATCGCTTTATGAGAGCGCTGTCTCAATTGTTGCTCCTCGTTATATGGAAACCGTATTATGAGAGTACCGCGTTATAGGAGGCTTGACTGTATAGTGAAAGTATTGGAACAGGGTCGAAAATCTGAACTCGAGATTTCGACATATCTACATATTTCCGGTATTCTATTGCACGGATATAATATTTTTAGTGGGACGTGTGTGTGTGTGTCTGTATCCACTCTAGTTCCAAAACTATTACACAAAATTTTACAAAATCTGATAGGTCAGTCAACTGTGGGTTATCACGATGTTGATAAGATTGCATTAATTCGGAAATATAGAACTTGCCTTTGTTGCAAAATGGCTCTCAAAAATCGCAAAATTTGAAATTAAAAATTAAATATGCCTTACTGCAAGAACAGCAAATAGGATTTAGCCAGTGGTCAAAATAACACCAAAAATTATGTGTGTGTGTTTTCGCATTCTAATATTTATGTAGGCACATATAATAATTAACACGCCGCACAGTGGTGCCAAATGAGGAATTTGCTGAAAAAACCTCACAACTTATGCATTTCTTAATATTTTTGCATACTTTTTGGGCATGTAGATAAGTTAAAAGTAAGATTTTATATGCATGGTAATATTAAAATCAGTGGCGGTCCCAGATTTTTTTCGGAGGGAGATATGAAGGTATACGCATACCCTTCACCTTCTTTTTTTTAACTTTGAAGATAAAATTATAAAAGTTTTTTTATAAATGCACTAACACCCCACGACATACTTTCTGGTTGAATTTTGTTTCAGCTTACTGTCAGTCGTTAATTAGCACATTAATTATCTGCTAGTTAAAAAAATAAAAAAAATTAATAGAAAATGTACGGAAATATGCCCGTATTTTGGCACGATTGTTGAAACAATACATCATAGAAAATACAAATTTTAATGTAGGTGTTAGATCCTAGTGTATAACATTACCACATTTTTTAGCTTTAATAATCACTTTAAATTTCGTAAATTGATATAAATGAACCAAAGTTATGTTTCGTGTTACACAATGTGCGTCAAAATCACGTTCTTCAGAAATCGACTTTAAAGTCCAAGTGGACCATTAAATCCTTAATACCTTAGCTCATAAAAATAGCTGTATTTAAAAAAGTTAATGGAATTTAAAAAAAAATGATATCTACAGAAAGACAAGCATTTGGGCAATAATATAAGCCAATAAAATAGAAATTTCAATTTTGACAGATTTTCAAGTTTTCAAGAGTATGCGTATACCTCTTAACATGTATTTCTAAATAATTGTGTTACCAAACGTTATTTTCTAAATTTGGGGGTGGGGATATATTCCCAATTTTCCTCGAGATTGCCCTTGATTAAAATTATTTGTATATATATTTAATGAAAAAAATTAGAAAGAAAACAAATGCTTTAATTATAAATCTCTGTTTATTGTTATAGTGCATTTTTTCGAAACATGTTTGATGACCATTTAATAATACATAATTTTGCATTTTGAACTATGCCTTTCAAGTATCTAACTTAAATATTATTATAACTAAAGTACCTGAAGTACTATTTTTAGAATTTATGTATAAATGAATATACATACTATTTTAATAATTTTTTTGATTCTTCGCTGAGTGGCAGGGATTCAGTTTTCGGTTCTGGCCTTATGTGACTGATGTATGGATCTGATGATGTTAAAATCATATGAAACACATCTTCATTTGTTGCCAAACGAGAGCATTTCCTGCTGTGATAAATCCGATAATACTTGTAATCTTTATTTCTACTCTCCTGTGCTTCTTCTGAGAGTGAACCTATAGGCAAAGTAGCACACTCTATTATTTCCTTTCCGTGCATAAGAATTTTATGGACAGTTGCTGTTATACCAGGTGTGTTATACCAGTGTACAGTGTATGTTATACCAGGGGTACAACGAAATCGCTAAATTAGCTGTTTCTCGAGCATATATTCCAAATTTGTCTCCATCAATCTGAAAATTATTTCAAATCGTTTCTAAGATAACAGCCAATCTTTTTATTAATGTTTCGTCAACTTTCGTTATTTCGGCCGTTATAGAAGTATAGAATTTAATAGTATAGAATTCATTCCTTCTAGAATTCAATATGTCTTGTTATGGGATAAGTTTAAAAGTTGTAAAATATGTCTTTGATGTTTTAAAAGTAGTAATAAAATATTTATCATGAAAATCAATGTCGCTGGATCAATTGGAAGTACGAACGATACTTATGCAGGGCTGAGCAGGACCTTCAGAAAAAGTATGAAATATGCCGAAACAGCGAAGGTTGCAAAATGTTGTAGCTGATTTTCACAGAACAGTTGCATAATAGTATCTGCTTTCGAAATAACTCATCCAGAGCGTGTAGGAACGTGTAGCTTTTTTTATAGGCTTAAAGAAATGAAAGAAAACAAAAAAATTTATATATCTATATTTTACGCTTTATAGTATGATTTTGGCTATGTTTTTACGAAATGTATTTATATCAGAAATAAGCTGAGGTTACATATATTGAAAATACGTGAGACATATAATTATAAATATCCACAAAAATTTTGGAAAAAATATTGAAATTTTAGTTAGAAAAAACAAGATTCAATTAGAATGTGGAAGTCTTGTTTAAGATCAGTTTTCCCTTCTAGTTATACTGAATAAAATACATTTATTTGCATGGCAAGATACTTTGGTTCATTGCCTATCCAAAAATAGTAGTTGGTATCGAAAAATATTATTTTCGGGTTTCGGTGTTTTTTCCGCCACGGCACCAGTGTGCGCTGGTCAGTGAATTAGAAACCCAGGCTTAATATTTTATTGGACCGTTGGAGCCTGAATGACAGCACGTATGCGGTTAGACATGGAAGGAAGGTGCTGGAGTGCATTTAAATCAAGATGATACCAGACGATCAACACATAGATCGTAAACTCCTGTACTGTTGATGGTGGAGGTGATTGTTGTCGGATGTGTATTTCCAACATGTCCCAAATGCATAGGCGGCGCCAGGCTTTTACAATTGGGGGTGCTATGCATAGAACGTTTGAAAAAATTGGGGGGGGGGGGTTGCTATTCATAGAACATTTGAAAAAATTGGGGGGGGGGGGTGTTATTCATAGAACATTTGAAAAAATTGGGGGGTGCTATGCATGGAACATTTGAAAAATTGGGCATGCTATGCATAGAAATTAGTGAAAAAATATTTATTTCATGCGAAGCTTGTATAGTTTAAAAATAACAAATACTTTACCTGTGGAACTTTAATTCCTTATATTTTGTCCAACTATTTCTGAAATGATTTAGCCACGGTCTTAATTCGTAAAAAATACTAAATAAAAAGAAATTTGATAAAACAAGCTACCATAGACGTCAATGGAATATTGACAATGGAATATTGACCAAACTCGATACGAAACTAACCGTCTCTGTATCCTTCCGTGATAGGCGCAAGTTCACGACAGATTTCTTTATTGAAGACTTGGCCATGTGCAGTCATTTGGAACTGGGACTAGTCAAGAACCCCAAAAATATCTGATCTCAGATTTAAACATCAGTAAAAAAATAAAATAAAATAAAATAAAATAAAATAAAATAACGACTTTAAAAAAAGAGAGGGAGAAACTGAAAATTGCGAGAATAAAGGGCAGTTGTTAAGTAAAAAGGAGTGTTTGCGCAATTTGTAATGGGGGTGCTGAAGCACCCCCCGTGGAGCCGTATATGTCCAATCGTTTTCGACAGGGTTTAAATCTGGACTTTGCGGTGGCCAGGGTATATGGTTGTCGTTCAACCCAGATTGTCCGACTTCCTAGAAGGTGTTGAAGATCCAGGTGTGGAAGATCCAGACCACCCGACTCATCCTAGGGTATGAGCATCAAGATGAGTGGCTGGGAAGACCCAGGTGTAAAATATCTGTTTGGATGGTCGGGACAGTGCCGGAACCCAGTGAGGGCGGCATACATAGGGACTGCACCCTCCTTCCCCTACTACCTACCTCTCGGAAGAACAAACTGCACCACATATTTATTGTGCCTGTACTTGGCGTGAACACGGGGGGGGGGGGGAGGGGCAGTTTTGATAGAATCGGGAAACGGGTCGTTTGAGTGCAGTCTGTGTGCCCTAACTACTGGACTGTCCCACCCTCAGGGTATATGGTATAAGTCAGAGTCATGTTTCATGAATCATTGATGCACGGTTTCCGGGCGGTAGATGGTAGCGTCTATGAAAGACACGTCGCATGTGGGATAAAAATGTAACATTGCAGGGTGGAAGTGATGGGCAAAAATGCTCAAGTACTCAAGTAAATCTAAGCGATTCACAGACATGAAAATTTGGCGCAAAGGTACCTCGATTCCCTAATGGAAACATCTTCTCCCATATATTTTTTAAAATCCGAATTAGTTAGAAGTTAAACATTTTATTAAATTCGGTTCAATAACAATACAACTGCCAATTTTGATGAGTAGCTCCATTTATTGGACGTTGCTAAAATTAATTGCTAAAACTAAATCTATTTTTGGATATTATATGCATCTCTAAAGGGCTCTTTCAACTTTGGCCCATATTATTCGACAACCTTATGATCGATAAGGACAATAATTAAATCCAACGGGATCAGCCAACCGGAAAATCTCCGGCCATCTCGCGCTCCATTAGGGCCTAACTTTCATCCTTGAGATAGTGTTATTTGAAGACGAAAATCTCATGGCTCGAATTTTGGTTCCGATTCTACAGCTTAAAAATTTAAAATATTGATAAATGTTTTCGGTTCCATGAATTTATTGACATTTTGTTTGCATTTCAGACCGAATGTAAATTTTAATTAGTTTATTTTGCGTATTTCAACAACTTTTTATGTCATCAGAATGCCCAAAACTGTTTTTCTAATGATGTGCCTTTTTATAACGTTTTTTTAATTGGCTTAGAAATTAAATGTTTATTGCGTCATCTTTAAAACTAAATTCTCTGCTGTAAATTGTTACTTGTATTTTTTGTTCACTGACATCATAGGCAGAACAATCGGCTGCAGAATATTGTCGACGTATAAGTGAGCGGACAGGTTGGCTTGCAACACTACTAGAGGAGATCGACTATCCCACTAGATGGTTTCCCAGATTGCCACACCACCTGTGATGGCAGTGTTGCCTCTGGACAAGAAATCCAGAATCGGACCGCTGGCCAGTCCTCTTCAACACACGTATGTGGCGGTTATCATCCCTGAGAAAGAAGCAGAATTCATCACCAAAGGTGGCAAGCCTCCTATTGGACATTGTCCAGGCTGACCGAGATCGGCACCAATCCAGACGGCTTTGTCTATGTTGAGGGTCTAAGTCCACGCAGGAAAAGTCATGTCCTGGCTACATCAGATATTTTTTTTCCTTCTCTACATATACACTATCCTCCAAAAGTTAAGCAGGGAAGAGTAAATGAAGCACTGTTTATGAAGTTCAGTACTGATGGACTCCAATTATCACAGAAAAGTACTCTGGGTTTTTTAGCCATACAAATTT
This sequence comes from Amaurobius ferox, assembly GCA_951213105.1. Taxonomy (NCBI): domain Eukaryota; kingdom Metazoa; phylum Arthropoda; class Arachnida; order Araneae; family Amaurobiidae; genus Amaurobius; species Amaurobius ferox. The sequence continues at coordinate 81,731,576 of OX578154.1, read as the reverse complement.
TAATGAAACAAAATACTTACATGTAGGGGTTTTATTTAGCTTTAAATTGCTAATACAGAGTGATGTATAGAGGATAAACATTTTGAATGATGCATTTAGGAGGAGGGGGGGGGGCAGTATTGTTTAATATGGAATATGGCCTTCTCGGATTCTGACATAGGCTTAACACACCGATGACTCATCCCTACAATTAAGTGACACATGGCGATAGAGGGCGATGGTTGCTGTAAAAAAGTATTTCGCCATTCTTGGGCTTATCAAACCGTCGCGATAACTCCTACGTACGTCTACGTAGTCCACGTACTCCTACGTACGTCCTAAGACAGGCTTCCTCTAAGTTCACTCACGCCAAGCCAAGAAGAATACTTTCGGAGCGCCTGTGGTAAAAGCACTTATTCTCACATCGAAAATAATGAATGTCCAATTTGTATTTTCGCCATATATGGAGATATGCCTGGGCACTCCATTGCACTGTGCTGGATATTAGTTCGCTCAATGTAGAACAGCATGTCGTCCACATAGAACGAAATCCGAAGTAATTGCAGTTTCTAAAATTCGACATAGGGGTCAAGGAATTCGTCGCGATTCTTTTGCGTTGTCACAGAGTTTCTGAGAAAACATGAAAGTCGGTGAGGCCTTTCAATGAAAAGCCAGCTCATATTATGCTACGACTGAAAGCTTGATGTTGAAGAATGGTAATGGACTGGTTGCGCGTTTTTTGCACTCTCCAGACTAGCAGGTGTCTGCTGTCCGATTTCATGGCGAATCCTAATGCGATTGTAAAGAGAACATTTGTCCATTGTATTTGGGTCCAGTAAAACTGTAAAAGTGCTCTTCGGGCCCTAGAATTCAATGGCCACAAACTTTTGATATCGATGTATAGAGACTTCTCGTATGCAGCATTTGTATCAAGGTACTGGTCGATTTCGGTTTTTCTATGGCTGCAGTGGCAACTGAGTTGATGATGTCGTTAGCGAATAACTCTCGCCAATAAAGCTATGTACCGGTCATCGGAAGGTGTTGTGACCCTAGGGGATACAGTAGCAACTGAGTTGATGATGTCGCTCGGCGAATAGGTCTCACCAATAAAGCTATGTACCGGTCATCCGAAGGTGTTGTGACCCTAGGGGCTGCAGTAGCAACTGAGTTGATGATGTCGCTCGGCGAATAGGTCTCACCAATAAAGCTATGTACCGGTCATCGGAAGGTTTGTGACCCTAGGGGATACAGTAGCAACTGAGTTGATGATGTCGCTCGGCGAATAGGCCTCACCAATAAAGCTATGTACCGGTCATCGGAAGGTTTGTGACCCTAGGGGCTGCAGTAGCAACTGAATTGATGATGTCGCTCGGCGAAAAGGTCTCACAAAATAAAGCTATGTACCGGTCATCGGAAGGTGTTGTGGCCCTAGAGGCTGCAGTAGCAACTGGGTTGATGATGTCGCTCGGCGAATAGACCTCGCCAATAAAGCTATGTACCGGTCATCGGAAGGTGTTGTGGCCATAGAGGCTGCAGTAGCAATTGGGTTGATGATGTCGCTCGGCGAATAGGCCTCGCCAATAAAGCTATGTACCGGTCATCGGAAGGTGTTGTGGCCCTAGAGGCTGCAGTAGCAACTGGGTTGATGATGTCGCTCGGCGAATAGGCCTCGCCAATAAAGCTATGTACCGGTCATCGGAAGGTGTTGTGGCCCTAGAGGCTGCAGTAGCAACTGGGTTGATGATGTCGCTCGGCGAATAGGCCTCGCCAATAAAGCTATGTACCGGTCATCGGAAGGTGTTGTGGCCCTAGAGGCTGCAGTAGCAACTGGGTTGATGATGTCGCTCGGCGAATAGGCCTCGCCAATAAAGCTATGTACCGGTCATCGGAAGGTGTGGCCCTAGAGGCTGCAGTAGCAACTGGGTTGATGATGTCGCTCGGCGAATAGGCCTCGCCAATAAAGCTATGTATCAGTCATCGGAAGGTGTTGTGACCCTAGGACCTACCGAAACAGGTCTTCTGGTGGCTGTTCCACTCGTTTAGAGTTGTTTTCATAAATCAAAAAATGATGGAATAGGGATTGCAAAAGCGATTCGACACCTTCATGATGGACTGTTAAGCTTCATGTCTTCTAGCATCTGTGAATCATGTATACGCATTTTATGGGTTATGCTGAAGCAGATGGCTATTCTAATTTTCCGCAAAAATGTCCTTGTTGTAATAAAAGCTTTAGACTCAAACGCACCGTTTTTACCAGACGTATAATTTTCATACTTGGAGAGTAGCCAATTGCTTTTTCCCAAATATTTTCCCACATTTATATATTCTACTCAAAGACCATGCATCAAGTCTTGGGGGAACAAAATCCATGCATGTGCTCGTTATCTCAGAATTTGCATTTCATGTTTAACTCTCGGAGGGCAGTGTATAATTAACTTAATAATGATCACAAAGCTACAGGGTTAAGTCGTTGGAGGGTTGGTTCCACGCCCTCACTAGCTGGGCGTTAAAGGCCCTTTTTTTGTGGGTTTCCGTAGTATAATTACCTTTTCCAGCAAATCTACGGCTGGGGAAGCAATCTCGGCAAAATTATTCCCCGGGTAGGGGCTGAATTGATCCGAGTATTGACCTCAGTCGCCGACGGGTTTAGGTTCGGGCCATGAGTAAGCACAGTCCTTCTCCACGTCCCCTGAAAGAGACTGGTTCAGGGAATACCGCTGTCCCGGATTTGTGTACCCCCGAGTGGAGAAGGGTCAGAGGTTACAGAGCCAATGATCGTTCATCTCAAAGAGACGACCTCCCCCATGAGGGCCGGGGGAGCCACAGGGAATACCAAAGAAATTAAACTTAACTTTCCGAGATAGTATTTGAATAATTGTGCATTGGGCGATATCTTCCCAAAGTCATCAAGATGGCCGTATTGTGCTAAATTTGCTGTTAAGTTCGCTAAATTATTGTCAAATGTGCCACCAAGAGGGACAAACAGACCGAAAGACAGATAGAAGTTCATTTCTTATATAGGTATGAGTCAGTAAATAAAAAAAAACTATTTACTCAGATAACAACTTTTATTATCGACTATCTTTTTTCCATTTAACGATTTAGTCCTTTATCTTTTATCCCTATCTTTTCAAACATCTTCAACAACGAAACTTGCATGACAGTGCTTCTTGGCTCCACTGGAATCTATATTGTATTACATATCTGTAGTCATGGCCAACAAATGAGGCCGCAGATAAAGCTTTCTACAGCCACGAGGATATGAAAGATGACATGAAGTTTATCGTTTTGATGTAAATAATATCTATGATTGGGATTTTCCTGATGAAAAAAAGGAGCGTTTCGAAAATTGTACACACTTTGGACGTTTGTACTACCGAACACAATTGATAAAAATGTAGACAATTATTTTTTGTTTTGTCGTAAACAGGGATCAGATTATGAATATAGAAAAATTATTCTAATATTTTGAATATTTTGTTTTGAAAAATTTAAAACAGTAGTTCTCCAACCGAGTGTTTTTGAGACGAAACTTTGACACGAAATTTGCCGAGAATAGAACAAAAAAGATCAATCATGCATAAAGCATTGATTATGAAACACTTTCCAACTTCAATGCAATTTTATTTAAACATCTCTAAAATGCAATACATTCCTCGGTAATATTTTAAAAATTATCACAATACTACATTAATTTATTAAATTTGAAACTTCATCGAAAACAAATGAACTTTATTCAAATGACGTCATCGAAATATAAATCGCCTGGTTCTCTGTATAAAAGCAGCATTTCATACATAAACTTTTTTCCATTTATTTCATTCATCACAATACTATAATAATTTATTTTATTTAAAAACTTAAAACCATGGAGGTTCAAATAATTTAACTCTATGCTTAGAACTTCATCGAAAAAATCGTCTGCTTCTCTTTGTAAAATCAATGAATGTTCATTCATTTCAGCTATATTGCAGACTCTATGAGCTAAATCATTTTGCATTATAGAAATGCAGCAATTCTTATACAATTCATTCTACATCTTTTGGTGTTTACATCCTCTATAAGGGAAAGTTAGACTTAGTAACAGAACTAATCAAAGCTTGATAATCATTTAAACTCAAATATATTGTAAATGCATTGTGTCAGGATGTAGATGCATAGAATTTAAGCAAACATAAAGGGGTTTTAGGACGGATGCAACACTCTATATGAATGAAAAATAACTTTAAAAATCACGATTTTGACATAAGATGGATGACATATTTTATTTTGAAATGGGTCACGTGATCTCTTCATATAATGGTCATCTGATCTCTTCACATAAAAGGTGTAATTATTATTTTAATTTTTTATTCAAAAACCTACTGAATATATTTTGCTGAAATATTTTTCATATATTTTATGGGATAATTTGAATATTTCCTAAAACTTTCAAAGAAATTTGTGAATTTTAAATGCGCTTAAAAAATGTTTGAAGAATTAAGTCCCATAGGGTTCAATGTATTTCATTTTTTCAACCCGGGTTCAATCTAAAACGAATTGGGTGATATTATTCATTTATATGCCCATAGGTTCCACAGACCGTCTGAACAACATACTAAAATTTCATTTTGATAAAGTCATTTTTACGGCAGTTATCGTACTAACGGACAGACAGACAGAATAAACAAAGTCATAAACACTTTTCAACTATGTTGTAAAGTGTTAAAAATATTTGACACTTAATGTATGGATTTATTGTATGACAAGTAATGAAATATTAAAAAAATCTTTCAAGTTACACGGTGTTTTGAAATGCATTAAAATGTTAAAAATAATTTTTAGCTATCACAACATTTTGGGTCATATGCGACTCAAAATAAAACCGTGGGTCGGCGATGAAGGAATTATGTTTGGATATTCACAGAATTTTAAGGAATAATAGAAGTGTTAACATAGAAATAACATATATGAGATTGATTACATTCTATTCATTTAACACACTCTGTTATTCTTATATATTACCCTTAAAATTATGTTAATGTCCCAATCCAATTCCTTTTTAGTCGCCCCATTGTTTTATATTGAGTTGCATGTGACCAGGAATGCTGTGATAGCTAAAAAATATTATTTATTTTTTAGTACATTTTACTAAAACCGTGCAACTTCAAAATTTTTTTATTATATTTAGTATCCAAGTTTCATAAATCCCCTGTTGCTTTTCGAACTATTACTAGTGGGCACAATTCGTACATTACTAATGCTGATAAACTATTATTAAAAATATTACATGAAGTATCCTTGTCAGATGAGGTCTCTAATAATTGTCATATTGTGAAAAACAGTTTTGAATTAGTTAAAAAATTAAAAACACTTACTAATATTCATAGTATTCATACTTATGATTTCAAAGATTTGTTTAATAATATTGATATAGATGATCTGCATAGAATTATTTTAGGAATTTTTGAAAAATTTAATATCAACCTAAAATATTCAAATTTTCGTTTTAAAAAATACTAAATTTCACTCTTTATGAGAATTATATTCAATAGGATGGTCAATATAGGTGGTATATATATATATATATACACACACACACACACACACACACATATATATATATATATATATATATGCATATATATATATGCATATATATATATATATATATATATATATATATATGCATATATATATATGCATATATATATACATATATATATATATATATATGCATATATATATATATATAAATATATATATATACATATATATATATATATATATATATATATATATATATGCATATATATATATGCATATATATATGCATATATATAATAGAAGTTTGAAAATCCAATGAACGAAAAGTAAGTAGATGTAACACGATAAACCTAACTTTTTTAAAAACACCCACAGAATAAAATATAATACAGCAAATCATCAATCAAATGGATAAAAAATACAAAACACAAGCTATCAAGTTACAGAAAATCAACCAAATTAAAAGGTATGGAAACAAAAAAAGAAAAACTTAAGCTAAATTCAACTATCTAACAGGCTTACAAAACAAAAGTAAAAATCAACTAATCCTCAAGCAAATGGGAAAAAAATAAATAAAATAAATATCGAATAATATTTTTATGCATATATATATATATATGTATATTATGCATATATATATATATATATATATATATATATATATATATATGTATATTATGCATATATATATATGCATATATATATGCATATATATATATATATACATGCATATATATATATATATATATATATATATATATATATATATATATATATATATGCATATATATATTGTATTTTATTTCTCGCTACTCTTCGCCAATCTCCGTAACTCGCTGCGCTCGCCGAGTTCGCTTCGCGAGCTTTTTCAAACCAAACTAAAATTTTATTCGGTAAACAGTTAATTTCATCGTGCTGCCGTATCATTTCTCTATGAAGGTACCTCCATAGTTTTGTATGCTATAGTTTTTGCAGTAGGAGACAGAGAAAATCGATGGAGGTGCCGATACGAAAAAACATTTTTCATTTCAGAAGTGCATAAAAAGTAAAATATCTCGTAAACTACATCGAAATTAAACAAGAAAGATCAATCATGCATAAAGCATTGATTATGAAACACTTTCCAACTCCAATGCAAATTTATATAAACATCTCTGAAATGCGATACATTCCTCGGAAATATTTTTAAAATTATCACAATACTACATTAATTTATTACATTTGAAAACTTCATCGAAGAAAATGAACTTCATTCAAATGACGGCATTGAAATATAAATTGCCTGCTTTAAACATCTCTAAAATGAGGTACATTCCTCGGTAATATATTTAAACTTATCATAATACTACAATAATTTATTATATTTGAAAACTTCATCGAAAACAAATGAACTTTATTCAAATGACGTCATTGAAATATAAATCGCCTCTGTATAAAAACAGCAGAGGCGATCGTATTCTTCCAATCGTATCATTCATCACAATACTATAATAAATTATTTTATTTAAAAATTTGAAAAATTGTTATCTACCATATTTATTTTAAAATGTGAAACCTCCCTTACATATAAATAATTCAACTCTTGGAAAGGTATTTATCATATAATATATCTCTTTTTTCTCTCTGGAGGATATGGTAAAAAAACGACTTAACATATTTTACTGAATTTTTTTTTATATAATTTATGGGATAATTTGAATATTTTCTAAAATTTTCGAAGCAATTTGTGAATTTTAAATTCGCTTAAAAAATGTTTGAAAAATTAGTTCTCATAGGGTTCAATGTATTTCATTTTTTCAACCCGGATTCAATCCAAAACTAATTGGGTGATATTATTTCTTTATATTCCCATAGGTTCCACAGACCGTCTGAAAAACATACTAAAATTTCATTTTGATAAAGTCATTTTTACGGCAGTTTTCGTGCTAACGGACAGACAGACAGACAGACAGACAGAATGAACAAAGTCATAAACACTTTTCAACTTTGTTGTAAAGTGTTAAAAACTGCAATAAGGGGAAAGCATTTTTTGCCCCGTCCAAAAATATAGGAAATTCACGTTATTTTTCCCTGTGTGAAATGGAGCCTGCACAACGCGGAAACGGACGGCCAATTCAAAATATTTTGTTAATAAAATCACCTGTTGTAACGAACAGAGAAATGAAAAATTATCCCACCATTTTAGCCATTTATTTCCATGAGAATCATTTTTCACAGAATTCTCTATTAAATTGTATCACGATTTTCTGAAAGCCATTTCAGAACTTTAAGAATTTTCCGTTAATCAGGGAGACTGAAATATTAGAAATATTAATCAATGCACGATTTTTAAGACACATTAGTAAGACGCATGTCCAAGAAACCATATTGGATTATTTTGAAAGTTCCTCTCACATTTTATTTTTAATTTATATTTTTGTTTTATGGCAAGCATTAATAATTTTTCTCTAAGTCAATTAATTCATCTAGGCTTCAAGGTATGGTAATAAGCTAACAGTTAAGGACATGGGGTACATTATATTTTTATTTACATATATTCCTGTGATAGCAGTATTAAAAAATCTGATGTGGGCAGCACATGACTTTCCCTGCAGACTTATATCCTCGTTCTCTTTATTTTAATTAAATTTATTTCACTTTTAATTCAATTTTCGTTCTCATTGGGTAACCGGACTTATTTTCAAAGGTGGCGTAGAGAAAATGCGAAAAACTAAAATATCTCGAGAACGGCTATTCCTAATGTAATGGAGTTGGTCTTATTCTTTTCTTCTCTAAAAATTACGTATTAAACAAGCATTTAATGGATATATTTGAGCATACGTAGTTCTTTAGTTTAGATTTTGGCGATTTTTGCGGGCCATTTTGCCAGAAAAAGCAGGTTATTTTTTTTCCCGAATCATACCAAAATCTAATCAGCACCAGAGTGACCCACAGATGACTCATCTGCCGAATTTTGTGAAGTTCGGTCCATTAGTTTTTTAGTTAGAGTGGATACAAGCTTTTGCGGGCCATTTCGCAAAAATAGGCGGGTTGTTTTATTCCGAATCGTACCCAAAACTAATCAGCACCAGACTCGCCCACAAGTGACTTACCTACCAAATTTTTTGAAATTCGGTCCATTAGTTTTTTAGGTACAGTGGAAACAAAATCTGCACAGACAGACAGACAGACAGGCAGGCAGACAGACAGACAGACAGACAGACACACAGACACTCACACACACGTCACGCTAAAAATTGTTTCTTCGTATTCCAGAGGTCTCGAAACGTGTAGATCCGTCGAAAACTCGTGTTGCGATTTTCGACACGATTCCAATACTTTCCCTATACATTACCATGTATTGCAGGGAAAGTAAAAATGTACGTATAAACATATTCAAAACTAGAAGATATGTTCGTCATACGACGGAATTTAAAATTTGCAAAATATTATCTCCCATTTTGCGACATTTGCGACACACCGCCAAATTCTTTGCCGATTTTTTTGCTGACCGTCACGGACGGACAAACAGAGAAATGGCTTTTTTTACTGTAGATTCTTATATTCTTCCCAAGATATTGAATTTTCATCGATTTGGGGATATTTTCGTTAATTTCTGTGATATTTTGCTCAATTTTGAGACATTTTAAAAAACTCGCCAAAATTGTGGCTAAGTGGGCCAGAAGGATTGACAGAAAAACGCTGCCGAAATATCATTACAATACTATCCCCTTTCAAAACACAATTAATTTCATTAATTTTGCGTCATATTTATCAATTTGGCGAAATTTTTATTGATTTGTGAATATATTTATCGATTTGGCAATATTTTCATCAATTTGGCGATATTTTGATAAATTCGGCGACATTAAAAAATGCGCCAAATTTGTCGCCAAGTGGGATGGATGGAATGACAGATAAATGCTTCTGAAACATCAGTACAATACTATCCCTTTTCAAAACAAAATTAATTTCATTGATTTGGCGTCATATTTATAAATTTGGCGACATTTTTTATTATCGATTTGGCCACATTTGATAAATTTGGCGACATTTTAAAAAGTCTCTAATTGTGTCGGCAAGTGGGATGGTTGGACTTGACAGACAAACACTATCAAACATTACAATACTTCTCCCCTTCAAAACGCAAATAATTTCATTGATTTGGCGTCATTTTTATTAATTTGGCGTCACTTTTATCGATTTGGCGACATTTTCATCAATTTCGCAAAATTAAAAGTCGCCGCGATATCTCGCCAAAATTTTCGCCAAGCTTTACCCAGAGAGAGATAGACAGATAAATCAAGGTGTTTATATTATTAACAATTAAATTAGATATTATGGTATAATATAGTATTAATCGGATTTATCTAAATACACATTTCAAAATTTTTAGTCTGATGTATAGGTGAGCAATTACATATGGATTATCAGCATTTCCAGCTGAATTTTTAAATTTAGCTTTTCCTGAAATGACCTGCATGAAACGGAAATCTTTTGAAGATGGAAAATTTTTTCGGTCGACTGAATTCCGTTTAAAGTAGGTTTAACTGTATGCATACACACACACACACACACACACACACACACACACATACACACACATATATATATATATATATTAGAAAATATCTGAAAGATACTATACATAAAATACATTATCATAACACTGCTAAATACTGAAAAATATTAAGGCGCAATGCCGCAATTTCATGTTAAGCAGATATATTATAGTAAATACAAAAACAGATTTAACAAGAAAGATCAATCATGCTTAAAGCATTGATTATGAAACACTTTCCAACTTCAATGCAATTTTATTTAAACATGTCTAAAATGCAATACATTCCTCGGTAATATTTTAAAACTTATCACAATACTACATTAATTTATTATATTTGAAAACTTAAACCTTCATCGAAAAAAATGAACTTCATTCAAATGACGGCATTGAAATATAAATTGCCTGGTTTAAACATCTCTAAAATGCGATACATTCCTCGGTAATATTTTTAAAATCATCATAATACTACAATAATTTATTATATTTAAAAACTTTATCGAAAACAACTGAAATTCATTCAAATGACGTCATAGAAAAAATAACACGCCTGGCTCTCTTTATAAAAGCAGCATTTTATTCATAAATAATTTTCCATTCATGTCATTCATCACAATACTATAATAATTTATTTCATTTAAAAATTAAAACCATGGAGCTACAAGTAATTAAACTCGATGCGTAAAACTTCATCGAAAAAAATCGTCCTTCTCTTTAAAATCAATGAAGATTTCAGTTCCATTTCGAATATTTCATTCATATCAGCTATGCAGACTCCATGAACTAAATGATTTTGTGTTAAAGAAATACAGCAATTCTAATACAACTCATTCTACATATTTTGCTGTTTACATTTTACATAGGTGAAAAATAGGCTTCGTTGTAGAAATGATCAAATTTGGATGAGCATTTAAACTCAAATTTTTTGTAATTGCGTTTTGTAATGTTCAATCCAAAACTAATTGGGCTATATTATTCATTTATATTCCCATAGTTCCTACAGACCGTCTGAACAACATTCTGATTAAGTCATTTTTACGGCAGTTATCGTGCTGACGGACAGACAGACAGACAGACAGACAGACAGAATGAACAAAGTCATAAACACTTTTCAACTTTGTTGTAAAGTGTTAAAAAGGGGGGGGCAGAAAGGAAGGGGGAAAAGGGGGAAAAGAAGGAAGAGTGTTTACAGGAATGACAGTAAAATGGCCAGGGGGGATTGTGACCCCCCGTTACCGGTAAAAGCGTTATATTCCCAGAAAACACTTCCGGTGCGTCTGCCTTCCCGAAGCATCCCTCCGTCCGATGAAGGATCCCTCCGTCCGACATTTTTTCTATCGATTTGGCCACATTTGATAAATTTGGCGACATTTTAAAAAGTCTCTAATTGTATCGACAAGTGGGATGGTTGTACTTGACAGACAAACACTATCAAACATTACAATACTACTCCCTTTCAAAACGCAAATAATTTCATTGATTTGGCGTCATTTCTATTAATTTGGCGTCACTTTTATCGATTTGGCGACATTTTCATCAATTTCGCAACATTAAAAGTCGTCGCGATATCTCGCCAAAATTTTCGCCAAGCGTTACCCAGAGAGAGATAGACAGATAAATCAAGATATTTATATTATTAACAATTAAATTAGATATTATGGTATAATATAGTATTAATCGGATTTATCTAAATACACATTTCAGAATTTTTAGTCTGATGCATAGGTGAACAATTACATATGGACCACCAGCATTTTCAGATAAACTTTAAAACATAGCTTTTCCTGAAATGACCTGCATGAAACGGAAAACTTTTGAAGAGGGAAAATTCTTCCGGTCGACTGAATTCCGTTTAAAGCAGGTTCGACTGTATGCACACACACACACACACACACACATATATATATATATATATATATATATATATATATATACTAGGGGGCTCCGCCCCCCGCTCAGATAAACTTTAAAACATAGCTTTTCCTGAAATGATCTGCATGAAACGGAAACCTTTTGAAGAGGGAAAATTCTTCCGGTCGACTGAATTCCGTTTAAAGCAGGTTCGACTGTATGCACACACACACACACACACACACACACACACACAGACACACAGACACACACACACACACATATATATATATATATATATATTTATATATACCAGGGGGCTCCGCCCCCCGCTCGTGACGCTCGCCAACTCCTTCGCCTCCGACTCGATGACGCCCGCTGAGCTCGCTTCGTGAGCATTTTAGTGCCACCTGCTACGCAGGCGTAATATGCCCGTTGGGCTCCATCCTCTGCTCGCTACACTGGCCAACCCCTGCAAGTCGGGAGGCTTCGCGAGCATTTTAGTGCCAACAGTTAGTAAGGCTAAATGCTAGCCTGAGTTGGCAGTTAATAAGGGGCGGTCCCCAACTACGCCCGTTGGGGACCGTCCTGTATTAACTGACATTCACAAGCCCTGGAAGATTTGAAACTATTGAAGATTTGAAACTCGCTTCGCGATCTATTTCAATCCGGCTTGTCCACACTACCTCCTACGTGTCCTATGCTCGCTGGCGCTTTCTCACCTCGTTCGCTACGCTCGCCAGCACCAGCGATTCGCTTCGTGAATCAGTAGGCTTCGCTTCCTACTCGCTAACGTGCGCTGAACTACTTCGCCAATACTTTAGTGCTGCCTGCTATATAGGCGTAATACGTCTGTTAGGGACCAACCCTCGTTAGCTGACATTCTCCAGCCCTAAAGATTGTTTTGCGAGCTCTTTCATGCCGGCTGGGGCACACGACCACCTACGTGTCCTATGCTTGCTGAAGCTTGTAAATCTCCAATATTTCATCCTCCATTCCTGCGGTTCATTAATCGGAGTTCGCCGCAGGCGTGATGTACCTGTTGTCTGTTGGTACTTAGCCCCCTTATTAGCTGATGCTTAGCTTAATTCGCTCTGCGAACAATTTCTTCAAGATTGAACTCCCACATCGCTACGCTCGTTTCGTGAGTTGGGAGGCTTCGTCTCCTACTTCCTGGCGTTCGCTGAACCTGCATCGCAAACTATGGCGTGCCGTCTGTTTTCAAAAGCGATTGCTTATTGTATGGCGAACAAACGGCAAAATTTCATGAATGTATGTTTTGCCGTTAGTTAGTAATACAGTGACAAAATATCGTGTTACGCATTCAGTATAGAGAGATAACAATAGTTTCAAATCTTCGCCCGTAATGAAGAAAATTTTGCATAAAAAAAGTGCATAAAAATTGAATAACTCATTAACTAAATCGAAATTTAAACAAAGTCATAAACACTTTTCAATTATAACGTGTTAAAAATGGGTTCCGTCCTGCAAAAATTCAACTATGTAGGTACATGCTACTAAAAATTCGAGTTCTTATTATTGCTAGTCTATCCAGGACGCGAACTCGCAGCTCAAAAACTCTTCTTTTGATTTTGACATTAAATATTTCCTAAACTAAATTTTAAATTGAAAAACAGTTTATATCACTGTGTTCCCCTAATATTTCTCTACAAATGTACCAAATTTCATAATTTTGTGTGTTATAAATTTTGCGCTACGTGAAATTTGTCAAACAGCGGTGACGACAGCTACTTTTTTTAAAATAGAGAAAAATTAAAAAATAATAATACTCTCTTATAACAATGGGAATTTTATGGGCCATTCTGGGCATGATTCTGCTGGAGGGGGAAGATCAACTCAAATTTGATGATATGCTGTATTGCCATCGCAAATACGTTTATGTGTAAAATTTCAAGAAAATCGGATCGGTAGCAGTGGGTCAAAAATTGATTTCAAGATTTGACCCAAACAAACAGAGAAACCAACCTAAATAGAACGGTGTAAAAATAACAATGATACTCACTTAGCAAACAATTCTGATCATCGGCAATCTTTGTTCCATTTCCGACATCAGCCCTTATTATTTCAGTCCCAACTTTTCAGGCTTTCTCAACAATGAAACAACTTTCATTATCATTTTTCTCCCCACTTTCTGAATCCGAATTCTATTAAATATCAAAAGTCGTGACCTAGAAAAGACACTGCGTTCGATTACGAAATCTTCTGAAGGCGCTGCAGTGACGTGAAATATGAAGGATGACATAATTTTTATTGAAGCAACAGTTTGTTCGTTCGTGTAGTCGTTTGCGTTTTTTAACGCTTTCCAACATAGTTGCAAAGTGTTTATGACTTTGGTCATTCTGTCTGTCTGTCCGTTCGGCGATAACTGTCGTAAAAATGATTTTATCGAAATTGCATTTTAGAATGTCGTTGAGACGGTCTGTGTGATGTCTGGACATGAGAATAAGTGATATCACCCAATTAATTTCGGATTTTTAAGCCGGGTTGAATAAATGAAATACATCGAACCCTGTGGGACTATTTTCGAACATTATATATATATATATATATATATATATATATATATATATATATATATATATATATATATATATATGTATATATATATATATATATATATATATATATATATATATATATATATATATATATATATTTATATATATATATATTTATATATATATATATACATATATATATATTTATATATATATATATATATATATATATATATATATAGAGAGAGAGAGAGAGAGTAGTTTTATAAATAAAAATTGAAATAGTGCTTACACTCATATTATATGAAAGGATCACGTGGATCATTATAAAATAAAATATGGCTTCCATTTTTACTTTCCTTATATACATAATGCATAAGGAAAGTATTGTGACGAGGTCGAAAATTCGAATTCGAGTTTTCGACGGGAAAGAACGTTTCAAGTATCCCTGATCACGAATCAAACATTTTTGAAGTGATGTCTGTGTGTGTGTGTGTGTGTGTCAGTGAGTCTGTGGAGACGATAATTGACCAACGAATGGACCAATTCGAACGAAATTTGGCACAAAAATCACAATCCGTAAATACTGGAAGCCAATTGTTTTTATACACAATCGAATGTTCACAACCCCCCTAAATTTTCGAGTGAAAGTTATACATAATGTATAAGGAAAGTATTGTGACGGGGTCGAAAATTCGAATTCGAGTTTTCGACGGGAAAGCACGTTTCAAGTATCCCTGATCGCGAATCAAACATTTTTGAAGTGATGTCTGTGTGTGTGTGTGTGTGTGTGTGCGCCAGTGAGTCTGTGGAGACGATATCTCACGAACGAATGGAGCGATTCGAACAAAATTTGGTACAAAAATCACAATCCGTAAACACTGGAAGCCTATTGTTTTTATACACAATCGAATGTTCACAACCCCCTTAAATTTTCGAGGCAAATTTTGAAAAAATCGTCAAAAAATCCAAACCTCTAATAAAGTTATGCAAATACGCATTTCTTATGTAATATTTTATTAGAAAATGATTGACATAAATTTTAGAACGCTAACATAAACCGTTCTCGAGATATTGCAACATTTTTCAAACAAATTATCAAAAAGCCATATAAAATAAAAAAATATATATATTTCCCATTGAGAAACATATTCACTTTTCATATGTAATACCATGCGATAAATTTGATGACATCATTTTCGTGGATCTAGCTCGTTCCTTTCATGAAAAAAGATACTTTGAGTAATACTTTTGTATTTAAACGCCAATAGTCCTTTATTTGTTGTAAGAATAACTTATTTCTTCGTCCATAACGCTTGGCGAGATTTTGGCGACGAATTTGGGGGAATGTCGCCAACTTGGAGACTTTTTTAAATGTTGCTAAATTAACGAAAAACTCGCCAAATGGATAAAAATGACGCTAAATCAATGACGACTCATTGATGATGACGACATGGGAAATGACGACTCATTGACGAAAATTCAATATCTTGGAAAGAATATAAATAACTACTATGAAAATAATTAATTTTTATTTACTGTAAAAGTAGTAAATTCAATGCATTATATAAGGAAAGTCATATGCTGCCCACATCAGATTTTTCTCCTTTGAGCAATCGTTTAAATTTAGAGTTGCATCCGTCATAAAATTCCTTTATTTTTGCTCATATCTGTGTATTTAAATTCTGTGCCAACCTAATTACAATATTTTTTTATTTTAAATGATCACTAAACTTTGTTTATTCCTACAATGAAGACTAAACACCGAACTAATTATACAGAATATAAACAAATCAAGCGATTGTAAAGTGAGTTGTAAAATAATTGTTGAATTTTTTTTTTCACTCAAAATTATTTATCCACATGAACGACCGAAAGTATTTGGTGTGGTTGGTTCACCGACATATAATTCACGAAAATAATTGCCTATCTTAGTAAATCGTGAAAGGGAATGCCGTCGTTCACCTATGGTGCACAATGACTTCAATTGTATGACAAAAGCCTATCTTGAGGAGGTGAAAGGTGAGGGGTCCACATAAAAAAATCGTGAATTGGGAGTTCCGTTCTCACCTTTGGTGGTAAAGATTCGAGTAATTCTTCCCTCTACCCTTTTTATACACTCATACAGCAAGGAGATAGCCATATTATTAAACATTCGCATAGACAGTAAATGGCCTCAACTACTGACTTTTTACATATTAATTAATTAAATAATAAATACAGCTGCTGTATTTTGTAATAATTTCCTCACATTCTTTCTTTAACATTCTTCGGGATTTTTCACGGGTACTTTCTAGTTATTCATATAAATTAATAATATAAACACCTTGATTTATCTGTCTGTTTACCTATCTATCTTTGGGTAACGCTTCTACAAAATGTTGCCGAATGTGTTTTAATCACAGATAAGTATTTCAATTTAGACGCAACTCAGATCATCAGCATTTTCATAACCCTATACGTGAACACTAAATATTTCTGATAACCCATTGACTTTCCACGTTCACTGTTGCTTGAATAAGAATAACCTATTTATCCGTCCATAATGCCTAGCGAAATTTTAGCTTTAACTTTGGTGGAATATCGCCAACTTGGTGAGATTTTTTAAATGTTTTCAAATTGACGAAAATGACGCCAAATTGGTAAAAATGACGCCAAATCAATGAAAATGACGACTAATTGATGAAATGCAATATCTTGGAAAGAACATAACATAACAATCGACTATATTAATAACTCACTTTTCCGCCTATTCGTAATGCTTGGCGAAAAATTTGGCGAGATATCGCAAACTTGCCGGCTTTTTTGAATATTGTCAGATTGACGAATATGTCACCAAATTGATAAAAATGTCACCAAATTGATAAAAATGACGCTAAATAGGAGGCAATGCTTTGAAAATTTTTAATTCCGTCATATGACGGACATACCTTCCAGTATTAGATATATTGCATGTCTCAATAAATAGAAGTACCATATTTATTCACTCACAAAACAACTTTGATCATCAACTATCTTCGTTCCAGTTTCGGCTTCAGCCCTTCAAATTTCAGCGCCATTATTTCAAGCGGCTTTAACAATTAAAATCACATTGCAGAAAGCTTTCCTGGCTTTTTTCAAATCTAAGCTGCAATAAATATCAAAAGTCGTGACCTATTATAAATGACACCGCAATCTTTTACGAAGTCTTTTGAAGGTTCTGCAATGACTTCAAATATGAAGGATGACGTACATTTTATTGGAACGACAGTTTTTACGGGGCGTAGTCGGATATTTTGTTAAATATTTATTTCGCGTTTAAGTTATGTATGGTTTTCACTAATTAATGCGGTAAAAATTCTTGAAGTGGAAGTTGTAGTCTACGCAAAATACTGAATTTTTAGAACTCTATTAAATAGGTCAAAAAGTGTGTCATTTTGATTTGGATTTAAAAAAAATCTGATGTAGTCAGTACATGACTTTCCCTGCCGACTCATATTCACGTTCACTTTATTTCTTTAATAATTCATTAAATTGAGTTTAAATGCACAAAATAACACACAAATTTGCATTTTTAATTCGATTTTTGTTTTTGGTAATTGGACATTTTTCCGAAAGTGGCGTAACAAAAATGCAAGAAATCTCAAATATCTCGAGAACGGTTAGTCCTAGAGTAATGGAGTTGGTTTTATTTTTTTCCCCGTCAAAAATTAGGTATAAAACAAGCATTTAATTGATACACTTGAGCGTATGTTGGTCGTTTTTTCTAGATTTTGGTGATTTTTGCTGGACATTTTGTAAAAGAAGGTAGGTTGTTCTTTTCCGAATCGTACCAAAATCTAATCAGCACCAAAGTATCCCACAAGTAACTTGTCTACCAAATTTTGTGAAATTTGGTCGATTAGTATTTTAGCTAGAGTGGATACATGAGATTTTTGCAGACCATTTCGCAAAAAAAAGGCGGGTTCTGTCTTTCCGAATCCTACCCCAAACTAATCAGCACCAGGGTCATGCCCAAGTGACTTACCTACCTAATTTTATGAAATCTGGTCCATTAGTTTTTGAGTTAGAGTGGATACATATATTGCACAGACAGACACGCAGACACACAGACACACAGACAGACAGATACACGCACACACACAAGTGTCACGCTAAAAATAGTTTTTTCGTATTCTAAAGGTCTCAAAACGTGCAAATACGTCGAAAATTCTAGTTGAGATTTTCGCCATGATTCTAATACTTTCCCTATACATTACCATGTATTGCAGGAAAAGCAAAAATATGATGTGGGCAGATGATGTCTTTCCCTTCTCTTTATTTTAATTTCACGTTCTCTCTATCTTAATTAAATTTATTTCACTTTTAATTCAATTTTCGTTTTTATTCGGTAACCGGACTTATTTTTCAAAGCTGGAGTAGAGAAAATACGAAAAACTAAAATATCTCGAGAACGGCTAGTCCCAGTGTAATGGGATTGATCTTATTCTTTTCTCCGCGAAAAATTACTTATTAAACAAGCATTTAATGGATATATTTTAGCATACGTAGTTATTTAGTATACATTTTTACGATTTTTGCGGGCCATTTTGCAAAAAAAGGCAGGTCATTTTTTTCCGAATTGTACCAAAATCTAATCAGCACCAGGGTGACCCACAAGTGACTCATCTGCCGAATTTTGTGAAATTCGGGCTATTAGTTTTTCAGTTAGAGTGGATACAAGCTTTTGTGGGTCATTTCGCAAAAATAGGCGAGTTCTTTTACCCCGAATCGTACCTAAAACTAATCAGCACCAGAGAGTGATTTTCCGCCCACAAGTGATTTTCCTACCAAATTTTGTGAAATTCGGTCCATTAGTTTTTTTAGTTAGAGTGGATACAAAATCTGCACAGACAGACAGACACACAGACAGACAGACACACAGACACACACACAGACGTCACGCTAAAAATGGTTTTTTCGTATTCTAGAGGTCTCGAAACGTGTAGATCCGTCGAAAAGTCGAGTTGCGATTTTCGGCATGATTCCAATACTTTCCCTATACATTACCACGTATTGCAGGAAAAGTAAAAATCTGATGTGGGCAGCACATATCTTTCCCTGCAGGCTTATATCTTATATTCACTTTATTTCAATTAAATTTAATTCACTTTTAATTCAGTTTTCGTTCTCATTTGATAACTGGACTTATTTTCAAAGGTGGCGTGGAGAAAACACGAAAGAAACTAATATATATCGAGAACGGCTAGTCTTAGTGTAATGGGGTTGGTCTTATTCTTTTCTTCGTAAAAAATTACATATTAAACAAGCATTTAATGGATATATTTGAGCATACGTAGCTTTTTAGTTTAGATTTTGACAATTTTTGCTGGGAAAGTAAAATTCGATCCATTAACTTTTCCTACAAAACTGTTACTAACGTGTAAAATGTCCTTCATCACTGGAGTCCATTTTTAAAATCTGACAGAGAAAAACAAATCTATTTTCTTTTGCGGAGTGACTGGCCCCCCAAAATTGTTTTTATCCACACTAGCTGAAACACCAATAGACCAAATTTTGCAAAATTTGCTGCATAAGTCACTTGTGGGTTATCCTGATGCTGCTTATTAGATTTTAGTGTGATTCGGAATAAAACAATCCGCTTCTTTTTTTTTGCTCAATGGCCCGCCAAAAATAGTACGTATTCACTCTAGCTGAGAAACTAATACACCAAATTTCACAAAATTTGGTAGATAAATTGCTTGTGCGTTACTTTGGTGATGATTAGATTTCGGTACGATTAAAAAAAACAAACAAACAAAAGAATCTGTCTTCTTTTGCGAAATGGCCCGCAAAATTCGTTAAGGTCTAAAATAAAATACTTCAAATGTATCAATTAAATGCATGTTTTATACGTAATTTTTGAAGACGAAAATAATAAGATGAACCCCATTACTCTAAAATGGACCATTTTCGAGATATTTAAGTTTTTAAATTGTGGAACTGAAGACGTTTTTCACTGTGGTGAGAAAAATTTTAATGAAATTTCTTTAAATTTAATAGTTTCCTTCCTAGAGGGTTATACTGGTGCTCATTATATTTTTGCATGATTTGGAAAAATAAAACTGATCTTTCCTTACGAAATAGTCGGCTTATATCGTGAAAATGTGAAACAAATGACTAAAGTTGCTGAAATATATTAATGAAGTATGTGTGCTTTATGTAATTTTTGACACCACAGCGAATGAGGCTAACCCCATGATTCTAGGATGAACCGTTCTCGAGATTTTTTAGTTTTTGTAATTTTGAAGAACCGAAGACCTTAAAGTGCATTAAGTTGTTAAACATGTAATTAAACTGTACATGGACAATTCCGACCTCTTTTTTTTTACTTTACTTATATGCATAATGTATAAAGAAAGTATTGTGACGGGGTCGAAAATTCGAATTCGAGTTTTCGACGGGAGAGCACGTTTCAAGCATCCCTGATCACGAATCAAACACTTCTGAAGTGGTGTCTGTGTGTGTGTGTGTGTGAAAGTATGTGTGTGTGTGTGTATGTGTGTGTAAAAGTATGTGTGTGTGTGTGTCAGTGAGTCTATGGAGACGATAACTGACCACCGAATGGACCGATTCGAACGAAATTTGGTACAAAAATCACAATCCGTAAACACTGGAAGCCTATTGTTTTTATACGCAATCGAATGTTCAGGTAGGTTGCTTCGCTTCCTACTCGCTAACGTGCGCTGAACTACTTCGCCAATACTTTAGTGCTGCCTGCTATATAGGCGTAATACGTCTGTTAGGGACCAACCCTCGTTAGCTGACATTCTCCAGCCCTAAAGATTGTTTTGCGAGCTCTTTCATGCCGGCTGGGGCACACGACCACCTACGTGTCCTATGCTTGCTGAAGCTTGTAAATCTCCAATATTTCATCCTCCATTCCTGCGGTTCATTAATCGGAGTTCGCCGCAGGCGTGATGTACCTGTTGTCTGTTGGTACTTAGCCCCCTTATTAGCTGATGCTTAGCTTAATTCGCTCTGCGAACAATTTCTTCAAGATTGAACTCCCACATCGCTACGCTCGTTTCGTGAGTTGGGAGGCTTCGTCTCCTACTTCCTGGCGTTCGCTGAACCTGCATCGCAAACTATGGCGTGCCGTCTGTTTTCAAAAGCGATTGCTTATTGTATGGCGAACAAACGGCAAAATTTCATGAATGTATGTTTTGCCGTTAGTTAGTAATACAGTGACAAAATATCGTGTTACGCATTCAGTATAGAGAGATAACAATAGTTTCAAATCTTCGCCCGTAATGAAGAAAATTTTGCATAAAAAAAGTGCATAAAAATTGAATAACTCATTAACTAAATCGAAATTTAAACAAAGTCATAAACACTTTTCAATTATAACGTGTTAAAAATGGGTTCCGTCCTGCAAAAATTCAACTATGTAGGTACATGCTACTAAAAATTCGAGTTCTTATTATTGCTAGTCTATCCAGGACGCGAACTCGCAGCTCAAAAACTCTTCTTTTGATTTTGACATTAAATATTTCCTAAACTAAATTTTAAATTGAAAAACAGTTTATATCACTGTGTTCCCCTAATATTTCTCTACAAATGTACCAAATTTCATAATTTTGTGTGTTATAAATTTTGCGCTACGTGAAATTTGTCAAACAGCGGTGACGACAGCTACTTTTTTTAAAATAGAGAAAAATTAAAAAATAATAATACTCTCTTATAACAATGGGAATTTTATGGGCCATTCTGGGCATGATTCTGCTGGAGGGGGAAGATCAACTCAAATTTGATGATATGCTGTATTGCCATCGCAAATACGTTTATGTGTAAAATTTCAAGAAAATCGGATCGGTAGCAGTGGGTCAAAAATTGATTTCAAGATTTGACCCAAACAAACAGAGAAACCAACCTAAATAGAACGGTGTAAAAATAACAATGATACTCACTTAGCAAACAATTCTGATCATCGGCAATCTTTGTTCCATTTCCGACATCAGCCCTTATTATTTCAGTCCCAACTTTTCAGGCTTTCTCAACAATGAAACAACTTTCATTATCATTTTTCTCCCCACTTTCTGAATCCGAATTCTATTAAATATCAAAAGTCGTGACCTAGAAAAGACACTGCGTTCGATTACGAAATCTTCTGAAGGCGCTGCAGTGACGTGAAATATGAAGGATGACATAATTTTTATTGAAGCAACAGTTTGTTCGTTCGTGTAGTCGTTTGCGTTTTTTAACGCTTTCCAACATAGTTGCAAAGTGTTTATGACTTTGGTCATTCTGTCTGTCTGTCCGTTCGGCGATAACTGTCGTAAAAATGATTTTATCGAAATTGCATTTTAGAATGTCGTTGAGACGGTCTGTGTGATGTCTGGACATGAGAATAAGTGATATCACCCAATTAATTTCGGATTTTTAAGCCGGGTTGAATAAATGAAATACATCGAACCCTGTGGGACTATTTTCGAACATTATATATATATATATATATATATATATATATATATATATATATATATATATATATATATATATGTATATATATATATATATATATATATATATATATATATATATATATATATATATATTTATATATATATATATTTATATATATATATATACATATATATATATTTATATATATATATATATATATATATATATATATATATATATAGAGAGAGAGAGAGTAGTTTTATAAATAAAAATTGAAATAGTGCTTACACTCATATTATATGAAAGGATCACGTGGATCATTATAAAATAAAATATGGCTTCCATTTTTACTTTCCTTATATACATAATGCATAAGGAAAGTATTGTGACGAGGTCGAAAATTCGAATTCGAGTTTTCGACGGGAAAGAACGTTTCAAGTATCCCTGATCACGAATCAAACATTTTTGAAGTGATGTCTGTGTGTGTGTGTGTGTGTGTCAGTGAGTCTGTGGAGACGATAATTGACCAACGAATGGACCAATTCGAACGAAATTTGGCACAAAAATCACAATCCGTAAATACTGGAAGCCAATTGTTTTTATACACAATCGAATGTTCACAACCCCCCTAAATTTTCGAGTGAAAGTTATACATAATGTATAAGGAAAGTATTGTGACGGGGTCGAAAATTCGAATTCGAGTTTTCGACGGGAAAGCACGTTTCAAGTATCCCTGATCGCGAATCAAACATTTTTGAAGTGATGTCTGTGTGTGTGTGTGTGTGTGTGTGCGCCAGTGAGTCTGTGGAGACGATATCTCACGAACGAATGGAGCGATTCGAACAAAATTTGGTACAAAAATCACAATCCGTAAACACTGGAAGCCTATTGTTTTTATACACAATCGAATGTTCACAACCCCCTTAAATTTTCGAGGCAAATTTTGAAAAAATCGTCAAAAAATCCAAACCTCTAATAAAGTTATGCAAATACGCATTTCTTATGTAATATTTTATTAGAAAATGATTGACATAAATTTTAGAACGCTAACATAAACCGTTCTCGAGATATTGCAACATTTTTCAAACAAATTATCAAAAAGCCATATAAAATAAAAAAATATATATATTTCCCATTGAGAAACATATTCACTTTTCATATGTAATACCATGCGATAAATTTGATGACATCATTTTCGTGGATCTAGCTCGTTCCTTTCATGAAAAAAGATACTTTGAGTAATACTTTTGTATTTAAACGCCAATAGTCCTTTATTTGTTGTAAGAATAACTTATTTCTTCGTCCATAACGCTTGGCGAGATTTTGGCGACGAATTTGGGGGAATGTCGCCAACTTGGAGACTTTTTTAAATGTTGCTAAATTAACGAAAAACTCGCCAAATGGATAAAAATGACGCTAAATCAATGACGACTCATTGATGATGACGACATGGGAAATGACGACTCATTGACGAAAATTCAATATCTTGGAAAGAATATAAATAACTACTATGAAAATAATTAATTTTTATTTACTGTAAAAGTAGTAAATTCAATGCATTATATAAGGAAAGTCATATGCTGCCCACATCAGATTTTTCTCCTTTGAGCAATCGTTTAAATTTAGAGTTGCATCCGTCATAAAATTCCTTTATTTTTGCTCATATCTGTGTATTTAAATTCTGTGCCAACCTAATTACAATATTTTTTTATTTTAAATGATCACTAAACTTTGTTTATTCCTACAATGAAGACTAAACACCGAACTAATTATACAGAATATAAACAAATCAAGCGATTGTAAAGTGAGTTGTAAAATAATTGTTGAATTTTTTTTTTCACTCAAAATTATTTATCCACATGAACGACCGAAAGTATTTGGTGTGGTTGGTTCACCGACATATAATTCACGAAAATAATTGCCTATCTTAGTAAATCGTGAAAGGGAATGCCGTCGTTCACCTATGGTGCACAATGACTTCAATTGTATGACAAAAGCCTATCTTGAGGAGGTGAAAGGTGAGGGGTCCACATAAAAAAATCGTGAATTGGGAGTTCCGTTCTCACCTTTGGTGGTAAAGATTCGAGTAATTCTTCCCTCTACCCTTTTTATACACTCATACAGCAAGGAGATAGCCATATTATTAAACATTCGCATAGACAGTAAATGGCCTCAACTACTGACTTTTTACATATTAATTAATTAAATAATAAATACAGCTGCTGTATTTTGTAATAATTTCCTCACATTCTTTCTTTAACATTCTTCGGGATTTTTCACGGGTACTTTCTAGTTATTCATATAAATTAATAATATAAACACCTTGATTTATCTGTCTGTTTACCTATCTATCTTTGGGTAACGCTTCTACAAAATGTTGCCGAATGTGTTTTAATCACAGATAAGTATTTCAATTTAGACGCAACTCAGATCATCAGCATTTTCATAACCCTATACGTGAACACTAAATATTTCTGATAACCCATTGACTTTCCACGTTCACTGTTGCTTGAATAAGAATAACCTATTTATCCGTCCATAATGCCTAGCGAAATTTTAGCTTTAACTTTGGTGGAATATCGCCAACTTGGTGAGATTTTTTAAATGTTTTCAAATTGACGAAAATGACGCCAAATTGGTAAAAATGACGCCAAATCAATGAAAATGACGACTAATTGATGAAAATTCAATATCTTGGAAAGAGTATAAGAATAGCCTAATTCTCCGCCTGTAACGCTTAGCGAAATTCTGGCGACGAATTTTGGCGACATATCGCCAACTTGGCGAGTCTTTTTAAATTCTACTAAATTGAGAAAAATGTCGACAAATTGATGAAATTGACACTAAATCAATGAAAATGACGACTAATTGATGAAATGCAATATCTTGGAAAGAACATAACATAACAATCGACTATATTAATAACTCACTTTTCCGCCTATTCGTAATGCTTGGCGAAAAATTTGGCGAGATATCGCAAACTTGCCGGCTTTTTTGAATATTGTCAGATTGACGAATATGTCACCAAATTGATAAAAATGTCACCAAATTGATAAAAATGACGCTAAATAGGAGGCAATGCTTTGAAAATTTTTAATTCCGTCATATGACGGACATACCTTCCAGTATTAGATATATTGCATGTCTCAATAAATAGAAGTACCATATTTATTCACTCACAAAACAACTTTGATCATCAACTATCTTCGTTCCAGTTTCGGCTTCAGCCCTTCAAATTTCAGCGCCATTATTTCAAGCGGCTTTAACAATTAAAATCACATTGCAGAAAGCTTTCCTGGCTTTTTTCAAATCTAAGCTGCAATAAATATCAAAAGTCGTGACCTATTATAAATGACACCGCAATCTTTTACGAAGTCTTTTGAAGGTTCTGCAATGACGTCAAATATGAAGGATGACGTACATTTTATTGGAACGACAGTTTTTACGGGGCGTAGTCGGATATTTTGTTAAATATTTATTTCGCGTTTAAGTTATGTATGGTTTTCACTAATTAATGCGGTAAAAATTCTTGAAGTGGAAGTTGTAGTCTACGCAAAATACTGAATTTTTAGAACTCTATTAAATAGGTCAAAAAGTGTGTCATTTTGATTTGGATTTAAAAAAAATCTGATGTAGTCAGTACATGACTTTCCCTGCCGACTCATATTCACGTTCACTTTATTTCTTTAATAATTCATTAAATTGAGTTTAAATGCACAAAATAACACACAAATTTGCATTTTTAATTCGATTTTTGTTTTTGGTAATTGGACATTTTTCCGAAAGTGGCGTAACAAAAATGCAAGAAATCTCAAATATCTCGAGAACGGTTAGTCCTAGAGTAATGGAGTTGGTTTTATTTTTTTCCCCGTCAAAAATTAGGTATAAAACAAGCATTTAATTGATACACTTGAGCGTATGTTGGTCGTTTTTTCTAGATTTTGGTGATTTTTGCTGGACATTTTGTAAAAGAAGGTAGGTTGTTCTTTTCCGAATCGTACCAAAATCTAATCAGCACCAAAGTATCCCACAAGTAACTTGTCTACCAAATTTTGTGAAATTTGGTCGATTAGTATTTTAGCTAGAGTGGATACATGAGATTTTTGCAGACCATTTCGCAAAAAAAGGCGGGTTCTGTCTTTCCGAATCCTACCCCAAACTAATCAGCACCAGGGTCATGCCCAAGTGACTTACCTACCTAATTTTATGAAATCTGGTCCATTAGTTTTTGAGTTAGAGTGGATACATATATTGCACAGACAGACACGCAGACACACAGACACACAGACAGACAGATACACGCACACACACAAGTGTCACGCTAAAAATAGTTTTTTCGTATTCTAAAGGTCTCAAAACGTGCAAATACGTCGAAAATTCTAGTTGAGATTTTCGCCATGATTCTAATACTTTCCCTATACATTACCATGTATTGCAGGAAAAGCAAAAATATGATGTGGGCAGATGATGTCTTTCCCTTCTCTTTATTTTAATTTCACGTTCTCTCTATCTTAATTAAATTTATTTCACTTTTAATTCAATTTTCGTTTTTATTCGGTAACCGGACTTATTTTTCAAAGCTGGAGTAGAGAAAATACGAAAAACTAAAATATCTCGAGAACGGCTAGTCCCAGTGTAATGGGATTGATCTTATTCTTTTCTCCGCGAAAAATTACTTATTAAACAAGCATTTAATGGATATATTTTAGCATACGTAGTTATTTAGTATACATTTTTACGATTTTTGCGGGCCATTTTGCAAAAAAAGGCAGGTCATTTTTTTCCGAATTGTACCAAAATCTAATCAGCACCAGGGTGACCCACAAGTGACTCATCTGCCGAATTTTGTGAAATTCGGGCTATTAGTTTTTCAGTTAGAGTGGATACAAGCTTTTGTGGGTCATTTCGCAAAAATAGGCGAGTTCTTTTACCCCGAATCGTACCTAAAACTAATCAGCACCAGAGAGTGATTTTCCGCCCACAAGTGATTTTCCTACCAAATTTTGTGAAATTCGGTCCATTAGTTTTTTTAGTTAGAGTGGATACAAAATCTGCACAGACAGACAGACACACAGACAGACAGACACACAGACACACACACAGACGTCACGCTAAAAATGGTTTTTTCGTATTCTAGAGGTCTCGAAACGTGTAGATCCGTCGAAAAGTCGAGTTGCGATTTTCGGCATGATTCCAATACTTTCCCTATACATTACCACGTATTGCAGGAAAAGTAAAAATCTGATGTGGGCAGCACATATCTTTCCCTGCAGGCTTATATCTTATATTCACTTTATTTCAATTAAATTTAATTCACTTTTAATTCAGTTTTCGTTCTCATTTGATAACTGGACTTATTTTCAAAGGTGGCGTGGAGAAAACACGAAAGAAACTAATATATATCGAGAACGGCTAGTCTTAGTGTAATGGGGTTGGTCTTATTCTTTTCTTCGTAAAAAATTACATATTAAACAAGCATTTAATGGATATATTTGAGCATACGTAGCTTTTTAGTTTAGATTTTGACAATTTTTGCTGGGAAAGTAAAATTCGATCCATTAACTTTTCCTACAAAACTGTTACTAACGTGTAAAATGTCCTTCATCACTGGAGTCCATTTTTAAAATCTGACAGAGAAAAACAAATCTATTTTCTTTTGCGGAGTGACTGGCCCCCCAAAATTGTTTTTATCCACACTAGCTGAAACACCAATAGACCAAATTTTGCAAAATTTGCTGCATAAGTCACTTGTGGGTTATCCTGATGCTGCTTATTAGATTTTAGTGTGATTCGGAATAAAACAATCCGCTTCTTTTTTTTTGCTCAATGGCCCGTCAAAAATAGTACGTATTCACTCTAGCTGAGAAACTAATACACCAAATTTCACAAAATTTGGTAGATAAATTGCTTGTGCGTTACTTTGGTGATGATTAGATTTCGGTACGATTAAAAAAAACAAACAAACAAAAGAATCTGTCTTCTTTTGCGAAATGGCCCGCAAAATTCGTTAAGGTCTAAAATAAAATACTTCAAATGTATCAATTAAATGCATGTTTTATACGTAATTTTTGAAGACGAAAATAATAAGATGAACCCCATTACTCTAAAATGGACCATTTTCGAGATATTTAAGTTTTTAAATTGTGGAACTGAAGACGTTTTTCACTGTGGTGAGAAAAATTTTAATGAAATTTCTTTAAATTTAATAGTTTCCTTCCTAGAGGGTTATACTGGTGCTCATTATATTTTTGCATGATTTGGAAAAATAAAACTGATCTTTCCTTACGAAATAGTCGGCTTATATCGTGAAAATGTGAAACAAATGACTAAAGTTGCTGAAATATATTAATGAAGTATGTGTGCTTTATGTAATTTTTGACACCACAGCGAATGAGGCTAACCCCATGATTCTAGGATGAACCGTTCTCGAGATTTTTTAGTTTTTGTAATTTTGAAGAACCGAAGACCTTAAAGTGCATTAAGTTGTTAAACATGTAATTAAACTGTACATGGACAATTCCGACCTCTTTTTTTTTACTTTACTTATATGCATAATGTATAAAGAAAGTATTGTGACGGGGTCGAAAATTCGAATTCGAGTTTTCGACGGGAGAGCACGTTTCAAGCATCCCTGATCACGAATCAAACACTTCTGAAGTGGTGTCTGTGTGTGTGTGTGTGTGAAAGTATGTGTGTGTGTGTGTATGTGTGTGTAAAAGTATGTGTGTGTGTGTGTCAGTGAGTCTATGGAGACGATAACTGACCACCGAATGGACCGATTCGAACGAAATTTGGTACAAAAATCACAATCCGTAAACACTGGAAGCCTATTGTTTTTATACGCAATCGAATGTTCAGAACCCCCTAAATTTTCGAGTGATATTTTGAAAAAATTGTCAAAAAATCAAAACCGCTAATAACGTTACGCAAATACGCATTTCTTATGTAGTTTTTCATTAGAAAACGATTGACATAAATTTTAGAACGCTAACATGAACCGTTCTCGGGATATTGCATATTTTTCAAAAAAATTATCAGAAAGTTATATAAAATAAAAAAAAATATTTTCTATTGAGAAACATGTTCACTTTTCATATGTAATACCATGCGATAAATTGGGTGACATCATGCTCGTGGATCTAGCTCATTCTATTCATGAAAAAAATACTTTGAGTAATACTTCTGTATTTGAGCGCCAATAGTTATTTACCTGCTATATGAATAACTTATCTCTCCGAAAATAACGCTTGGCGAGATTTTGACGCCGAATTTGGCGGAATGTCGCCAACTTGGTGACATTTTTAAATGTTGTCAAATTAACGAAAATCTTGCCAAAAGGATAAATATCACGCTAAATCAATGAAAATGACGACTAATTGAAGAAAATTCAATATCTTGGAAAGAATATAAGTATCTACTATAAGAATAACATTTTTTTAAACAGTAAAAGTAGTAAATTTATTGCATTATATAAGGAAAGTCGTGTGTTGCCCACACCAGTTTTTTTATTTCTTTATTCGATTCGAAATGTTGCAAAATTGACAAAAGTATCAAAATTTTTATTCTCCGAGCTGTATTTCATGTTTTATTAGCAATCAAAGTTCGCCTTTCCGACAGTCGCGGGAAAGCGACCCATTTTGGCGCACACGGAATGTGACGTCAGAAGGCTCGTCCGCGGCTCACGACTTCGATAATTGGTGCATAAGTTTGGTTAAATTCAGAAAGCTTCGATAATTATAATAGTTTCTTCCGTCCCAAACTGTCGAATAGTTATATGTATTTTATAGCTCCAATGTGCCAGAATACTAGCTTTACATCATCAGATAAAATATTTACATCTGTGCCAAAAAATGTTTTTCGTAAGAAATAGTGTGAAGCGCAGGAAGCCAGATTGTAAACAAAATTCACCACTGTCATTAAAAAGTGTTCGTTACTTATATTATGCTAATAAATCAGTCACTGTATAATTCAATTTTCAAAGCCTTTTTATGAGTAGTTATTTTTTTATGATTTAATAAACTTTGAAAATCCTTAAGGGTGACCACTACTGGTTCGGCACTCTATTTTTAGTTTTGCTATTACGGAAGAATTTAAAGCCAGATTCAAAGTGGATTATTGACTTTATACCCGGTTTAGTGTGTGATGTTCGCAGTTAATTTAGAGAATATAAAAAATTCCGTGCATAAACATTTTTATAGCGATATACTGCAGTAAGCAGTTGCAATTTAGTATTTTCATTAAGTACATGTGCTTTTGAAAAGTTATAAAATAGATTTTATCTAAAAAAATAAATCACAAATTTGAAACATTGCACTAAAGGAATAGAAATTAAATGGAAAATAATTTAAAATTCCTTTACCTATTCAGAATCATAAATTATTTACTGTTTATTATAGGTTTTAAAATATAATATTATATGAAACAATTTAAAACTCTTTTCAGTTTATAAATAAATTATTAGATATTATATTTAGAATCCGCACATGTCATATAAATATAATAAAAAAATATCTGATGTGGGCAGCACATGACTTTCCCTGCAGATTTATATCCACGTTCTCTTTATTTTATTTAAATTTAATTCACTTTTAATTCAATTTTCGTTCTCATTTGGTAACTGAACTTATTTTCAAAGGTGGAGTAGAGTAAATACGAAAAAACTAAAATATCGCGAGAACGGCTAGATCTAGTGTAATGGGGTTGGTTTTATTCCTTTTTAAAAATTACGTATTAAACAAGCATTTAATAGATATATTTGAGTATACGTAGTTTTTCATTTCAGATTTTGGCAATTTTTGCGGACCATTTTGCAAATAAAAGCAGGTTATTGTTTTCCAAATCCTACCAAAATCTAATCAGCACCAGGGTGACTCACAGGTGACTTATCTACCGGATTTTGTGAAATTTGGTCCATTAGTTTTTCAGATGGAGTGGATACATGAAATTTTTACGGGTCATTTCGCAAAAAAAGGCGGGTTCTGTTTTAACCAAAATCTAATCAGCACCAGGGTCCAACCCAAGTGACTTACATACCAAATTTTATGAAATTCGTTCCATTAGTATTTTAGCTGAAGTGGATACATGAAATTTTTACGGGTCATTTCGCAAAAAGAGACGGGGTCTGTTTTAACCAAAAACTAATCAGCACCAGGGTCGAACCCAAGTGATTTACATACCAAATTTTATGAAATTCGTTCTATTAGTTTTTTAGTTAGAGTGGATGCATATATTGCACAGACACACAGACAGACAGACAGATAGACACACAGACACACACACACAGGCGTCATGCTAAAAATAGTATTTTCGTATTCTAGCTGTTTCGACACGTGTAGATCCGTCGAAAACTCGAGTTGCGATTTTTGACATAATTCCAATACTTTCCCTATACATTACCATGCATTGCAGGGAAAGTAATACATGCATAAAAATATATATATACATGAACACATAAATACAAAAATATTATTTTTAATTCCCAGAAAAAGTACACCGCTCAATCTAAACTTTCGATTTAAATTTACTCTAGAACAAACTTATCTATAAAATGCTATTTGCACTCAAAAAATTACGGAGCACATTACAGAAAAAAAAAATCTGATGTGGGCAATACATGACTTTCCTTATATAATGCAATGAATTTGCTACTTTTAAAGTAAAAAAAAAATAGTTTTTTTCTTATATTAGATACTTATATTCTTTCCATGATGACGAATTTTCGACAATTTGTCGTCATTTTCATTGATGTAGACTCATTTTGATCCATTTGACGAGATTTTCGTTAATTTCGCAGCATTTCAAAACGTAGCCAAGTTGGCGCCATTCCGTCAAATTCGTCGTCAAAATCTCGCCAAGGGTTATGGACGGAGAAATAAGTTATTATTATAGCAGATAAATGACTATTGGCGTTCAAATACAAAAGTATTACTCAAAGTATCTTTTCTCACGAATGGAACCAGCTAGATCCACGACAATCGTGTCACCAGAATTTATCGCATGATATTACATATGAAAAGTGAACATGTGTCTCAACACTTAATATATTTTTTTAATTTATGGGAGTTTTTGATAAATTTATTTGAAAAATATGCAATATCTCAAGAACGGTTCATGCTAGCGTTCTAAAGTTTATGTCAATCGTTTTCTAAGGAAAAATTACGTAAGAAAGGAGGCCTATTTGCGTAACTTTATTAAAGATTTTGATTTTTTGATGATTTTTTCAAAATTTCACTCGAAAATTTAGGAGGGTTCTGAACATTCGATTACGTTTAAAAACAATAGGCTTCCAATATTCACGGATTGTGATTTTTGTACCAAATTTCATTCGAATCGCTCCATTCGTTCGTGAGATATCGTCTCCACAGACTCACTGGCACACACACACACCCACACACACCCACACACACACACAGACACCACCTCAAAAATGTTAGATTCGTGATCAGGGATGCTTGAAACGTGCTCTCCCGTCGAAAACTCGAATTCGAATTTTCGATCCCGTCACAATACTTTCCTTATACATTATATATATAAGGAAAGTAAAAAAATCAGAGGCGGGTTGACCATTCCAGAACCATTCCAGGTCAAACCATTCCAGAATGTCCGATGGAGCCGAAATAGTTTTGCGTAAATAATATTTTGTAAAATAAAACCTCAGTAGAATTCAATTTGTTCGATTTTTCTTCAAACTGATTTGTTTTGTTCACAGGTTTTCAAAGTGCTACACATTACTTGCTAACTGTTTATAGCTAGCTAGCACTTTTAGTTTTCGTCCCGATTTCATCTGGATTTCGACTCTAGATATGCAATTTTCTCAAAATAGGAAATTTCTATATTAACTTGCTTTGCGGTATATATATTAAACTTAACACTATATCTTACGATATTTTACATTCAAGTTAATTTATAAACTTATCTGGCTTCACATAATTATGTACTTGATTATGCATATTTCTATGTATTATGTTCAAACTTCACCAATCATTAAACATCTTTAGAATCCCAAAGTTTATATAATCTTCTAATTTCTTTAAACAAAATAAAATATCTCCTTTTTGTGCACCCATATTTCACCTAGGAGTAAGTAAAGACACTAAGCTGCAACAATCGTGATATTTTAAATATTGCAGCTTTCCCAGCTATTAGAAAATCCAGTTTAAAAACTAAGCTATCGAAATTATAACCACTCGATCCAAAACCTAATTATATACACTTGCAAGACTTTAAAAGAGCTACAAATTCTTGCTTATTGGTCATAGCTAGTACTTTCAGTTTTTGAAATATATGCATTACAAACTTGTGAAACGGACATTTTTTCAATCTTCTTCAAATTGACAAGACGAGTACTCGAAAACTAAGTCAGTAAGGTTCAATAAATTAGCTTTTTGTTAAAAAAAAACTTAGATTCAGAAACTAAATTTGCTAATACATATTTTTGTCGCTGATTGTTTATATCTATATTTTGAAGTTTGAGTGAAAATAAGAAAACTTAAAAAATCACTCGCTCGGACAGATGCTTTAAGTGCTTTCTAAAAAGTTCCAAAGTATTAAAATTATTTTTTATATTCATAATCTGGACCAACAAAACAAGAAAAAAATATGTACATTTTAATATATCAGGTTCGGAGAAATTGGCGTCTAAAGTGTTTGCATTTTTCTTAGTGCTCCGATTTCCACCAAAAATACCCTAAACGTAGATATAATTCACTTAATAATAATAATAGTAATAAATTTTCAAGAATAAATTTTCAAGTTTACACCTCGAGTTTCAGCTGGCACAAAATATTTATTGTTTCTGAAATAGAGCGCCATCTCAGTAAAAACGATCTTAACCAAATTGTCTGATTCCCCTTAGGATCAAAACAAGGATCCATGCTTTCAATAAAATAAAATAATCAGCAGATGATCTAAATTCAAACAGACCAAGTACAAATGTAAAATTTCAATTGTACACAAAATTTAACCCCAGCTACCCAGCAAATATCTCAAGGCAAAACGTGATAGAATGTTGGATCTTAAGTCGAACGGGGAATATGACGTCACAGCCAATCACGGGGGCGTTTTGTGTTTGCTCAGATTTTGCGTTTTTCCTTTTCTTGATATTTAAATAAATAATTGTTTCAAGAGATTTTCGCTTGGATATTTGGAATCAGAAAAAAATTATCATTAAATATGAATTGTTGTTAAGAGTTAATAAAAAAATCGAAATTGTCCATTGGATATAATATTAGAAAAGTATACATACTGTTTTCTGCAATCAAACATAATTTAATTCGTCATAAAATAAAAAAAAATCTGATGTGGGCAACACATGACTTTCCTTATGTAATACAATGAATTTACTACTTTTACAGTTAAAAAAATATTATTCTTATAGTAGATGCACATATTCTTTCAAAGATATTGAATTTTCTTGAATTAGTCGTCATTTTCATTGATTTAGTGTCAATTTTATCCATTTGGCGAGATTATCGTTAATTTGGCAACATTTAAAAATGTCGCCAAGTTGGCGACATTCCGCTAAATTCGTCGCCAAAATCTCGCCAAGCGTTATGGACGGAGAAATAAGTTATTCTTACAGCAGATAAATGACTATTGGGGTTCAAATACAAAAGTATTACTCAATGTATCTTCTCTCGTGAATGGAACGAGTTAGATCCACAAAAATGATGTCACCAAATATATCGCATATTATATATGAAAAGTGACCATGTTTCTTAACAGTTAATATTTTTTTTAATTTATGGGACTTTTTGATAAATTTATTTGAAAAATGTGTAATGTCTTGAGAACGGTTCATGCTAGCGTTCTAAAATTTATGTCAATCGTTTTTAAAGGAAAAATCACATAAGAAATGCCTATTTGCGTAACTTTATTAAAGGTTTTGATTTTCTGATGATTTTTTCAAATTTCACTCGAAAATTTAGGAGGGTTCTGAACATTCGATTGGGTTTTAAAGCAATAGGCTTCCAGTATTCATCGATTGTGATTTTCGTACCAAATTTCATTCGAATCGCTCCATTCGCTCGAGAGATATCGTCTCCACAGGCTCATTGACACACACACACATACACACACACACGCATACTTTCATACACACACACATACTTTCACACACACACACAGACATCACCTCAAAAATGTTCGATTCATGATCAGGGATGCTTGAAACGTGCTCTCCCGTCGAAAACTCGAATTCGAATTTTCGACCCCGTCACAATACTTTCCTTATACATTATGCATATAAGGAAAGTAATAAAAAAATGAATTTGAATTTGCAGCGAAAGTCATGTGCTGTTCAAATAAGGCTCTTGATTTAGGGGTGGGGTCGTATTATGTCCGTTGCGCCGGTGTACACGGATTGTATGCAATTTTCCCTGTTACTTATATGAGTAAAATTTATTTATTTTGCTATTTCTTTAGATTAATAAATTCAATTTATCCCTGTGTTAACTTCCGGGCAACGGCGGGTACATTGTCTAGTGAATGAATAAAACAGAGAAAAAGGCTCCCCAATCTTTCACAGTGTTTTCAAGTTAGGTTTTTTTGCAAGTATATAAACTTGTGGGAAATCTAACTCGGACTTTGATTTAAAAATCTCTTTATATTAAAAAATAGAAGCCGCCGCTGCTATTTGACAAATTTCGCGTTCCTCAAGTTTCTCTATCGCATATCGCGAGATTTAAAGTATACAGAAATAAGAAATTTGGTACATTTGTAGAGAAATATTCGGGGAACACGCTGATATAAACCGTTTTTCGATTTAATAGTTAGTTTAGGAAATATTTAATATCAAAGCCAAAGGAAGAGTATTTGAGCCTCTAGTTCGCGTTTTGGATAGGCTAGCAATAGCAAGACCTAGAATTTTTCTCGGCATGTACCTATAGTTGAAGTTTTGCAAGACGGAGCCTTTTTCTTAAATTTCGATTTAGTTAATGAGTTATTCAATTTTTTATGCACTTCTGAAGATAAATTTTTTCTTCTTTACGGGCGAGGATGTGAGTGGTCGAGCCGACTGCCCGCTTTTCTCCTATTGGTTGCTGGTAGAAACGTTACAAAATGACCGTGGACTCAGCTATTGAGGCATTAAAAACATTAGAAGTATAGATGTTTAATTTTAAACATGACCACAACGTTAGTTATTGTACCTGGAACAATGTGAAATGTTGACAATCATATGCCTTATCCTTTGTTCTTACAAACAGATCGTTTCGCATCTATTGTTGTCAGGAACATTACGATTTAATTGCTGTTATATATTGCACAACATTTATATGTTTTATTGTTGTAAATATCTCCATACTAAAACCGTAATGTGATATTTTGCCACTGCATTACTAACAAACGGCAAAACGTACAGTTATAAAATATTGCCATTTGTTCGTAATACAGTAAGAAATCGTTCATAATAGCAGGCGGCCAGAAAGCGTTCGCGATGTAGACTCAACGAGAGCCACGAGGTAGGCGACGAAGCCTTGAGAGCTGGGGATTGAGATTGGTGAAATTGTTCACGAAGCGAGTTAAGGCAGTTGGTGAGTGTCGGCTAATAACGGCTGCATCACGCCTGCGGCGAACTCCGATTAATGAGCGGCAGCAAATGGAGGGCGAAGCCCCGGGGTTTTGCGAGCGTCAGTGAGGTTAGGACACGTAGTCACTTCGTGAGATCTTTTATTCCAGCGCCGGCTGGAATAAAAGATCTCACGAAGTGATCTCCAGCGCTGTTTACAAGGGACAGTGACAAGGGACGATTGGTGATAAGGGATGCTAGTTAACAAGAGACGATCCCCAACGGGCTTATTACGCCTGCGTATCAGGCGGAAAGAAAGTGCTTGCGATGCGAGATCAGCGATCGTAAGCGAACGGGAGGCGAAGCGCGTTACGGAGGTTGGCGAGCAGGGAGCGGAACCCCTAGTATTATAAACACAAACTGTTGCATTGCAGAATAACACATCCAGAAATCCTATTTCGTTTGCTAATAAACCTGTTACCTCCCTACACAACTTTTATATGAAAAATAAGACCAATTTTAAAGCAACTGAATCGTTTTTGTAGTACACGGAAATCCGATTACCGCCTGCACTCTTTAGAACGGTTTTGTTCATTCACCAGGAACTCAGCACGGAGGAAGTTGCCAAGCCGAAAAATAAATCATTAAATAAAACAAAAGGGCTATGCAGATTATCGCTTCACTCAAGGAAGGCTTTCTGCTTGGACAATGAAACACAAAAGAGTGGGTTGTTTGGACGATAGGTCCCCAAATTACGGGTTCCCTATTAAATTTATCTCCCCCCCCCCATCTTCGTATATGATTTACTTCTCCTTAAGAATCGTTAATGTTTATCCCTTACTAAAAAGAAGTCGTACAAAACTATTTCGATGTGTTTAAATTAATCTGTTTTTACACTATTTTTAATTAATCTATTATTAACCTTTTGCTTACGGGTGGGACAGAGTCCATCCCAAGCGAAGAACATCTCAGAAAGACAGGTATTTGACATACTCTATCCCAAACAGTTCGACCCCCCCCTTTGCAGACATTGGCGTCCATGGAAATCGCCGGCAGAAACATTGCATCAGCAGAAGCATTGCGCCGGCAGAAGCATTGCTGCAGCAGGTGCAATGTTTCTACCGGCGATTTCCATGGACGCCAATGTCTGCAAAGGGGGGTCGAACTATTTGGGATAGGGTATGTCAAATACCTGTCTTTCTGAGAGGTTCTTCGCTTGGGATGGACTCTGTCCCACCTGTAAGCAAAAGGTTACCGCCAATTTGGCGCCATTTGGCGACTTTCCGAAGGTTCGAAGAGGACCGCAAAATAACAATTATTCTACGAGATGTTAGAGATTTCCAGAATGGAGAGTGTAAAAGGAATCATCACTCAGTCGGCGGGCTGTTGACATGATGCTACATTGAAATGCGATTTTTGTCAATGTTTTGATAATAGTATCAGCTGTTTTGTGAAATTACTTTCCTCAATGTTTTGAGAATAGTATTAGTTATTTTGTGAAATGAGTGAAGCATTTAAGCCTTGTTTTACTATATATTATCCCTGTTTATGCTGTGCTTGTGAATAAAAGTGTTAGTTGTCCAGAAATTTGGACTCATTCCTGTATCTTCAGTGCACACGTACGATTTCAGAGAATAATTTGTAACAGTATTTTAATATTGAAAAAGTATACTTATATATTTCATTCGAAATGTATATATATATACTCCCAAAGTTCAGACTTTGAAGAAGGAAAATAATTCAACTTTAGTAACTTCGAAATCCCGTGTTTACTTTTTCAGATTAAACTATCTGCAGACGTGGTAAACTAAAAGGAATGTGCAGATAAAATTTGGAGTGACGTGTTTACATTTTTCATTTGAACTGAATTTTTTAGAAGCATTTACGAGAAATGCTTATACTAACGGTTACGTAATATTTTTGGACAGCGCAAATAGGGTTTTTTTAGATCGAGTAGAAAATATTTTAAACGTTTGAAGTCTTGGATTCAATTTTGTTTTCGTATAGAAAAATAGGAATATTTTTTATGTTGTTTCGATAAGAAAAATTTAAAGTTTTAGGTTGTTGTTCACAAAATATATGAACGATTTTTTTTTCACATTGTATAACCATAGATAGTATATAAAATTACTGCTACAATAAATTTGCTTAGTTGAAGCAAAATAAAGTTAAAACATAGGCAGTTTAATCAATATAGGAGAACTAACTCATTTCTCACTACTTAAAGTGAACATCAATATTCGCCTTTAGTTTTCAGCTGGGAGTACCAATTCTGATTTAAATGCCATCCTCATGTTTCTATTTATAAAGAATAGCATCCTATTTATTATTACTTTCCCTGATTTGCAACCGCTGCCATAATGAGCAAGATTTGAAAGATTGTAGCTTGGCGTATAGTAGTCGAAGGGGTACGGCAGTGGTATCAAGAGTGTGAGAGAGGATATACGCATGTTATAAGGGGCGACTCATCGGAGTGACGTGTTTGAGAGCGGCATGCGGCGGAACGTGCGATAAGATAAAAATTACCAAGCAATAATCAAATTGTCATAATTTTATTTTTTAATTTTGATACTTAATTGCATTTCGCAGTAATTAACTTCGTAACATATTTCTCCTATCATAGATTGCTGTTGGCAGTTTGTAGAAATGAATGAAATTTTTATGTACGCCGTTGTTTTATCTGTAAGCATCCTTACGGCAAGACATATTCTACGTTGCAGTCGTACTTCCGGCACACCTTCTCAAGTTTTTTTATTACGTATGTTAATATAACTTGGATATTTTAGTGTCAAGCATCTGGAGCCAGTTGCGAGAATTTTACCACTTTTTAGCACAAAATGACTTATCACTAAATATACTATAATGTGCTAAAGAGCTATAAAATGCTCTAATCTGGTCTACTGATTTTGGTCGTTGCTTAAGAGCGTTATTCCACATTTTAGGAACACGTTTATTCAGGGGGCTTTGTGATTTTGAACGATGCTATTTCCACAGCAGCAAGAAGTGTCAATTAACCGATCTTTGATTGAATATCATCTGGATATAATTTTCCACATCCAGTTTATCTTCCCTAACTGAAGTGGAATATTAACACCACAAAAATGGCAACAAATATTATTCTAATAGAAGATACAATAAGTAGCACAAGAAAGTTCATCCAAGTGGTGTGATCAATATTTGTGGAATTTGCTGGAACTTCATGCTATTATACTCAACAGTGTAATTATAGTAATATCTTATAAACTGATATCAAGTAAGATGAATATACGTATGTGCAACTAAAACTTCAAAAGCTAATAAAATGAAGCTTTTCGTAAAATGAAACATATTACAAACTGTTATGTGCAGGACATCTTTTTCTGCAATTCTATTCAGCATCAGCAAGGAGTGTTCGTCAATGGATCTTTAATTCGGTTTTGTATCCATGTAATGGTTCACATCCAATTTTATCTTCGCCAATTAAACTGGAATATTAGCATCACAAATGTTAATAAATATTATTTTAATAGAAGATGCAATAGCTGGCACAAGAAAGTTCATCCAAGTGGTGTGATCAATATTTCTGGAATTTGATGGAACTTCATGCCAGCATGCGCTATAGTATACTTATAGTAATATCTTATAATCTAATATCAAGTAAGACCAATGTATACGTAAATAAAGCGCTCAAAGCTGATAAAATGAAGCTTCTTGTAAAATGAAACATGTCACAAGCTGTTATGTACAAGACATCTTTTTCTGCGATTGTATTCACCATCAGCAAGGAGAGTTCGTCAATGGATCGTTGATTGGGTTTTGTCTGGATATAATGTTCCATGTACAGTTTTATCTTAGCCAATTGAAGTGGAATGTTAGCCCCACAAATTGTAATATTATTCTAATCGAGGATACAACAAATAGCACAAGAAAATTAATCCAAGTGGTGTGATCAATATTTCTGGAATATGATGGAATTTCACTCCACCATACGCTACAGTGTAATTATAGTAATTTCTCATAAACTGATGTCAAGTAAGATCAATGTATATGTAAATACAGTCCCAAAAGCTGATAAAATGAAATTTCTTGTAAAATGAAACATGTCACAAGCCGTTATGTACAAGACATCCTTTTCTGCAATTCTATTCAGCATCAGCAAGGAATGTTCGTCAATGGATCTTTGATTGGGTTTTAATGTTCCATATACAATTTTACCTTCGTCAATTGAAGTTGAATGCTAGCACCACAAATTGTAATAAATATTATTCTAATCTCGTGGATACAACAAATAGCACAAGAAAATTAATCCAAGTGGTATGATCAATATTTCTGGAATATGATGGACTTTCACGCCACCGTACGTTACAGTGTAATTATAGTAATATTTTACAAACTGATGTCAAGTAAGATCAATGTATATGTAAATACAGCTCCAAAAGCCGATAAAATGAAGCTTCTTGTAAAATGAAACATGTCACAAGCTGTTATGTACAACACATCCTTTTCTGCAACTCTATTCAGCATCAGCAAGGAGTGTTCGTCAATGGATCTTTGAATGGGTTTTGTCTCGATGTAATGTTCTACATCCAATTTTATCTTCATCAGCTGACGAGGAATATTAGCACCACAAACGGTAATGAATATTATGCTGATCGAAGAAACAATGACCAGCATAATAAAGTTCATCCAATTGGTGGGGTCAGTACTTTTAGAATTTGCAATCTGCAATGCACTTGCAAACATAGCTGTAAAATTGCACATTATAATGAGAAATAAAGAATGTGAAAACGTCTCATTTAATGTTCGTAGAAGTTGAATGAATGCAAAATACTTCTTAG
Organism: Amaurobius ferox; assembly: GCA_951213105.1. Classification (NCBI taxonomy): domain Eukaryota; kingdom Metazoa; phylum Arthropoda; class Arachnida; order Araneae; family Amaurobiidae; genus Amaurobius; species Amaurobius ferox. The sequence goes on along the minus strand of OX578154.1, from coordinate 81,689,414 downwards.
CATGTCTTGTTATATTTATACTGCATTTACCGTTCCATAGCAGGAATTTCAGCTCCTGTCTGAAGGTATGTAGATATAAGTAGCACTTGTGGAACAAAATACAGAGAACTGTTGCAGCAAGGCTGGGATACAGTGGATAATCATATAAATATACACTTTGACCCAGAAATGTGAGAAATATTCGCAGAATATCATTCTCAATGTCGATTTCAAATAAAAGATGTTTCAGTACCCTTTTATAGCCATCTGTTTGAAAATACAGAATTATAATAGGAATGACAATTTGGATTGAAATTATAATTCCAAGGCAAATATATACAGTTATTCGACATTTTTTGAAAGGTATGTTTTTGCAGCATTTGAAAATTTTAACCGTAACTTTCGCTATTCTTTTTCGCCTCAGAAATAAAGAGTACCAAAGTGATAAGGATAAAAAATCAATTATACAGTGAGCAACCGTACTTTTTGCCAAGTATTTCAGCATTATACTGATCGAAACAGAGAAGACATAAAGTGTAAATAAGTGTATTGTTATTACATATGCAAAGAAGAATATTTTTGTAAATTTATGTGAACCATTTCGATTCATTTTGACTCTGTTTAGGGCAAAGATGAACCACACAAGTTTTTCAATTGTATCCATACTATAGTGCTGTGAGTCAGTCTTTGATATGACAGTTTTCTTCTGCATATTTTTTGTAGAATATGTATTGTTGAATTTTTCTGGTATCTGTTTTGTCCTGCTCTTAAGTTTTCAATCGGAAAAAAAAAATATACAGATTTTAAACGGAATTGTCATTGGTTAAAAAAACTTTCAGTCAGGATTGCTCGGGTATATTAGCATATGAGTTTTGTTACAAATTTGGTGACCTTGGAAAAACATTTGGACCCCATCATCAGTTTTATTGGTTTCCGGAGAGTTTGAAGATTGAAGCCAAAAGTGATCTTTCTGAGAGTTTCTCGGATCTAACGAAAGAATATTGTTAATAAGTTTGGATTTACAGAAAAATATTTCCTTATTTGTGAATTCGTTGAGCATTTAATTGCTATGTTCTTCTTGGGATCGATTTTGGACTTTAAGAGAAAGTTAGAAAGTTGATCTTTATATTTAATTTCTATTTTAGGTTATTGCCGCTTTGAATAAAGCTGAAGTAATCCAGATCTTGTATGGAATTTTTGTATTTTATTCCAGAAGGTATACAGTAGCAGTATCACCCTCCAAAGACGACCATGAATAAAGACTTCAGCGATTCAGCTACAGGTGATTCAACTACAAGTGATTCAAAGCAATGTTTATCAACAAGTGACGATTATTATGAAAATGCTCTTTATTCCAGTATCTAAAGATCTCAATAGCCAATCAGTGTAGGAAATTTAAAACAGGGAGCCTAAAAACCGAAATTTATCATATTTTTTGGCGAAATATCTTAGTTTCATTAAATTTTATTTAGCCCTTGTTTACTTTTAAATACTTATATTTCAAAATTGACTGACATAATTTAAAATATTTGAAATTTACAAAAATTGTATTTATTTTTGAGTAATGTTAATTAAATTTAAATTTTAAAATTATCATTATTGCATAAATCAAATACTTAAACTCTAATATCTTTGTTATGTTCGATTATTCAAATATTTTAAAATTTTTCATATAATTAAGTTATTTCCTCTAGAATTCATAATTGCACACCTGTAGAATTGAAAAATTAGAGTTTTTGTATCATATATTTAAACTGGAGAATGTATTGTATGATAAGATATTAATTGATACTTAATATAAATTTTAATATCTTTATATTCTATATATGGTTGTTTTATTGTGGTGTTTTTGTATTCTGTCATGAGGTATATTTAGTGTTTGATGATAGCATTGGTTGTAATTTTATTTTATTTTATAGCATGTGTATCTGTTGTATTGTGTGTTTTTATTAATATTATTGTATTTGGCATTTATTTTATTGATAGTTATGGTAGTAATTGGATTATAATCTGTTGTTTGTTACTATAAAAAAAGAATATTAATAATAATTAGTAAATACATTTAAATATTTGACTTTCTTCATTAAAAACAAACTCATTTATAAATGGAATTTTACTTAAATTGTAATTGTTTGGCATTGATATTTTGAAATATTATAATTTACATTCAATTGACGTGAAAAATTGCGTCAAAGATGGCACGTTTCCATTGATATGCGCTCTGATTAATGTAATCTTATTATGCAGTTGGGTTATGCAGTTGAGTTATATACTCAGATGACGCCACCAAATAGTGTGACGATTATGCAAAGTATAACCAATGAGTATTTCAGCAGTAGATATAAATTGAATATAGCATTAAATACATCAATTGCTTTTCTTCGTATGTTCTAAATGAAAGAAACTGCCTGCAATGTTATCTAAAAATGTAATGCCACATTTGTCATCTTTCATACTTTATAAAGTTTGAGAATTAAAGCCGGAAGCAACGTTTCCAGTGGGTTTCAGGAATTTTCCTATAGAAGCTATAGAATAACAGGCGTGTAGTTTCGCTTAATTCAGTTTTGTGAGTAATTATTAACGTAAGGGAGTTAGGGCAAGAGTCAATAAAACCGTATTTAGAGAACATTTATTTCCTTGCTCATGAACTATTTGATTATTTAATTACTATTAATTACTTTTAAACTTCGCATATTATACAAATTGCTTTATCCAAAGAACATTTACAGCATTGGTTCGGTGAATGAATAAAATGTATAATGAAAGTAAATAATAATACTCAAAATATGCTAAAATGGTAAAACCCTAAGTGTTATTTTAGTTCACTTTAGCACTTTGTAAGTTCATCTCCTTGATGATAAAATGTTAACACACACCAAATATGCTTGAATAAGTTGGCATAAAATTATAACATAGTAACATGCACTTGCTACATTCCATTCCTGTTTAGTTCTGCCAGATCAATCTATCATTACTAAATGACAGACAAACTGCATTCACGTTTAGTAATTCAGATTTTGTCCTGTTTACAAACATTTAATGTGAATTTTTGTGATAAAGCCAACTTTACAGCAGCAGTAAAATTCAAATTAATGCTTGAATTTTCACATCCGAGTTTCGTATTTAAGCATGCCAATTACGTTTAATATTATCAACAGAACACGAATATCAAAGTTGCAGATTTTTATACTTCTTTCCTTCTGAACTCTTTAAAAAAAAAGCAATATGTTCTCTTTTAGAGCGATATGTTCTCCTTTAGTTTCGTATTAGTCGAGTTAACGGCTTTCTTCAAGTATATTCTGAAGTAAATAAATCTATATATAAAAATAAACTTCAAAACTGCAAGAGGCGTCTTTATACATGTACTTACAAATACTTGCAGACGAAATTTGAAAATGTGATAACAAAAAAATTCTGAATAACTAAATTCAGTATTTCTTGTATAAAAGTCATTGTTGGCAACATGCCATAGCTGCTACTGTATCATATGTGACAAATCTTATTCACTTTCTTAAACATATATAAGATTCTATTCAAAGAAAATATATTCTTCACTCGAGGTTTTCGTAAATTCTTTCAACATCCTTCCACTTATATTGAATAAAAAGTGTATGATATTGTAATTCTATATGAAGTGCACGAATCTATATCTAAATAGAAAATAGTTCATATAAGTATTTAGCAAACATAAGTACACAATTTTCTCCCTTACATCTTAAGAAATATTTTTTTCAATGCATTTTTTTAATAGAAAACTTAAAATATAAAAATTTGTAAATACTCTATAAAAGTAACCCAGAAAGCTTTCTGAAAAAAAAATATTATTCTCAGTTAACTCATCCACTTATATTGAATAAAAAGTTTATGATATTGTAATTCTATATAAAGTACACGAATCTATATCTAAATAGAAAATGGTTCATAGAAGTATTTAGCAAACATAAGCACACAATTTTCTCCCTTACATCTTAAGAAATATTTTTTTGAATGTATTTTTTTAATAGAAAACTTAAAATATAAAAATTTGTAAATACTCTATAAAAGCAACCCAGAAAGCTTTTTGAAATTTTTTTTTTTATTATTTTCAGTTAAAATAAATTTTTACACCGTTTTTAAGAACGCGCAACATAATATACACTTTTCATCTATTCAAACCAATTTCCTAAACAGTTCCTAAACAGTAATAAAAATGTCTTTTTTTTCTGTTGTGCACTCTACTGTTAGTTTTGGGGAATGAATGGGTAACGTGGCTGCTCTAAGAAAAAATTAATTTTTTAAAATACTAATAAGTTTTAAAAAAATCAAATGAATACACCAAAAATATTGTGATTTATGTTTCTAGCATAATTTTTCATTTATATTTATTTAGTTCTATATCTTATAAAAAGTAAATAAATATAGTCTGCAAAGAACCTTGCTGCCTCAACAGGGAATCGAACCCCGGATTTTCGGATTGGACAGCCGAAGCTCTACCGTTGAGCTAGACGAAATTTCAAGCTCTTATTGTCGAAGTCAGCTCTTATTGTTGAAGTCGGCTCTTATTGTCGAAGTCGATTAAAATTAATTTTTGCTCTCTCGAAGCCAGAAGAAATATATCTTTTATGATTTTTTATTTTAAACATTTAAATGTAGAAGATTGTAGTGATCTGTTATCTACTATCCGTTTTAAAGTCAGAAATGTTCAACCAAGAGATCAATCACCGTGATGCATTGTAAGATCATATATACTAAATATAATAAACTTGCTTTTATAAATGTGGGATTCCACAGTTACCGAAAGTAAGTTGCCGATTAGAGGAACTAACTCTCTGCCATCTACCCAGAGTACAGTAAACCTTAACATACAAAACATACATGTATTTAAATCTATCAGAATTAATATATGTTAAAACTTTTTATATGACATATGACTATCTGAATTAATTACTAAAAATAAATTTAGTTATATACGTATTTACATGAGCATGTTTATACCCAGTGGTTGGAGAGTCTACATTTATTTTTGTAGTGAACTACAGCTAAAACCACTTTATGACAAATGTAGTTAACTACAATTACAACTACTTTTTTTAAAAGTAGTGAATTTAAACTACTTTTAAAATGTAGTCACTACTTAGCTACTTTTTAAAACGAATTTTGCCACAGCTTCAATTTACACAAAAAATTCAGGATATGGATATAATGTAGTAATTTTAGATACTTAAACAGCTCTGAAGATATCTTGTGAGCTAAAACAACCGACATTTTTTATTTGTTCCAAAGCGCTTTGCAAGTCCTACATCGTTCCACAGAACACTAAATTTTGTACAAAGGAAGAAAAGGTGATCACTACTGAAGTAACGTTAAAAGTAGCGCCAAAACTCTATACAAACTAGTGATTAATTGAATCGCGCTACTCGCTACACTACTTATTTTTAAAAATAGCCCGTTATATTACAAATTACAAGAAAAAGTAGTGACTACTGTAGTATCGCTATATGTAGCGCGCTACTTCCGACCACTGTTTATACCTAAACATACACACTTGTTCACAGAACAACATATACAGGGTGTCCCAAAAAGATTGCAACGCGTTTTAATTTTTTACCCGTTGGAGATAAGTGGGCAATGTAAATTGCAAAAATGTTGAATGTAAGGTAGGAAATAAGACTACGTTAATGAAATAGTTCTCCCATTAATTTTTTAAAAAGTTACACTTTTTAAATTTTTATACGACCCCCTTAGACAAGTTTGGTCAATCAGAAAATTTTTATTCTTAATGCAACAAGATCATTGAAAAACCCGCATATCTGTATTTTTAAAATTGAGCGAGTTATATTTAATAAAATTGAACGTTGTGAATGGGGACCCTATATCAAATTAGAAATGTAAATTTGTGACATATCACAAAAAAGATAAAATTGGATGATATTTCATAGTGTTCCAAGGCAAATATGGAACATTGCGAATTATGGAGGGAGTACAACCTACAAAGATGGTCCCTGTGCTTCTCCTACAATTCATATACAGTTCCCTAAGAGAACACCTGCAAAAGGATGAGCAAGCCATGTTTCTGGGAAATATGGACAGCGATGGCTCAGTTACAGAGGGGCGCACAGCAGGGCGTTCTTGGGGAGAGCTGACCCTCGTCCGGTTCGGCCACACGTGCACCCAGGGTCGTGGGAACCCTGGCCCACCTGCCAGATATTAATTCTGGGGTGATCACCGTCCTCCTGTCATCACAGCACCCAATAGCTGGACATAATTCTGAAATATCCAATGAAAATACCAGGGGCTTCAATTGGGGGAACCAGTAATAAACCTGGGGCTAATTGCGTAGGAGGAGACCTTTTTCGGATGTTCGAGAGAGTGTTAGATTTTTCAGAAAGAGAGAAGAGATTTTGATTTTGTGCTTCTGTGAGAAAGTTCTCCAAAAGACGTCTGCAGCGATGACTGGCGTTTCCGCGGTCGAAGTTCCCCGCATCCAGCGATGACCCAACGAAGCATCGAAGGTACGAAATGCATGTCCCTTATACTCAGTCTGTTTGGCACTATGTTAGTTAATTCCGCACTCTCTCGACATCTTATTCAATTTACACTTGAGTGAAATAATCAGGGTGAATTTAATTGTAAACTTAAATGAAGGAGATTTTTAATTATATACTTTAAATTTTCATGATTAAGAAAATGTCAAACACGAATGTCAATGGAGAGTGATTATGATTTAGTAAGAGTGTTAATTGAATCAACTAAATATGTTTTTTTATTATTATTTTTTATTTCCTTTTTGTTAATAAATATATATGTTTTATATCATGTCCGTTGTCCTCATTTTCCATTAATTTGATTTTTATTTATTTTTATTCGACACGGCCAATGTCGGAGATTGTTTTAATGAACAATATTTCTGAATTATGCGTTCTGACCGGACGTGTCGTTAAAATCCACATAACACATAGGATACCCAACCGTGTAGTGAGTACCACTACTTTATATGATCTCTGTCTGTGTAATGCTTTATTTAGATGCATTTGTGATAAAAAAATTTGATACATATTAACGCATTTTTGATCTAAACAATTTCCATCGTCAATTTGTTTATGATCCCTATTTTCACTGATGAAACAGCCTTTCACATGGTACGGAAAAGTGGCATAAGTCACATTTCTTCCTTTATCATAATTCAGTTGGTTTTAAAGATACAGATACGGTTTTTTTAATGATCTTGGTGCCTCAAAAATAAATTTTTCTGATTGACCAAATTTGTCCAAGGGGGTCGTATAAAAATTTAAAAAGTGTAACTTTTCTAAAATGAATGGAAGGATTATTTCATTAACGTAGTCTTATTTCCTACCTTACTTTCAACATTTTTGCAATTTACATTGCCCACTTACCTCTAACAGGTAAAGAATTAAAGCGGGTTTCAATCATTTTGGGACACCCTGTATACATAATACACACAAAACTTAACATTACTCAATGTAAAAGTAATCTGATGTGAGCAATACTCCCTGGTGGTAACACATAAGATAAATACATAAATAAAATTGTATCGTGCACATTAAAATAAATCATGTAAGGGGTAATACAAAGAACGCCTGCCATCCTAATGGAATACTGTTTAAGCAATACAGGATGTATATATATATGTACTATCAAAATAATTTGTTTTATGTTCCTCTAACTAGACACAACTACTGTAATTCAGAAGTTATGCAAGCTATTTAATATGAAATGCCTGAAATCTAGATGTTTTTTCCATGTCAAATTCGAGATTTTAAAAAGTATATTTGTACAGGGTTGAATAATTTAAAACTTGTGGCCGCTTGTTATTTTTGAATTGAATGTACTCACTGTGTTTGTCACCTGTTTTTGTTGGTCCTATGTTTTGAGAGTCACCTATCGGGATCTTTTATCTGTTGTGTACTTTTATGGGAAAATGAAATATTTATACAAAAATTGCATGTTTACCAGATATAGTAGGGAAAAGTGGCCACTAGATTAAAGAAAAAAAAATCTGACGTGAGCAGCACGTGACTTTCCACCACACTCAAACTCATTCTCTCTTTTTTACTTTCTTTATATACATAGTATAGTGTATAAGGAAAGTATTGTTGTTGTTGAGACCCAGACTCTCCGACCTACCAGAAAGGTGTAAGGTAATCGTTTGGATGGCCGGAAAGTGCCATCCAATTTAGACCGGAACCCAGTGGGGAAGACATCCACAGCGACCGTACCCTCCTTCCCCTAATACCAACCTCTCGAATGGACTTACGGACCCACATGTTTAACGTGATCGTACTCCGCATGAACACGGCGGTAGTTGTGGCAGCGTAAAAATCCAGCGCGCAAACCAGCGGGCTACCGCGCCCGAAATTTGCCAACAGCACTCGGGGTTCCCAGGTGGTCACCCACCCAAGTACTAACCGCGCTCGATGCTGCTTGATTTCGGTGATCTAACGAGAACCGGAAGGAAAGTATTGTGACGGGGTCGAGAATTCGAATTCGAGTTTTAAACGGGAGAGCACGTTTTAAGCATCCCTGAACACGAATCAAACGTTTTTGAGGTGATGTTTGTGTGTGTGTGTGTGTGTGTGTGTGTGTGCCAGTGAGTCTGTGGAGACGATATCTCTATAGTGAATGAAGCGATTTGAACGAAATTTGGTTCGCAAATTACAATCTGTAAATACTGGAAGTCTATTATTTTTTAACATAATTTAATGCTTAGAACCCTCTATATTTTTGAGTGAAATTTTGAAAAAATCATCAAAAAATCAAAACTTTTAATACAGTTACGTAAATAGTTCTTTTTTATGTAATTTTTCATTAGAAAACAATTGGCATAAACTTTACAACGCTAGCATGACCCGTTCTCGAGATATTGCATATTTTTCAAATAAATTTATCAAAAAATAACATAAAATAAAGAAAAATTAACTATTGTGACATATGTTCACTTTCATATGTAATATATTATGCGATAAATTTGGTCAAATCATTCTCGTGGATTTAGCTCATTCCACGCATGGGAAAAGCTACTTTGGGTAATACTTTTGTATCTGGATGCCAATAGTCATTTACCTGCTATAAGAATAACTTATTTCTCCGTCCATAACACTTGGCGTGATTATGGCGACAAATTTGGCGGAATGTCGGCAGCTTGGCGACATTTTTAAATGTTGCCAAATTAATGAAAACGTTACCAAATTGATAAAAATGACTTTAAATCAATAAAAATGACGACTAATTGTTGAAAGTTTAATATCTTGGAAAGAACATAAGAGTAGACTATAAGATTAACTCACTTCTTCGCCCGTCCGTCCATCCATAACGCTTGGCGATAAAGTTAGCGGGACGTTATTATCTTGGTGACTATTTTGAATGTTTCCAAAGTGACAAGAATATCGCCGAATTGAAAAGAAATGACGCCAAATGGTAAGTAATGTTTCGTTATATAACGGGCATACCTTGTAGTATATAAGAAATTCTCTTTTCTTCGTTTGTCTGTAACACTTGGTGATGCATTTGGCGAACTTGGCGAATAATGTAGCAAATTATCGCCAACTTGGCGATTTGTCATCCCAGATTGAGAAAAAAATCGTCAAAATTGCAAAAATGACATTAAATTAATGAAAATAACACTTAATTGATGAATTAATTGTGAAAATATTTTAATATATGTACTATATCGCTTATTGATGATGCATTATATCGCTTATGATGTACTATATAGCTGATGATGTACTATATCACTTATTGATTTATTTAGAGTTGCGCGAAATATAAGTTGATTGGGTACTTTGAAATCGTTTTACATATTATCATCCAGAAAATCGACAAATGTAAAATTCAACAATAAAAACACAGTACCGTGGATCTTATACATTATTTTTTGATTGTAACAGCAGTAAATTCATTGCATTATATAAGGAAAGTCATGTGCTGTCCACATCAGATTTTTTTCTTTCATAATTTATTAAATTGTGTTTAATTAAACAAAATAACACGGATAAGTATTTATTTAAAATGACACAGAATTTGCAATTTAATTGATACATTTGAATTGCTACACAAGTATTAAATTGATACATTTGAGCATACGTAGCCTTTTATTTTAGAATTTAACGATTTTTGCGGGTCATTTTGTAAAAGAAGGCAGGTTATCTTTCGAGATTTAGTTTTCCAGCTAGAGCGGGTACATACATTGTACAGACAGACACACACATACACACAGATACATACATAGCCATTACAATCAGACACACACACAGCCGTTACGCTAAAAATAGTTTTTTCCAAAACGAGTAGAACCATCGAAAACTCGAATTGCGATTTTCGACACCATTCTAATACTTTCCCTATACATTACCATGTATTGCAAGGAGATTAAAAATACCAAGCAATTGAAGTAGAAAAGATTAGTTTGACTTAATGTCACATCATAAATTGTATGTTCTTGGCAAAATTTCATGAATGTAGATGCTATAGAATTTACATAAAATGTACCAAAGCAGGGAAAAATATATTTTGAACTACCTTTAGAATGGGCGTCTACATTGTCGTTAAGATCTTTAAATTTAAAATTTTTAGTTTTCACGATATGAAAGTGAATATCATTACAAAATACTAATCGAATATAAATTGATTATAAGCGCTACTTTAATTCTTTGAGTTACTAAATGAAAAAATGATTTTTTGAAGTTTCATTATGGCCTGATTTTCTTAATCAGAAGCAAAACGTTTCTGACTTTCAGCAAAATCCAAGGAGGAAGCTGTAATATGTGTTTTCCCCCAAAAAGTATCGAAATAATTTATTTATCCTTGAACTTATAATGCCTTATACAGGGTGTCCCGTGCTATCGGCGCCCAATGGCTATTTCCTCAACCCTTAGTTACAGAGATATACTTCCAATTGCAAAAATGTTTTAAATTTTAAAATCTATTCTCTTAGAAACAGTTTAAATCAATACATTTCTGAAAGAAATACGAAATATAAATTTTTATACGGTCCCCCGGTCCTGCCAGTTATATTTAGGAAAACCATCCTCATATCCTCATACAATTTTATGCAATAAAAAAAAAAACATTCTTTTACGATCAAAATTGACCGACTTATAGCTGTTTAAAGTTGGAGCACTTTTTGTGCTGAGAAATGGTCAATACGGTCCCTGATTGGTTGGCTGCTTGGAGAAATGGCCAATACGGCCCCTGAGTGCATAGTTGCCTGGAGATATGCCCAATACGGTCCCCGATTGGTTGGTTGCCTAAAATGGTACATTTTCATGTGTGGAAAAGCGACTTAAGTCATAAAGTTTAATGCTTCATAACTCGGTGAATTTTGGTCGTAAAAGGAAGATTCTTTTTTTATTTTGCATGAAATTAAGGATGGTTTTCCTAAATATAATTGGTAGGACCGGGGGACCGTATAAAAATTTATATTTCGTATTTATTTAAGAAATGTATTTATTGATTTAAACTGTTTCTAAGAAAATAGATTTAAAAATTTAAAACATTTTTGTAATTGTAAGTATTTCTCTGTGACTTATGGTTGAGGAAATAGCCATTGGGCACCGATAGCACTGGACACCCTGTATAACAGAAGCATTCATAAAAAAATTATATACATTTTTATTCAATACGTAAAACTTCCTCGGTCGAACTTTATTCTAACTTATTCTATCCTTAATATCGAACTTATTCTATCCTTAAAAAGTTTAATACAGATATAATGAGATTTTTATGCACTTGGCTGCACAACTAACCTTATAGAACAATATGTAAATTGATATCTTTCATGTTAGCATTCAAAATTTCAAAATGCATTTATGCGATCATTCTTAGCCTTTCAAGAATGTTTAGATTAAATTTAAAGCAAACCAAATGGAATACAGTTGAAAACGTAGAATAATTTCCAAACAACTCCTCTAATTTTATTTGTCTTAAAAGGCTGTTACAAATATTTTCTAAAACGAAATTTGTTTCTCATTGTTGACTAGAAATCGGCAGCCAATCGATTTCATACAGAATAAATAAAACAAAATATAAGTTTTACTTAAAACGTACTTTATATAATGTGGGACGCACATGACATTCTCTGCATAAGTCTTTCAATACGAACTAATAATGGTTATACGCGCAATGATATCAAGGTTGAATTGTATGTTAACATTTGACACATTTCTAAATAACAAGATTGTAAAATTATTTTGAAGTGCCCAATGAACTTATATTTCGCGAAAATATAACTTGACAATTGGAATATTATTCTATTATAGTAAATTGCATTATAGTAAATTCTATTATAGTAAAATGTGTTAATTATTACTCATCAACTTGGCGTCATTTTCGTAGCTTTAGTGTCATTTTTGGCGATTTGGCGACATTTTCGATAGTTTGGCACCGTATTAAAAATATCGCCAAGTTGGCGATATTTCGCCAAATTAGTCTCAAAGTTCGCCAAATGTATCACCAAATGTTGTATATTTGGTGATACTTATTATCTGTTTATTTTTATGTAATTTTTAGATACATTTATTTGGAAAAAGTCTAATATCTCAAGAACGGTTCAACATAGTGTTTTATCTTTATGTCATTCGTTTCAGAATAAAAAATTACGTATATAATGTTATTTATTTAACATTATTAAATGTCTTATTTTATTATGATTTTTCAAAATAATCATTCGCAAATTTGAGGGGGAGGTTTCTTTCGACCATTCGATCATGGTTTAAAAAAATATGATGTGGGCAGCACATCTTTCCCTATATGATACAATTCTTTTATAGAAAACTCACTGTAAACGCATTTTTGAACGCAAAATTCAATCAATCTTGAGAAATTGATCGTTTTTCAGAAAATTCAATTAATGATAAATTTGGCGGTCAGATCAACTCGGAGAACTATCGCTAACTTAGCGTCTTTTGTAATGTGATGCCAAATTGGTGAAGACGTCGCCAAATGAACGAATTAATAATTAACACATTTTAATATAACGTAGTATGCTGCTTAGCAAATGTTGACAATATTTCCAATTGTCAAGTTATATTCGCATGAAATATAAATTAATTGGATACAACAAAATAATTTGACATGTTGGCATCCAGAAAATCGCCCAATGTCAAAGTTCTTTTAGCGTTAAAATATTGTGCCATAAATCTTGTCCATCAATTTTTCGCGCTGAAAGAATCAACAAGAAAGATCAATCATGCTTAAAGCATTGATTATGAAATACTTTCCAACTTCAATGCTATTTTATTTAAACATGTCTAAAATGCAATACATTCCTCGGTAATATTTTAAAACTTATCACAATACTACATTAATTTATTATATTTGAAAACTTAAACCTTCATCGAAAAAAAAATTAACTACATTCAAATGACGGCATTGAAATATAAATTGCCTGGTTTAAACTTCTCTAAAATGTGATATATTCCTCGGTAATAATTTTAGAATTATCATAATACTACGATAATTTATTATATTTGAAAACTTCATCGAAAACAACTGAAATTCATTCAAATGACGTCATAGAAAAAATAACACGCCTGGCTCTCTCTATAAAAACAACATTTCATTCATAAATAATTTCCCATTCATGTCATTCATCACAATACTACAATAATTTATTTTATTTAAAAATTAAGACCATGGAGCTACAAGTAATTGAACTCTATGCGTAAAACTTCATCGAAAAAAATCGTCCTTCTCTTTATGAAATCAATTAATATTTCATTCATATCAGCCATGCAGACTCCATAGACTAAATTATTTTGTGTTAAAAAAATACAGGAATTCTAATACAACTCATTCTATATATTTTGCTGTTTACATTTTACGTAGGTGAAAAATAGGCTTCGTTGTAGTAATAATCAATTTTGGATGAGCATTTAAACTCAAATATATTGTAATTGCGTTGTTTCAGTATGTAGATGCATAGAATTTAAGAAAAAATAAAGTAGTTTTCGGACGGATACAACACTCCATATATCATTTTGAAGTGGGTCACGTGATCTTTTCATATCATGGGCACGTGATCGCTTCATATAAGAGGTGTTATTATTATTTTAATTTTTATTTAAAAAACTGCTGAATATATTTCGCTGAAGTTTTTTTTATATATTTTATGGAATAATTTAAATATTACCTAAAATTTTCGAAGCAATTTGTGAATTTTAAATCCGCTTAAAAAATGTTTGAAAAATTAGGTCCCATAGGACTCAATGTTAATCTCATTTATTCAACCCGGGTTCAATCCAAAACTAATTGGGTGATATTATTCATTTACATTCCCATAGGTCCTACAGACCGTCTGAACAACATACTAAAATTTCATTTTGATTAAGTCATTTTTACGGCAGTTATCGTGCTAACGGACAGACAGACAGACAGAATGAACAAAGTCATAAACACTTTTCAACTTTGTTGTAAAGTGTTAAAAAACTTGAATTATGTAGGAAATGACATGGGCTGCCCGTATTAGATGTCTTTATCTTACGTAACTTTTTAGATACATTTATTTGAAAGACTTTAAATATCCTGAAAACAGCTCAAGATAGTGTAGTTTGTGTCACTCGTTTTCTGAAGAAAAATTACATATAAAATGATTTTTATGTATACATTATTCAATGTCCTGATTTTTTCAAAAATTTATTCGAAAATTAAGTGAGGGGTGGGGATCTCCTGAACTGTAGATAACTTTCTAAATTAATAAGATTCCAGTATTTACTGACTGTAATATTCCTACCAAATTTATTTTAAAAATTTCCATTCTTTCAGGAAATATCGCGTTCACACACACATACTCTCCGGGCCAACGGCCGTATCGTGCTGAAAACACCGGTTCTCGTTAGATCACCGAAGTCAGGCAGCATCGGGCGCGGTTAGTACTTGGGTGGGTGACCACCTGGGAACACCGCGTGCTATTGGCACATTTCGGGCGCGGTAACCCTGTGGTTTGCGCGCTGGATTTGCACGCTGCCACAACTGCCGCCGTGTTCATGCGGAGTACGATCACGTTAAACATGTGGATCCGTAAGTCCTTCCGAGAGGTTGGTGGTAGGGGAAGCAGGGTACCGTCCCTGTGGATGCCTCC
This sequence comes from Amaurobius ferox, assembly GCA_951213105.1. Lineage (NCBI taxonomy): Eukaryota > Metazoa > Arthropoda > Arachnida > Araneae > Amaurobiidae > Amaurobius > Amaurobius ferox. The sequence goes on along the minus strand of OX578154.1, from coordinate 81,674,362 downwards.
CCCACTGGGTTCCGGTCTAAATTGGGTGGCACTTCCCGGCCGTCCAAACAGTTACCCTTCCAGAAAGGTGTAAGGTAACTGTTTGGACGGCCGGGAACTTACGGATCCACATGCTTAACGTGATCGTACTCCGCATGAACACGGCGGCAGTTGTGGCAGCGTGCAAACCTTACACCTTTCTGGTAGCCGGCCGTCCAAATAGTTGCTCAAGTCCTCAGGATGAGTCGGACGGTCTGGATCTTCAACACCTTTCTGGTAGGTCGGACGGTCTGGGTCTCAACAACAACACATACTCTCCGACACACACACACTTACATACTTTCCGACAAACACACACACACACACATACACATACACACATTCACACTCTCCGAAACACACACACAGACACACACACACTTACATACTTTCCGACACACACACACACACTCACATACACATACACACACTCACAGACTCTCCGAAACACACACACAGACACACATACACTCACATACACACAGAGACTTTCCGACACACACACACTCACATACACACAGAGAGAATCTTCCACATACACACACGCACATACGCACAGACTTTTCGACACACACACGCCCATACACACAGACTTTTCGACAACACACACAGACATTCTCATACACATAGCGACTTTCCGACACTCACATACACACAGAGAGAATCTGCGACATACACACACGCACATACACACAGTCTTTTCGACACACACACACAGACACACACACATTCACATACACACAGAGATTTTCCGACACACACACACTCACATACACACATAGCGAATCTTCGACATACACACACGCACATACACACAGACTTTTTGACACACACACACAGATGCACACATATACTCACATACACACATACACTGTCCGACACTCATGCGCTTACATACACATACTATACAAACACCCATACTTACAGACATGATCTTAAAAATGTTGGATTATAGTTAGTTCACGAATATCTGAAAAATATGCTCTTTCTGTTGAAAACTCGAATTCTAATTTTCGGCACAGTAATAATAGGTTCTCTATAAATTATACAATATAAGTAGCATGTAGGAAGTCGTAGATCCGAAAACAGAAATTCTCGTAAATCAGTAAAAGTGGGTTAATCAGATTATCTTATCGTTTAAATGCGAGTTTCGCAAAAGAAGCAAATGGTTGAGAAGATCTTAGATACGGACAAGAAGTCAATACAAAAGTGGAACAATAGATTTAAATGCATACTAAATGAAATACAAATGACACAAAAACAACGTTCTTCGTTATTTTTTTTTGATTCGGTGCCTGTTTATATATAAGTAGTTGAATGAAGTTCCATTTGCTTGTTGATCGATCTATGCATTTTTAAAGAAATAAATAAAGAATAAAATGTTTTTGAAATGCTTCAAAATTTTAGCGAAACAAGGGCCGGTTGAAAATGAATGGCGTAAAAATAATAAACTCTGTTATCGGTAAAAAATATAACGATAGTTAATAAACAAAACATAAAACACATGGATAAAAATAGGAAAGTTCTATAATAAAATTTCGAATTAAAATGACTGAAATTCATTTAAAATATGACATTTACTCTAGGTGTTTTTTAAAGAAATCGGTTAATTAAATTTCGAAAATGTGCTGTGGTATCTGAAATACTGATAAACAGTGTTTATTTCAAGCATACATCTCAGGCATACAACCCAGATATAATTATTCGTCTTCCTCTCCCAAAGGTATTATACATATATATACATATTTTATTTTATTTTATTTTATTTTATTTTATTCAATTTACGTGGCAACTACAGATGAAATCCAGTTACAGTAGCCACACAAGAAATTAAAAAGTACAGAACATCAGATACAAGAATACTAAGAAGTAAACATTTCTAGCGCATTGAAACTGGCTTATTTTAAAACAGGCAGGAGTCAAGTTAAATATATCAATATCAGCACAATAGGTATTATATAGGTCAACAAATTTATAGATAGAATAGCATTTAATGTAATTGTGCTTAACAGTAGTATTGTGAAATAGAGCTTTTTTCCTAGTATTATTGACAGGTATATGAAATTCCAGGCAGTAAAGTAAAATATGGCAATCAATAGTATTATTTAAAACCTTATAACAAAACAAGAGGCAGGACCAGCTTCTTCTTTTTTTTAAGAGACATTAAACTATATTTCAGTCTGAGTTCCCTCGTATGCATATCATAAGGATAATAGCCAGTCAATCTGTAATCAATAGTACGTAATAGTTTATTTTGCACGATTTCTATCCGTTAAGAATGCAGATTGTAAACAGGGTCCCAAATCATTGCACAATATTCCAAATTGGTTTAACAAGGGTATTATAAATACAAATAATCGTATAAGAACTGGCAAAAACACGAGATCGTCTTAAGGTGAAACCAAGCCCTTGGTAGGCTCTTTTAATAATATTATCGATATGTCTCTGAAAGTTAAAAGTATCATCGAAAGTGACACCCAAATCAATAATATGAGTACATCGAGATAGAGATGAATTATTTAAAATATAATTGTAATTAAGAATATTACGGATCCTAGCAATGCTCATAACATAGCATTTAGAAATATTTAGAGTTTATTTAGTACAGACCAGTTATACAGTTCATCTAGATCTCTCTGCATCAGTTCACATCATCAATTATATATATATATATATATATATATATATATATATATATAAAATTGAAAATATGTCTGTCTGTCTGTTTGTTTGTCTAATCATTACGGGAGAACTACTGAATCGAATTTGATGAAATTTTGTGGATAACCTTGAAATAGCCCCACTTAAAACGTAGTCTATAGTTTGAATTTCTAAGACCAGGGGTTGTCGAGAAATTAATGAAAAACGAAACTTTTAATAGCAGTTCTACTCTCTAACTTCTTGGTCCTTCCAAACGAAAAAGGTTGGAAATCGCTGGTTCAAAACGCGAAAGTGAACTATATCTCTGAGTTTGGTGGAAGTTTATTGCGCTAATCAGTAACTTTCTGAAAACATGAATGTTTGAAACACGAATATAAATGGAAAATCTATCAGCGAGGTTTATTTTTCACAAGCTTTTACTCAACAATGAAAATAATTAAGAAATCAAAATGGTTATTTAATTATTAGCGTTTTATGAGGAAGATTCCATCTTATATCATGTTGCTCAGCAACGCAATTAAATCAAATGTGTTTGTTTATTTTTTTATTATTTTTTCGATTTGAATAATAAATCAATGGATATAAAAATATATCTTATAAACGGTTTGATTTATGTTTTAGTTATATTAATGACGGACTGCGTACGTCATTTTCATTTATTTTGACAAAGACTTTTCAAACTTATATATTGTGTTTAGCCAATAAACTCATATATTGTGTTTAGCTGATAAACTCATTTAGCGATTGTTGAAACAGAATCAGAGTGGAACGCGTATATCTTCCAATACAAATTTACTGTTTTCATTTAGTACACATAAACGGGATCGGGATGATTTATTCTTCAGATCTGCAAATTCAGATCTACGAATTTGGCTGAATATCGCTAACTTGGCAGCTTTTCTTAAACGTTGCCAAATTGACGGAAATGTCACCAAATTGATAAAAACGACGCTAAATAAATAAAAAGAATTTTGTTTTGTTAGAAGACAGTACTAAAATGATGTTTCGGTAGCATTTGTCTGTTAGGCCCTGAATAAAAACCCTGGAAAATTGATAATGCCAGCATGGTTTTAAAGTTTACAAATCATACTACGTATTGCCTTCACAACAAATCTTCTAATCCTATTATATTCGAATTTGTGTATTCCCTTCCCATAAAACCTTTTATATGCAAAATAAACTTTTCTAAAAACGCCATCGAATGAAAATGTTCAGTAGTATACAGAACCCCGATTACAAAGCCTGTCTTTTCAGAACGCTCTTTTTACATCATTAAGAACAAAGCACGGAGGAAGTTGCCAAATCGAGAAAGGAAATATATCGTTAAATAAAAGGGATATTCAGATTATCTCTTTATTCATATAAGAGCCCCGGCGGCACACAATAGAAAGGAAAAGGGCTAGTCTCTGTGGAAAATTACTGTTACAAAAGGAAAAATCTGATACAGACAGAACAGGACGCTCCCCTGTACAATGTACTGATTTTATTTTTTAACAGCTAAACAATCATGCATAACATCCAAGGCAATTTTATTTCTGTTAAATAATTGTGTAATAAAATTTAATGCATTACTTTGTGAGATCGTGCATAACTATTTCAGAAGGTTTAAATTAACCTTTATGCCGACGCGGTGGTTGAGCGGTCAAAGCAAGCGACCGGGATTTTGGGCCATAAAACCCCAATTAACTAATCAACCAACCAACCAAAGCAGGCGTTTACTCGTGCTGCTGGGTTGTGAGTTTGAGATCCACTTGTGAGAATGGATGTTGTGTTGTTGGACGCAGTGTGTTCCACACCCCACTGGTGCGCCGGGGCAACGTTGTGTGATGGCCTGGTTCACGATTCTGGCCGACGTATATGCGGATGATGAAATGTATCAAAGCCATGGCCATTTATAATTAATAAATAAATTAACCTTTATTTTGCACGCATATATTCATACACTGCGACTGCACACACAGAGAGAGAGATATCAAGAGAGAGAGAGCGAGAGAGAGATAGAGCGAGAGAGCCAGAGATAGAGCGCGAGAGAGAGCGAGAGAGAATAATAAAATACAGGATTTTCAGGAAATAATGATAAGCGAAGGAGCTGTAGCAATATAAATCATTAAATATAAGAGTTAACACTGGAATACAAAAGTGTTAAATAATAACAGATGATATCAAACATTGAAAATATAATGAAAATTAAGAAGCTAAATATAGACAACAATATATAATTAATATATGTAAGCATTTTTAGTTTGAAAACAATGGAACACAAAAGAGTTGAATAATAATTGATGGCACCAAACATTCCAAAGCAATTGCTGACAAAATCTTTTCTTGATACCTGACTCATATTTTCTATATATTACTTTAAATTTGAAACACAAATTAAAGAAAAATACTTTCAAGTAGCCATGATTGTTTTTTTTTTCTTTCTTCCTTCTGTAGAATGATTGATGGCAAATACAAATAGAAAAATAAAGTTCTTTGGAAAATTTTTACTTTCCCTGCAATACATGGTAATGTATAGGGAAAGTATTGGAATCATGCCGAAAATCGCAACCGAGTTTTCGACGGATCTACACGTTTCGAGACCTCTAGAATACGAAAACACTATTTTTAGCGTGACGGCTGTGTGTGTGTGTCTCTGTGTGTGTGTCTGTCTGTCTGTGCAATGTATGTATCCACTCTAACTCAAACACTAATGGACCGAATTTCATCCCTGGTGCTGATTAGTTTTTGGTATGATTTGTAAAAACAGAACCCGCCTTTTTTTACGAGATGGCCCGTAAAAATTTCATTTATCCGCTCTAGCTAAAATACTAACTTACCAAATTTCACAAAATTTGGTAGATAAGTTACTTGTTGGATACTCTGGTGCCGATTAGAATTTGATACGATTCGGAAAAGAAGAATCCGCCTTTTTTTACGAAATGGCCCTCTGAAATTTCATGTATCCACCCTAGCTAAAATATTAATTGACCAAATTTCATAATATTTAATAGATAAGTTACTTGCGGGACACTCTGGGACTGATTAGAGTTTGGTACGATTCGGAAAAGAACAACCTGCCTTTTTTTACGAAATGGCCCTTAAAAATCGCAAAAATCAAAAAAAAAAAAAAAAAAAAAAAAGACTACGTATGTTGAAATGTATCAATTAAATTCTTGTTTTATACGTAATTTTTGACGAGGAAAAGAATATAACACACTCCATCATACATTAGGACTAACCGTTCTCAAGATATTAGAGATTCCTTGCATTTTTGTTACGCTGCTATGGGAAAAATGTCCAATTATCAAATAAAAACCAAAACTGAATTAAAAATGCAACTTTAGTGTTATTTGGTGCAATTAAACTCAATCTAATGAATTATTAAAGAAATAAAAAAAATATGCATTTAAGTCTGCAGGGAAAGTCATGTATGTGCTGTCCACATCAGATTTTTAGTATTGCTATATTTACTTTTTGGCAAAATTATGTTTTCATTTTTAACACTTTACAATATAGTTGAATGTGTTTATGGCTTTATTCCTTCGGGCTGTCTATCTCTCTGTCGCACGATAACAGATGTAAAAATGAAATTTTAGTATGTTGTTGAGACGGTCTATAGGACCTATGGGAATATAAATGAATAATATTATGTGTAAATTATGTGTAAATTATAAACGATTATGTGTAAATTATGATATAGTATTCTAAATGATATTGTTACTTTGAACACCTATTTCAATACCATGTTAAACAATTGTATGTGATACTTGTAATTATCCTGTCTATTAAATCTGTGTTGTATTATCTGCATTCCTTTGTTTTTGCTTCATCCTGCATCTGTAGCACTCCACGGTGGTGTTTGCGGCTACATGTTCCTACGTAAAACGTGCTTGTTTTTGTACGGCTGATCTACCCTTAAAATTTATCTAAGACCATTTGGACCAACTTGTAGATTTATCGGACGTCATTGACTCTGTGAAAAGTTCATTAAAATGCTTTCACAATGTCTAGAAATTCGTCGTTGTCGAACTTTTATCTCATCTTTAAAAGGTAAATAAACATATATAGAATTCTTTCTGTATTTCGCTGCGTTGTGATACTGGAAAAAATATCTTAAATGGTCTTTATCATTTTGACATTCAAAATCTCAGAATGGATTTAGTAGCCTATTCTTAACCTTTCAAGAATGTTAAGATTAAATTTAAGGGCAATCAAATTGAACACAATACGAAACGAAGTCTTTTCAAATAGTTCCGTATTCTCGCTACAAAAATATTTCTTTTAAGGGGATATTATGAACTCTTTTTTAAATGGAATTTTGTTTTTTATTATCCGTTTCCTTGTCTATTGTTAACACGGAAGCGGAAGCTAATCGATTTGATACAAAGTAAATTAATTGAAAGGAGTTTGATTTTATTATTTACTTACAAAGGAGTTCTAGACTATATTACGTAAAAAAATGGTTTTTTTTGTCTTTCTGTTTGTGTATGCGCCGTATGTAGTGGAAAACATAATCTTCTCACAGCCGCGAAATTTGGTACTGGGTTAGATAATCTTCCGATACGACAGACCTCGGCGAGGTTTTTTTAAACTATGTGTTATTTTAATTATTTTATATTGAAGCACGATTTTGAGGGATTTTTTTTACAAATCGGTAACTGAACGATAAAAAACATCGTTCTAAACTTAACATCATCGGAAATATCAAAGTGCGTTATTCCTAACGATCTTTGAATCAAATACGTAGGATAATTATTTCATATTTATTTATTTTTAAATACATCGAAATTTGTGTGTTTTCTTTTTTATTTTGCGGCATTCTGAAATGGAAAAGTAGTACAATTCTGTAGTTTGGCTAAAAGAAGAAAAAGAAAAAAAATTTTGAATTGGTATATTTTCTAATTTTCTGTTAATTATCAACCAAGAGCATAAAAATCGAAATTTTCGATACTGTTCTTTCGTTTTACTTTTCCTGCAATACATGGTAATGTATAGGGAAAGAATTGGAAACATGTCGGAAATCGCAACTCGAGTTTTCGACGGATCTACACGTTTTGAGGCCTCTAGAATACGAAAAAACTATTTTTAGCATGACGTCTGTGTGTGTGTCTGTTTGTCTGTGTGTCTGTCTGTGTGTCCGTCTGTGCAGATTTTGTATCCACTCTAACTAAAATACTAATTGATCGAATTTCATAAAATTTGGTAGGTATGTCACTTGCTGGCGGATCTGGTGCTGATTAGTTTTGGATACGATTCGGGATAAAAGAATCCGCCTTTTTTTGCGAAATGGTCCGCAAAGGCTTGTATCCACTATAGCTCAAAATCTAATGAACCGAATTTCACAAAATTTGGTAGATAAGTCGCTTGTGGATACTCGCTGGTGCTGATTAGATTTTGGTACGATTCGGAAAAAAATAACCTACCTTTTTTTGCAAAATGGCCCGCAAAAATCGTCAAAATCTGAACTGAAGAACTACGTATGCTGAAATATATCCAATAAATGCTTGTTTAATACGTAATTTTTAACGAAGAAAAGAGTAAGACCAACTCCATTACACTAGGACTTGCCGTTCTTGAGATATTTTAGTTTTTTCGTATTTTCTCTACGAGATCTTTGAAAATAAGTCCAGTTATCAAATGAGAACGAAAATTGAATTAAAAGTGAATTAAATTTAATTAAAATAAAGAGAGCGTGAATATAAGTCTGCAGAGAAAGTCATGTGCAGCCCACATCACATTTTTTCTTTTTCTGGCCGTTGCTATGGGAAGAAGGGGATGTTTGTGAGCATGCATGCTAAATAGTTGCGCACGACTATACATGCGTTGAAACATGACAGACACACAGACGGACCGACAGACACACACACACAGACGTCACGCTAAAAATGGTATTTTCGTATTCTAGAGGTCCCGAAACGTGTAGATCCATCGAAAACTCGAGTTGCGATTTTCGGTATGATTCCAACACTTTCCCTATATATGACCAAGTATTGCTGGGAAAGTAAACTTGAATATTATACAACGGAGCTTTAAGAGTCACGTCGTCTTTCTACTCTGCCAGTTCGTTAAAGTCTTCCAGTTCGTTTTTACCGTCGTTTCTCAGCTTCTTCGTTCCTCCTCAATCACTACCTCCTGACAGTTTGTTGGCTTGGCGTCCCCGAAAAAAACTATCACAGTACAAGGAGCCAGCTGTGGAAAAGAGTTCGAGCCAACGCGGCCGACCAAGGATACGAACTTTTTTCCTTCAAAACGAACGACTCAGCTATTCCTGATAATACATGCATACTCCATCTAAATTTAGGTAACTAATAGTCAGTAAATTATTAATAATTTTTTGATATTTTTGCCATTAAATAAGAAAAACACCTTATATATATTTTTGAAAACTTTAATATAATTTTAAGCGGAGGTTATGAGATATGATCTCTGAGGGATTATATTATAAAATGTATCACATAATATTCAGAAATCTGCGGTCGGTACTTTTAGTCATGTTACCTCTGTATTAAAAAACAACAAGAAAGATCAATCATGCATAAAGCATTGATTATGAAACACTTTCCAACTTCAAAGCAATTTTACACAAACATCTCTAATATGCGATACATTCCTCGGTAATATTTTTAAAATTATCAAAATACTACATTAATTTATTATATTTGAAAACTTCATCGAAGAAAATGAACTTCATTCAAATGACGGCATTGAAATATAAATTACCTGGTTTAAATATCACTAAAATGCGATACATTCGTCGGTAATATTTCAAAAATTATCATAATACTACAATAATTTATTATATTTGAAAACTTCATCGTAAACAAATGAACTTTATTCAAATAACGTCATGGAAATATAAATCGCCTCTATATAAAAGCAGCATTTCATTCATAAACATTTTTCCAATCGTTTCATTCATCACAATACCATAATAATTCATTTTATTTAAAAATTTGAAAAATTGTTATCTACCATATTTATTTTAAAATGTGAAACCTCTCTTATATATAAAATAATTCAACTCTTAGAAAGATATTTATTATATAATATATCTCTTTTTACTTTCCCTGCAATACATGGTAATGTATAGGGAAAGTATTGGAATCATGCCGAAAATCGCAACTCGAGTTTTCGACGAATCTACACGTTTCGAGACCTCTAGAGTACGAAAAAACCATTTTTAGCGTGACGTCTGTGTGTGTGTCTGTCTGTGTGTCTGTGTGTCGGTCTGTCTGTCTGTGCAGATTTTGTATCCGCTCTAACTAAAAAACTAATCTACCGAATTTCACAAAATTTGGTAGGTAAGTCACTTGTTAGCGAGTCTGGTGCTGATTAGTTTTGGACATGATTCGGGATAAAAGAACCTGCCTTTTTTTGCAAAATGGCCCGCAAAAGTTTGTATCCACTCTAGCTGAAAAGCTAATGCACCGAATTTTACAAAGTTCGGTAAATGAGTCAGTTAGGTGTCACCCTGGTGCTGATTAGATTTTGGTACGATACGGAAAAAATAACCTGCCTTTTTTTGCAAAATGGCCCGCAAAAATTGTCAAAATCTAAACTAAAAAGCTACGTATGCTCAAATATATCCATTAAATGCTTGTTTAATACGTAATTTTAACGAAGAAAAGAATAAGACCAACCCCATTACACTAGGACTAGCCGTTCTCGAGATATATTAGTTTTTTCGTATTTTCTCCACGACACCTTTGAAAAAAAGTTCAGTTATCAAATGAGAGCGAAAATTGAATTAAAAGTGAATTAAATTTAATTAAAATAAGGAGAACGTGGATATAAGTCTGCAGAGAAAGTCATGTGCTGCCCACATACAATTTTTTCTTTCTGGAGGATATAGCAAGAGTTTGTCTGTGTGTCTGTTTGTGTCTGTGCAATGTATGTATCCACTCTAACTCAAAAACTAAAGGACCGAATTTCATAAAATTTTGTAGGTAAGTCACTTGGTTGCAACCCTGGTGCTGATTAGTTTTTTATATTATTCGTAAAAACAGAACCCGCTTCTTTTGGCGAAATGGCCCGTAAAAATTTTATTTATCCGCTCTAGCAAAAATACTAATTGACCAAATTTCACAAAATTTGGTAGATAAGTTACTTGTTGGATACTCTGGTGCTGATTAGATATTGGTACGATTCAGAAAAGAACAACCTGCCTTTTTTTACGCAATGGCCCGCCAAAATCACCAAAGTCTGAAAAAAGAGTCTAAGTAGTGTATGCTCAAATGTATCAATTAAATTCTTGCTCTATACGCAATTTTTGAAGAGGAAAATAATATAACACACTCCATTATACTTTAGGACTAATCGCTCTCAAGATATTTGAGATTTCTTGCATTTTTGCTACGCTGATTTCGGAAAAATGTCCAATTATAAAATTAAAACAAAAATTGAATTAAAAAAGCAAATTTAGTATTATTTGGTTCAATTAAACTCAATCTAATGAATTATTAAAGAAATAAAGAAAATATGAATTTGAGTGTGCAGGGAAAGTCATGCGCTGCCAACATCAGATTTTTTATCCTGGGTTGAATCCAAAACTAATTGGGTGATATTATTCATTTACTTCCCATATGTCCCAAAGACCGTCTTAACAATGTACTAAAATATAATTTTGATAAAGTCATTTTTAATGCAGTTATCGTACGAACGGACAGAATGAACAAAGGCATAAACACTTTAAAATTATGTTGGAAAGTGTTAAACAGTAGTTGACGACACGGCCATAGCTGTTTGACAAAGTTTTAGCAGAGGCGGTATAAGCAATATTTAGCAGAGGCGGCTTTTGCCAGGTATAAATGATTAAATGTTTTGGAATCAGAAATCCACATGACAGTGCTTAAAATCTTTCATCCCCACAAAGGATCCAGCTGGCAAATAAAGAGCAAAACACCGATAGAATTTGATATTTTAAAAAAATAATGATATGTCTATAACATTTTGAATATTCCTCTACAAACCACGATTTCTGAGCTTGCTACCCTCCTTACTATGCATCGTAAGGGAAGTAATAAAAGTTTGAAGTTTTGATGTGGTTACAGAGACAATTATAAAGTTTGCCATTTCAAAAATATTTTGTGCATCATTAGGAATGAAGTATAAAGGAAGTCGTAGAACTTAGAGCGGAATTAAATCATTGGAAAAGGGGTTATTCAGATTATCTGATCATTCAGAGGGAGTTTCACAACGGAAGATAAGGAAAAGATCATTAAAGACATACAAAGCTGAATGAAAGACAGTAATAGAATTGAATGAATTATGAATGCTACGAAAGCATTTCTTTTTATTTTGTTATAATTTGAATCTGTGCCTGTTTATAAATAAGAAGTTGAATGAATGTTTCTTTGTTTGTTGATTGGTTCTATGTTCCAAAGAAATATATGCAAGAAAGAAATTTTTGTAACTATAGGGGGCTCCGTCACTGCTTGCTATGCTCGCCAACTCAGGCTGACGTAGTCTTTTATTTCAGATGTTGACAAATTTTGCGAGCGATTTTGCAAAATAAGGCTGATTCTTCTTTTCCGAATCCAAATCAGTTTCATAAAATGTAAAATTTTATGAAACTTGGTCTATTAGTTTTTGAGAGTTAGAGTGGATACATACATTGTTACGATTTTAGACACGTTTTATTCAATTTTCAAGTTTTCAAGTATTTCAAGTTTTAATTCAATTTTCGCTTTCAATTGGTAACTGGATTTATTTACAAAGGTGGCGCAGCGAAAATGCAAAAAACTAATATCTCGAGAACGGCTAGTCCTACAGTAATGGGATTGGTCTTGTTCTTTTCATCGTCTGAAATTACGTATAAAATAACATTTAAGTGATATATTTAAGCATACATAGTATTTTATTTTTAGATTTAACGATTTTTGAAGGCCAATTTGCAAAAAAAGACAGGTTCTTTTTTACCGAATCGTAGCAAAATCCAATCAGCATTAGGTTAATCTGCAAGTGATTTATGAACCACATTTTGTGAAATTTGGCCTATTAGTTTTTCAGATAGAGTGGATAAAGGCAATTTTTGCAGGCTATTTCGCAAAAAAAAAGCAGATGTTTTTATCCCGATTTGTACAAAAATCTAATCAGCCCTAAGTTCACCCACAAGGGACAAACCTACAAAATTTTATGAAATTCGGGCAATTAGCTTTTCAGTTAGAATGGATACAAAATCTGCATACAGACAGAAAAACACACACAGAAGTTATGCAAAAATAGTGTGTTCGGGTTCTAAAGTACTCGAAATCTGTAGATCTGTCGAAAACTCGAGTTCCGATCTTTGACATGATTCAAATACTTTCCCTATACATTACCACTTATTGTTTGGAAAGTAATATTAAAACTTTGATGTGGGCAGCACATGACTTCCCTTTACATAATAATACAGTGTCTTTACTCATTTCACAGCAAAAAAATCTGATGTGGACAGCATATGGTTTTCCCTATATAATGCAATGAATTTACTACTTTTTCAGAAAAAAATAATTATTCTTATAGTAGATACTTATATTCTTTCCAATATATTGAAATTGAATTTTCGTCAATTAGTCGTCATTTTCATTGATTTAGCGTCATTTTTATCCATTTGGCGAGATTTTCGTTAATTTGGCAACATCTAAAAAGTCGCCAAGTTGGCGACATTCCGCTAAATTCGTCGCCAAAATTTAGCCAAGCCTTATGGACGGAGAAATAAGTTATTTTTACAGCAGATAAATGACTATTGGCGCTCAAATACAAAAGTATTACTCACAGTATGAATGGAACGAGCTTGATGTCACCCAATGTATTGCATGATATTACATATGAAACGTGAACATGTTTCTCAACAGTTAATATATTTTTTTTAATTAATGGGATTTTTTGATAAATTTATTTGAAAAAATGTGCAATATCTCGAGAACGGTTCATGCTAGCATTCTAAAGTTTATGTCAATCGTTTTCTAAGGAAAAATTACATAAGAAATGTCTATTTGGGTAACATTCTTAAAGGTTTGGATTTTTGGATGATTTTTTCAAAATTTCACTCGGAAATTTAGGGGGTCCTGAACATTCGATTGCGTTTAAAAACAATAGGCCTTTAGTATTCACGGATTGTGATCTTTGTACCAAATTTCATTCGAATCATTCCATTCGTTCATAAGATATCGTCTCCACAGATTTACTGACACACACATACTTTCACACACACACACACATACTTTCACACACACAGACATCACCTCAAAAATGTTTGTTTCGTGATCAGGGATGCTTAAAACGTGCTCTCCCGTCGAAAACTCGAATTCGAATTTTTGACCCCGTCACAATACTGTCCTTATACATTATGTATATAAGGAAAGTAATAATGGTGTACAAAGTCCACAGAACAATGCTATTTGTATTGAATAAACATCACGTACATTGGCATTTGGTACTTTTAGCAACTTATTATTCCAACGAGAAGTACTTACCCATATTTGCATAAAAAATCTTTATGAGAATGCAACTGACATTTAATTAATATCTCGGGAATTAAAGAACATTTGAAGAATTCTTTGGCGACAAAATACAGATCTATTACAAAAAGTAACTTCTCTCGTGAATGGAACGAACTAGATCCACGAGCATGATGTTAACAAATTTATTACATACATGTGGAAAGTGGATACTGGATAATACTTACTACATTTTTAATTTCATGTAAATTTTGTGGAAAATTTATTTGAAAAACGCGCAAGATTTGTAAAACGATTCATGCTAACTTTATAAAACCTGTGTTATACGTTTCTTAAGAAAAAATTACGTATGAAATGATTATTTATTTGAACATTTTGAAGGTTCTGATTTTTTAATGATTTTGCCTCAGAAATTCATTCGTGCTAGCATTCTGAAATTTGTATCATTCCTTTTATAATGAAAAATTGCACCTGAACCTTTTATTTATTTTTCATCATTAAAGGTCTAGGTTTTTTAATCATTTTTCAAAAATTTCATTCTAAATGTTTTCTTTTGAATATCCGATTGAGTTTAAAAATGAATAGATTTTCAGCATGCATTGATTGCAATAATCGTACAAATTACGTTTGAAACGTTTAAATTGTTCGTGGCATATTACTTCCACAGATTTACGCACACATACACACTATCATACACACACACACACACATACTATCATACACACACCCACACACACTCACACACACTATCATACATACACACACTAACATATACACGCCTAATATATCTAGCCAACGGCCGTACCGTGCTGAAAACACCGGTTCTCGTTAGATCACTGAAGTCAAGCAGCATCGGGCGCGGTTAGTACTTGGGTGGGTGACCACTTGGGAACACCGCGTGCTATTCGCACTTTTCGGCGCGGTAGCTCGGTGGTTTGCGCGCTGGATTTGCACGCTGCCACAACTGTCGCCGTGTTCATGCGGAGTACGATCACGTTAAACATATGGGTCCGTAAGTCCTTCCGAGAGGTTGGTGGTAGGGAAGGGAGGGTACGGTCCCTGTGGATGCCTCCCCCACTGGGTTCTGGTCAAAATTGGGTGGCACTTCCCGGCCGTCTAAACAGTTACCTTAAACCTTTCTGGTAGGTCGGACGGTCTGGGTCTCAACAACACCTAATATATCTATATAAAAGTATCACTTCAAAAACGTTCCATTTGTGTTTAAGACATGACCTTCCTTCGAAAGATTTGATTCGAATTTTCAACCTCGTCACAATACTTTCCCTATGTATATAAGGAAAGTAAAAACTCACGAGAAAACTGATAATACCACAAACTCACAATTTTAGACCTTGCATAGGAGTTTTTGAAACAAGAAATGCCGTTTTTATCCAAATCAGATCTACCCTAACAGCATGTTTTTTCACAGTGACGTAGGATTTACGTCACTGTGACTTTGGGACGTCACAGAACGTCGCAGGACCTCTCGGCAATGTCATATTGAGGTTACAGCGAAGTCATTTTGGTCATTTTCATGGTCGTTTGTGACGTCGCATATTAACTTGTTTGTGACGTCACATTGTAATTGCCATTGTAATGTCGTCACATTGTTATGCGTTAATTAAATTGCGGAAACGTCACAGAATATAGTCACAATGAAGTTACAAAGTTACTAATACCTAACGTCGCATAGAAGTCACAAATATGATGTCACATTGTGACCCAGGTGTCACGTGAGTACAACGCCACTGTCACATATGTGACGATCTTTGCTGTGAGGGTACAAACCAAAAATTTCGAATCCATCGATTTTATTTCCCACAAAGCATTTTTACATAAAAAAATAATCCCATATTTTAAGCGATATTGGCTGATTATTTTCTGTAGTACAAGGAAATCCCATTATTACGCGAGCCCCGGCAGAACGCTTTTGTTACATCATCGGGAAAAAAGCACGGAGTAAGTTGCCGGAACGAAAAAGGAAATAAACTATTAAATAAAATAAAAGGGGTATTCAGATTGTCTCCTTATTCAAAGGCGACTCCTGTTGGTGCTCAATGGGAAAATTAAGGTTGATTCAACCCGACTTTCTTATATCAGAATCCAATTTTAGTAGCTTTTTCTTTTTTCAAATTTCACAAGAAAAATTTTGAAAAATCGGTGTCAGGGATCCAAATGATTGTAATTATAGCGTGTAACCTTTCACTTTAAAGGACTTGAAAAACTCTTTGGATTGATACCATATTTGACAATGTACCCCCGGAGGCAGAAAAATGGCCCCCCGAGGGTGACTAATGACGTCATGAATAAAAGAATCGTATTGCTGATATTTTTCACAACATTGATTAAAACTGTAAAGTCTCGGGATTACTGAGCCATGTGCATGATTATGTCAAATTTTATCCTATGCTGCTATGTTAAAAAATCTGATGTGGGGAGCACATGACTTTCATTGCAAACTCAAATTCATTTTTTTCTTTATTTTTCTTAATAATTCATTAAATTGAGTTCAATTGCACTAAAATAATACTAAATAACACTAAAAATATAACACTAAATTTGCATTTTTAATTCAATTTTTGTTTTTATTTGGTAATTGGACATTTTCTAAAAGTAGCATAACTAAATGCGAAAAATCGCAAATATCTCGAGAACGGTCAGTCCTAGAGTAATAGAGTTGCTTTTATTCTCTTCCTCATCAAAAATTACGTATAAAACAAGCATTTAATTGATATATTTGAACATACGTAGCTTTTTTTTTTAGATTTTGGCGATTTTTGAGGGCTATTTCGTAAAAAAAAGTAGATTTTTTTTTTCGAATAATACCAAAATATAATCAGCACCAGAGTATCCCACAAGTAACTTATTTACCAAATTTTGTGAAATTTAGTCAATTGGTATTTTAGCCAGAGTGGATACATGACATTTTTGTGGGCCATTTCGTAAAAAAAGGCAGGTAGCTCTTTTCCGATTAATACTAAAATCTAATCAACACCAGAGTATCGTACAAGTAACTTATCAACCAAATTTTGTACAATTTGGTCAATTAGTATTTTAGCTAGAGTGGATACATTAAATTTTAAAGGCCATTTCGCAAAAAAAAGGCGGGTTCTATTTTTACGAATCGTACCGAAAACTAATCAGCACCAGGGTCATATCCAAGTGACTTACCTACCAAATTTTATAAAATTCGGTCCATCAGTTTTTGAGTTAAAGTGGATACATACATTGCACAGACACATAGACAGACAGACACACAGACAGACAGACACACAGCTACACACACAGACGTCACGCTAAAAATAGATTTTTCGTATTCTAGATGTCTCGAAACGTATAGATCCGTCGAAAACTCGAGTTACGATTTTCGGCATGATTCCAATACTTTCCCTATACATTACCATGTTTTCCCTATACATTACCCTATCATTACCGGCCGATACATTGTCAAGTATGATATGAAATGAAATATTATAATATTATATTAAGCCCTTTAAAGTGAAGGGTAACAAGGGTAACACACTATAATTGTAATCAGTTGATCCATAATGCCGATTTTCCAAAAATTTTCTTGTAAAATTAAAAAAAAAAAGAAACTACTAAAAATAGATTCTGGTATGAGAACGTCGAGTTGAGCTACATTCCAATTAATTAATATTGTGAAACAATTCTTTCAGTGGACTGCATACCTCCTGGTGCTGGTTGTCAAATTTAAATGCAGCAATTCCAATCTACATTGAAGTTCCTCTCTTGAAATCTTTTTTGTGCGGGATTAAATTAAATTGCAATCGAGTTTATTGGATTTAGAACACAGATTACAGAATTGTGGTTCAATTGGAATTTTCATTAGCATTCGTGAATAAAATGATGAGCCGAGTGAGTGTTAAGTGTAATGTAAATGGCCCTCATTTCAATGAATGTTGCATTTGCAAGATATTCATGGAATACGTCTAATTTATAACACAAATTTATTCTATTTATTTTGTTAAAATCTTATTTCTAAATGGAGTAATTTTAAGTAATCGTTCTATTTTATTACTTTTCTCATATACTATATGGTGTAATGTATTGGGAAAGTATTACGCTAATGGTTGAAAATTCGAATTCTTGTTTCTTGAAAGTTTTAAATATTCCTGAATGTTAAACCCCCCGTTTTCGAGGCAATGTTTATGTGTGGGAAAGGGAGGGGGGGGGGAAGAAAGATGGGTTGAATGAGAGGAAACAAAATAATTGAGTTTCGGTCTGCTAATGTCATGCACCACGCCGGCCTGTCTCTTGCTATACAAGTCTCACATTGCTGGAGAAATCTAAAGGTTATTGCTGTAATTAACAACGAGCATGCTTTTATGGTAATAATAAGGTGAATCTGAAAATACTTAAAATTAAAATGAATTTAAATTTTTCTCAAGACTCTTTAATAATAATTTGAATTTACTTTACAGTAACGGTAAATAGTGTGTGTCAGGAGAAATTTTGAGGTATACTTATAATGCAGTTCTTTAAGGAGCACTTGTAAACTAATTTATCATTATATTGATTATTAAAAATTCATATGAATATGTATTTATGCCACAGAAGGAAAGAGAATGAGAGAAAAGGAGAAAGAGAGGGAAGGAGAATTGAGTGGGAAGGAGAAATAGTGGAAAGGAGAGAAAGAGTGGAAAGAAGAAAGAGTGGAAAGGAGAAAGAGTGGAAAGGAGAAAGAGTGGAAAGGAGAATAAGTGGAAAGGAGAAAGAGTGGAAAGGAGAAAGAGTGGAAAGGAGAAAGAGTGAAACAAGGAAAGAGTGCAAATGAGGGAGAGTGGAATAAAAAAATAAAAGTGGAAGGGTGAACGAGTGAAAGGGTTGTTGTTGTTGAAACCCAGACCGTCCGACCGGGGCCGGCGGGATTAGTTCTGCTCCTTATCGGGCCTATGCCTGCGGCGCTGCTGTAGCTCGTGACGTCTTAAAGTACATCCCACAATTTGCAACTTACAGCATGTGTTTGAAAGTATGATCGTGTAAATATTGACAAAGATACAGATGTATCCTAATAAGATTAGCTATATCGTTAATATCTTTATTATCTAGGTAATAATAATAATGCATGGTGTTGTTAATTTCTAATATTTAAGGGAAAATGTAATCAATTTGTCCACTTTTTTCAAGATACTTAAAGTGATGCACATGCAGTATAGGTCTAACGAACGTATCACCGAAAGGGTTCTCTTAAGTGTATTTTTAAAATCTAGAACATGATTAGAAGTGATCTAGAACTAGATTCATGGATGTCAAGATTTTAGGTAGTGTAATTTTTTCAAATCCAACGTCAAATTCGTCCGTTGAACGAGTATTTTTGCTACGTAAGAAGCTGATGGAAATCGCTGAACAATGAATGTAAATTCAGAGAAACAATTTCAGAATACAAAAGCTGTAAATTTGGAAATACAAAATGAAGTAGAAAATGAAAATTTTATCATTTTTAACTTTCCAAAGGTATAAATAAACATACCTTAATGGAATAAGTAGAATGCAAATACATGTTATTTTATTTATGCATTAGCATAATGAAATTTTTCTTAGTAAGGTTTGTTGTTGTCAATATAAACAATTGTTTGATTTATATATGTAAAGTGTAGAGTTAGACATTTTTGCGGATTGTTGTTGCACCCCTCTAAAATTTTTGGTACCCCCCCCCCAAAATTCATGGATTATACACCCTCAAATATTTTGGTGTAAGTAATTAAAAAAGTAAATGTGCAAAAAATTTCATGTACGTGTTTTGATTTTTTATTAGTGAGTCAAAAAGGAATCATTGACCTACAATTTGTAAATGGTCTATGGGCAATTGTCATATTGTCGTAGCAAAAGGCAAGATTAAAATTAAGAAAGTTATTGCTACAGTACTATCAATTAATGAATAATGTCACTTTATTCTTTCAATCATCTGACCTCCAAAGAGACTGGAAACCAATGGCTTTATTTATTTTATGCACATGTGTATTAAATATAAAAATGTGAAATACACAAATCATTGTTTTTTTTTTTTTTTTTTTTTTTTTTACATTCCTTTTTTAATTACAAAAAAAAAATCTGAATTTCATAATTTTTTCTTGGAAAATCTGAAATTCATATTGGCTCCGAAAACTTTTCGTGGATTATTTAGCTTATTATTGTTTCATTAAAATGCAGATGACAACACTCAGCAACCTTAAAGTGTTAAAAGTAGAATTTTCAAAACTTCACATCACAGGTGAAAATCGTCTGTCAATAAGTAACGTCTAAAATTATTTTCGTTGAAAAAAAAACAGGTAAGATTTAAGCTATTAAAATAAGTTTGATAAAATAGTTTGTCATTGTAATACAGTATTATATTTGATATTTAATCGATTTATTCAAATTTATTAAATTATTTCTGTTGTAAAAAAGCGTATAACCCGAAAGCGATTTTTTAGTTTTTTTAAAATTATTACTATTTGAGACTACTGTCTTTTCCTGTCATTCCCGCTAATCTCTACATTTCATTTAACCAAAACAGGGATTTCAATTTAATCTGAAAGTGCACAATAACAAAAAATAAATATTTTTATATCACAACCCTGCTGTCAATTACAAATATAACTTCCGGAATAGTCGTTCATAATAGGCGTGATCACTTATTGTTAAGTATGTATGTATATTATTAAGTATGTATGTATATTACTATTAAGTATGTATGTATATTACTATTAAATAAGTATTAATATTATATTAATTGTATTAAATAATTATTAATAGTATATTAATTATTAAGTATTATTACTATTAAGTATGTATGTATATTAGGATATATGTTATGTAAATCTGACAGTTAAAACTTTTGAAAGACCTTATTACAAAAATGTTTTAGGAGAACTATGTAATTAGAAATTTAATTAACTCTGCCCAAAAGCATTATTATATATAAGAGGTCATAATGTGTTTCTGTGCATTAGGTTATTTAAGAACAAAAACCAGATTTCTCAAGTAAATGAATTTTATGAAAAAATAAAATTCAAAAGGTTAAAACCTGGCATTGAATCTTTTAGAAGAAAGGAAAAAAAACCTCGTAACTACGGAAATATTCAGTATTTTTTTACTTTACAATCTTATTTATATTCCTTCTTTATATATATAATTTGTTTTCGTTATATTTATTCAATTAAATCATTTTTACTTAAGAACTGGAGCAAAGTGTAAACGCCGTGGATGGGATGTAAGTTGTGACGTCACGAAACCTGCATCTAGGCCCGATAAGAAGAAGAAATCCCGCCGGCCCGGGTCCGACCTACCAGAAAGGTCGTGAAAGAGTGGAACAAAGAAAGAGTGGAAAGAAGAAAGCGTGGAAAGAAGAAAGCGTGGAAAGAAGAAAGCGTGGAACAAAGAAAGAGTGGGAAGGAAAAAGAGTGGGAAGGAGAAAGAGTGGGAAGGAGAAAGCGTGGAAATGAGAAAGGGTGGAAAGGAGAAAGAGTGGAAAGAAAGAAAAGTGAGATAAAAGGGGAGGTGAGAGATAGAAAGAAAGGAAGCAGATAGGAGAAGGAGAGATAAAGTTAGAGACATCGAGTAGGAGAGGAAAAGAAAGTAACCTTGGAAAGAAGGAGGGAGAGGCAAGATAAGAGAGCAATATATAGGGAAACAGAGAAAATAGAAAGAGAGAAGGGGTGAATAGGGCCGAGAGACAGAAAAGTATGAATAAGAGATGGATAAAAAAAGGATAAGAGAGATAAAGCGGAGAGGAAGTGAAAAAAAGAGAGGGGAGAGAAGAAGAAATTAATAAATTTTAATATTGTCAGACAATTCGTTCAGTGAATTGCATACCTCCTGGTATTGGTTCTCAAATTTAAATGCAGCAATTTCAATCTACACTGAAGTTACGCTCTTGAAACCTGTGCGGGATTAAATTAAATTGCTATCCAGTCTATTGGATTTAGAACACAGATTACAGAATTGTGGTTCAAATGGAATTTTCATTAGCATTCGTGAATAAAATGATGAGAGGAGCGATGTTAAGTTTAATGTAAATGGTTCTCATTTAAATGAATGTAGCATTTGCAAGGTATTCATGAAATACGTTTAGGCAATAACACAAATTTATTCTATTTATCGTGTTAAAATCGTATTTCTAAATGTAGCAATCGTTCTATTTTATTACTTTTCTTATATATGTTGTGTAATGTATTGGGAAAGTGCACTATATGATCAAAAGTATCCGGACACTTTGGATGTTAGAATGTTTTTCGAATTTCTAAAAAAATACTTGGCGAAGTGTTCTGTAACTTTGGTGATGTGAAGAACATACTTGAACGCACACTTTCTAATAAAGTTTCGGTGACCTGTGCATTTAGGGGACCACCAAGATATTGAAAAAGGAGAAAAATATATTTGATCACCCTGTATCATAAAAAGCTGGAAATAATTTGTGATTTTCACAAAATAGTTAACTAGCTTTGTTCAATGTGTATAAGTATTTTCGTAAACCAAAAACGTATATTCATGAAGATATAAACGTTTCTAAAAAAAAACAAACAAATTTTGTTACATGTTTTTTGCTTAAAATATCCATAGGTTTCAATCAAAGTTCACAAAACTTACAGAACATTTGTCAACGTCCAAGAAAAACATTATACTTCAATTAAAAATTAAAGCATTGAATATACGATGAGATATAAGCATTTAAAGAAACAAAGTTTATACTGCGCAGGCGCGAAACATAGCAATAGTTTTCTTTCATGATTTTGTAGTGAATACTGTAGGGCAACTTCTATAAAAAATCCACTGGAATATCGTGAAAATTCACAAAGGTATCCACGATATAGTGATCAGTTTTCTCTGACTCTCTGAAAGTATCTGGATGATAAGGGGTTTCCACAAATTGACATTTTCCAAATTCATCGGATACGCCTGTTCTGAAAATGAACTAGTCCAATTTTATGCAAATAATGGTGAAAAGTCTCCGGACACCCCTGTACGTGGTGGATTCTGCCAGTGACGTCAAATCTCTAGCTCTCAGACAAGTATAAAAGAAGTCAGACGATTTAACAAATTTAATTTCAAAGGCAGAAAAGTAAAATGGCAGGAAAACACGAGTTAAATGAATTTGAACGTGGTGAAGTGATTGATTGTCACCGCTGTGGAAAATCTGTTCGTGAGATTTTTGTCATGTTACGAGTTGCCCGTTCCACCGTAAATGATGTTATCGTGAAGTGGAAACGTACAAGCGGTACAACTGTACATCGACCTGGTTGACTATTCCGTCTGGTAGAAAGCGACCGCAGAGTGCTGAAGAAAGTTGTGAAAGAGAACCGCATGCAATTGGCAGAAATAGTTTGTTCGGAATTTCGGGAATCCCCTGGATGCAAAGTCAGCACAATGACAGTTCGTCGGGAGCTGCGAAGTCTTTGTTTTCATGGGCGAGCAGCTGCATATAAACCAACCATTACCGCAACCAACACCAAGTTCGCTTACAGCGGTGCAAAGCGCGCAGAAAATGGAGCCATCAGCAATGGCGTTAAGTGCTATGGAGCGACGACTCATGATACACTCTCTGGCAATCCGATGATAGATTCTGGGTGTGGAGAATGCCGAGTGAACCCCAGACGTGAGTGTATTGTGCCTCAAGTTAAATTTGGTGGTGGAAGCATGATGATTTGGGGCTGTTTCTCATGGTTTGGACTTAGCTCTTTTATTCTTGTGAACGGAACTCGGAAGACGGAAGGATATCTCGACATTTTGGACAATTCTATGCTGTCTGCATTGTGGCAACAGTTTGGAGTGGGTCCATTTTTGTTTCAACAAGATCGTGCTCCTGTCCACAAAGCACGGGCTGTGCAGAGCTGGGTTGCTGACATGGATGTTGAGGGATTGGACTGGCCTGCTCAGAGCCCAGAGCTCAATCCCATAGAACACCTATGGGATGAATTGGAAAGTCTACTGTGAACTGGACCAAAACGCCCTACATCGGCGGCAGAGCTGACTAGTATTCTTTTAAATGAATGGCGTGCAATTCCTGCTGTAACATTCCAGAAACTAATGAATTGCCTCCCTGATAGAGTGGCAGCCGTCATTGCAGTAAAAGGTGGTCCCACTTCATATTAATTTGTGACTTTTCTGAAGGAGAAGCAAAACATACAGGTGTCCAGATAGTTTTGATCAGATCGTGCATATGTATTTAGAATATTAGTTAATTGTATTTACTCCAGTTTAACTATCCTATGATTTACGATTTAAAATGTCAATTTGTGGAAACCCCCTTATCATGCAGGTACTTTAAGAGAGTCAGAGAAAAATTGATCACTATATCGTCGATATCTTTGTGAATTTTCACGATATTCCTGTGGATTTTTATAGAAGTTGCCTTGCAGTTTTCACTACAAAATCATGAAAGAAAACTATTGCTATGTTTCGCGCCTGCGCAGTTAAAACTTAGTTTCTTCAAATGCTTATATCTCATCGTATATACAATGCTTTAATTTTCAATTGAAGTATAATGTTTTTCTCGGACGTTGACAAATGTTCTGTAAGTTTCGTGAAATTTGATTGAAACCGATGGATATTGTACGCAAAAACACGTAAAAAATTTGTTTTTTTTTAAACAAACGTTTATATCTTCATGAATATACGTTTTAGTTTTACAAAAAAGCTTATACACATTGAACAAAGCTAGTTTACTATTTCGCGAAAGTTATAAATCATTTCCAGCTTTTTATGATACAGGGGGACCAAATATATTTTTCCCATTTTTCAATATCTTGGTGGTCCCCACAAGTCACCGAATCCACCACCCCTAAATCCACAAGTCACCGAAACTTTACTGGAAAGTATGCGTTCAAGCATGTTCTTCACATTGCCAAAATTACAAAACACTTCTCCAAGTATTTGTTTAGAAATTCGAAAAACATTCTCGTCAAGCGTTATGGACGGAGAAATAAGTTATTCTTACAGCAGATAAATGACTATTGGCGTTCAAATACAAAAGTATTACTCAAAGTATCTTTTATCATGAATGGAACAAGCTAGATCCACGAGAATTATGTCACCCAATTTACCGCATGGTATTACATATGAAAAGTGAATATGTTTCTCAATAGGAAATATATAATATTTTTATTTTATATAACTTTTTGATAATTTTTTTTGAAAAATGTGCAATATCTCGAGAACGGTTCATGTTAGCGTTCTAAAATTTATGTCAATCGTTTTCAAATAAAAAATTACATAAGAAATGTCTATTTGCGTAACTTTATTTGCGGTTTTGATTTTTTGATGATTTTTTCAAAATTTCACTCGAAAAATTAGGAGGTTCTGAACATTCGATTGCGTATAAAAACAATAGGTTTCCAGTGTTTACGGATTGCGATTTTTGTACCAAATTTTGTTCAAATCGCTCCATTCGTTCGTCAGTTATCGTCTCCACAGTCTCACTGACACACACACACACATACTTTCACACAGACATCACTTCAAAAATGTTTGATTCGTGATCAGGAATGCTTGAAACCTACTCTCCCGTAGAAAGCTCGAATTCGAATTTTCGACCCCGTCACAATACTTTCCTTATACATTATGTATATGAGGAAAGTAATAAAAATGAATGTAAATATTACTCTTTAATGGTTATTTGAATTTGCTTTGCAGTAACCGTAACGAGTATTTATCGCTAAAAGAAATTTAGAGAGTTATTCACAACGTAGATCTTTGGGGAGCATTTAAAAACTAATGTATCACCATTATATATTTATTATTAAGTAATCATATAAATATTTATTTAGGCCACAGAAGGAAAGAGATAATCGGAGAAAATGAGATAAAAAAAGAAGGGAAAGGATAGAAAAAAAAGAAATACAAAAAGATCAATCATTCATAAAGCATTAATTATGAAATACTTTCTAACTGAAATGCAATTTTATTTAAACAGCTCTAAAATGCGACACATTCAGCACTGATATCTGATAAATTATCATAGTACTACAATGATTTATTTTACTTAGAAACTTAACATTAAAACGAATGTTAAAAATCGTCTGCTTCCCGATGTAAAATCAATGAATATTTTATTCATATCACTTATATTTCAGACTCCATAGCTAAATAATTTTGCATGAAAAAAATTCAGCGATTCTTAAACAATTTATTTTACAATTGTTTGATTTGTTTACATTCTATATATGTTAATATTAAGCTCAATTGTAGAAATAATCAAAGTTTAGTGATCATTTAAAATAAAAAATATTGTAATTGCGTTGGTACAGAATTTAGGTACACAGATAATACACACAAAAAAGCGGTTTTATGACGGATGCAACACTAGATATACATTTTAAAGATCTTTAAATATCATGAATTTTACACAAGAATAAAATGGATGCCATATTTCATTTTGAAATAAGTCACGTGATCTCTTCATATAATATGGGTGTCATTATTATTTCAATTTTTATTTAAAAAATTACCTTACATATTTTGCTGAAGTTTTTTTACGCATTCTACTCGATAATTCGAATATATTTAAAATTTTCGAAGCAATTTGTAAATTTTAAATCCGCTCGGTACATCATTCCTCGGTAATATTTTTAAAATTATCACAATACTACATTAATTTATTATATTTGAAAACTTAAAACTTCATCGAAAAAAATGAACTGCATTCAAATGACGGCATTGAAGTATAAATTGCGTGGTTTAAACTTCTCTAAAATGCGATACATTCCTCTGTAATATTTTTAAAATTGCCACAATACTACATTAATTTATTATATTTGAAAACATAAAACTTCATCGAAAAAATTGAACTTCATTCAAATGATGGCATTGAAGTATAAATTGCCTGGTTTAAACATCTCTAAAATGCGATACATTCCTCGGTAATATTTTTAAAATTATCATAATATTCCAATAATTTATTATATTTGAAAACTTCATCGAAAACAAATGAAATATATTCAAATGAAGTCATCGAAATATAACACGCCTGGCTCTCTCCATAAAAGCACCATTTCATTCATAAAAATTTTCCATTCATTTCATTCATCATAATACTATCATAATTTATTTTATTTAAAAACTTAAGACCATGGAGGTACAAGTAATTAAACTCTATGCTTAAAATTTCATCGAAAAACTTATCGAATATTTCATCCATATCAGCTATATTGCAGACTCCATGAGCTAAATAATTTTGCGTTAAGGAAATGCAGTTATTCTTATACAACTTATTCTACATCTTATGGTATTTGCATTCTCCATAAGTGAAAATTAGGCTTCGTAGTAGAAATTATCAAAGTTGGATGATCATTTAAACTCAAATATATTGTAATTGCGTTGTTTCAGTATGTAGATGCACAGAATTTAAGCAAAAATAAAGCTGTTTTAGGACGGATACAACACTCAGTATGAATTAAAAAGAAGTTTAAAAATCACAATTTTGAGACAAGATGGATGCCATATTTTATTTTGAAGTGGGTCACGTGATCTCTTCATATGAAAGGTGTAATTATTATTTTAATTTTTATTTAAAAAACTACTGAATATATTTTGTTGAAATGTTTTATATATATTTTATGGACTAATTTAAATATTTCCTAAAACTTTCGAAGCAATTTGTGAATTTAAAATGAGCTTAAAAAATGTTTGAAAAATTAGTTCCCATAGGGTTCAATGTATTTCATTTTTTCAACTCGGGTTCAATATAAAACTAACTGGGGGATGTTATTCATTTATATTCCCATAGGTCCCACAGACCGTCTGAACAACATACTAAAATTTCATTTTGATAAAGTCATTTTTACGGCAGTTATCGTGCCAACGGACAGACAGACAAACAGGCCGAAGGAGCAGTCATAATCACTTTTCAACTATGTTGTAAAGTGTTATAAAAGGAAGCAGTAAAGAAAATGCCTATTTAAAAACTCACCGAATTTTATCATTGCAAGGAGCCGGAATGGACTTTGCGTCATGGGTTATATCAGTGACACCTAGTGTAAGAAGATCCTGGATATGGATCCAAATGTCAGAATCAATAAAAGTAATATGGATCGACGGATTAGTGGTCAACGTTTGCATACGGCATCTATATTTTCCCAGCGTACTGTTACTGCGTACTGTCCGTGTGAACACGGCGCAGTTCTGGCAGCGGAGGGAATCGAACCCGGGCTTACCGAGTGCAATTCACACGCTCTAATCACTGGGCTACCGCGCCCGTGAATGTTGGGGTTGAAGACCCAGACCGTCCGACTCATCTGAGGACATAGAGCATCTATTTGGACGGCCGGCGTGAATGTAGGGAGTCTAAAGCCCAGGTCGACCGACTCATCCTAAGACATAGAGCAGCTTAATGGCCGACTGGGAATGTAGGGGGTCGAAAGCCCAGGCCGACCAGCTCATCCTAGGACATAGAGCAGTTTGATGGGCGGCCGGGCGAATGAAGGGGGTTGTTGTTGTTGAGACCCAGGCCGTCCGACCTACCAGAAAGGTGTGTGAAAGCCCTAGGCCAGTTACCTTTACCAGAAAGCCCAGTTACCTTTACCAGAAAGGTGTAAGGTAACTGTTTGGACGGCCGGGAAGTGCCACCCAATTTAGACCGCAACCTAGTGGGGGAGGCATCTGCAGGGACCATACCCTCTTTCCCCTACCACCACCCTCCCGGAAGGACTTACGGATCCACATGTTTAAAGTGATCGTACTCTGCATGAACACGGCGGCAGTTGTGGCAGCGTGCAAATCCAGCGCGCAAACCACCGGGCTACCGCTCCCGAAATGTGCCAACAGCACGCGGTGTTCCCAGGTGGTCACCCACCCAAGTACTAACCGCGCCCGATGCTGCCTGACTTCGGTGTTCTAAAGAGAACTGATCGGGGTATGTAGGGGGTCGAAAGCCCTGACCACCCGACTCGTCCGAGGACTTAGAGCAGCTAATTGGTTGGCCGGGGAATGTAGGAGGTCGAAAGCCCAGACCACCCGACTCGTCCTGGGACTTAGAGCAATTTATTGGATGGCCGGCGGGGAATGTTGGGGTTGTTGTTGTTGAGACCCAGACCGTCCGACCTACCAGAAAGGTGTATGGCAACTACTTGGACGGCAGGGAACCAATTTAGACCGGAATCCAGTGGGGGAGGCATCCACAGGGACCGTACCCTCCTTCCCCTACCACCAACCTCTCGGAAGGACTTACGGACCCACATGTTTAACGTGATCGTACTCCGCGTGAACACGGCGGCAGTTTTTTGGCAGTGGCTGGAATCGAACCCGGGCCTACCGCGCCCGGAATGTAGGGGGTCGAAAGCCCAGACCATTCGGCTCGTCCGAAGACTTAGAGCATCAAGGGAATGTAGGGGGTTGTTGTTGTTGAGACCCAGACCGTCCGACCTACCAGAAAGGTGTTGAAGACCCAGACCGTCCGACTCGTCCTGAGGACTTGAGCATCTATTTGGACGGCCGGGACAGGAGTTGGCAGGCGTCCGGCCGATGTCCGGGTGTCCACAACAACCAACACCAAATTTATTGAATCTTTAAAAAAATTTTACAGGAGTGGTTACAAGGATATAAGCTAATAACATAGTTTTGCTAATATGAAAATATATCTGAAGACTTGATTACATTTATACTCTTGTAGACTTGAATACATTTTGTTGACTTATTTACATTATTGAGGACTTGATAGTATATTTACAAATGACATAATGATCTGAGATAATATAAGTATTATGATAGTAGTTGAAAACATTTTGAAGTTGACTATATATTATAAAATGGGGTGCAACAACTAAAGACAACACAACAAAAGCAGACGACACCACCGAGAAAAACAACATATAAAAAAACAACATAAAAAACAAACAAAAAAACAACAAGAAGAGGAGTCACCGACCGAAAAAATTAAAAGCAGAGATCCCCAGGCTGATTATGAAATTTTATTAGAGATTTCTCTCGCTATGAGAACACAGTTTTTTATTTTATTGATTGAAGAAGGGTTAGAGCAGACACTCGAGAACCAGGTCGCCGTATTAAGGGGTGAAGGTTTATAAAGGTGAAAAGCTTTGGTAAGGGGGCAAGAAAAAACGTAGTGATCGGCGTCGTCGAAAGCGCCGCAGGAGCAGCAGGAAGTAGATTTACATTTGAAAGAGAACAAATAATCGGGGAATGGGCCGTGGCCCGTAATAAAGTAGATTAAATATTTATTAGTAATATGTGTATTAAAGTTAACTTTTGGAAGGAAATTTAAAATTCTGGCGGGATCGTGAGTTCGGGGGGAGACATAGTCATTTAAAAAGGATTGCCAATTACTAAGGATATCAAGTTTGTAATGTTTTTTGAGAAGTGAATAAGGGAAAGGTAAAGAAGTTGGAGAGCCAGAGGTAGTAGCTAGTTTTGCATTTTTGTCTGCGACCTCGTTACCCGAGATGTCGGAGTGGGCTTTAACCCAACATAAATTAATTAAATGTTTATTAAGATTAGCATTAGTTTTAATTTTGGATAAGTAAAAAGATTTGTTTTTGATGGAGTTAAAGGCCGAGATTGACGATTGACTATCTGTAAAGATATTAATTTTAATGTTTCTATTAGATGCCCAATTTATAGAGAAATGGATCGCAGCAATTTCTGCTTGGAAAACTGTGTTCCCATGCTCAAGTTTAAAGGTGAAAGTTTCTTCCAGTGTGTTTTCGTTAAAGATGCAAATGGCGTATCCTGTATTGTTTTCAATAGAGGAACCATCAGTGTAAATATTTATTTTGGAAAAGTTAAGTGGATTAATGGGGGAAAAGGTCACTGTACGTTGAGAAGGAGGGATACTGGAAGAAGGGCAGTTATGATCAAATTTTTCAGGGGGGGGAAGGGCAGGATTTGTAAAAAGGTTATTGCGAAGTTTCCAAAAGGTATATTTTTTGTACAAAGAATTTATTACAAAGTGAATGGGGGGGGATTCCAGTTAAAGAAAAGAGAGAAATGTTAGAAGTAGTCCGAAAACCAGATGAGATTTTTAAAAGAAAAATCCTTTGAAGAGAGATAAGTTTTTTGACCTGTGCCCCAGTCAATGCTTTTCCCCAAACTCCTGAGCCGAAAGTAATTATCTTTTCGATAACCGAAAGATACCAAACTTTAAGAAAGGATTTATCAACACCCCAGTTACTGCCAGTCACTCTCCCAAAAGTGCTAGCGAACTTGAAGCACTTCTCTCTCAGATTAAAAATATGGGAACTCCATTTAAGGTTATCGTCGATCGTGATGCCTAAGTAATTTAATTGTCTAGTAGTTTGAATTTTAACGTTTTGGATTTTAAATGAGGGTCTCTGTTTAATTTTAGATCTATTTTTTTTAAATACGATAGCTTTACATTTTTCGGGGGTGACGGAGAGTTTAAGGGCCGAAAGGGAGGACGAGATAAGATCAAGGAGATTATTAGTATTAATACGTAATGTTTTCAAGTTTGTGGAAAAAGTGACCACCGCAAGATCATCCGCGAAGGCCTGCAGGTAAAAAAGATCATCATTAAGATTAAGTATATCATTAAAATAAATACTCCACAGGGTAGGAGAAAGAACCGAACCCTGCGGAGCCCCAGAGGAGATACATTTAGTGATAGAGGAAGTGCCGTTAGCCAGAGAAATTTGTCTATTATTTAAATAAGAGAATATAAAGTTTTGGTAAATTGGTGGAAGATTGATATTAGAAAGTGTTTGAGGTAATATATTCCAGTTGAGATTATCGAAGGCCCCGCAGATGTCCACGGTGGTCAGGGAAACGAAATTTTTTGATTTGTGAGTAGAAATGTTATTAATCAGCCTGAGGGTTGCATCCTCGCAACTAGTAAGTTCCCTAAAACCGAATTGCAGGGGATGAAGAGCTCCAGCAGAGAAAAGCCAAAAGTTGAGTTTGTTAATAAATATATTTTCCAAAATTTTTCCAAGGGTAGGTAATAAGCAAATTGGGCGGTAGGAAGAACAAAGGGTGGGATCCTTACCGGGTTTATTAAAGAATATGATATTTGCATTATTAAGACATGAGGGGAAATGGCAAAGTTTAAAGCAAAGGTTAATGAATTTCGAAAAAAAGCAAGGGAATGATTTAAAAAGTTTTTTCCATATTGTGAAGTCCAGGTTATCGAGACCGGGAGCTTTTCCGTTTTTTAAATTTTTGATTACTGCTGAAAGCTCCTCATCCGAGACAATCCCCAACCCATCAGAAGGTAAATTAAAATGTGGAAAACCGCTAAAGTCAGTATCAATTTTAAAGTGGTGGTCCATCAATCGTTTCAATTTGTCTTCATAGTTAAGGGAGGGGGAGTCAGGGAAAAAAAGATTAATATTATTGAATTTTCTATGTTTCTGGAAGGCAAATTTGAAATGTGAGCCGAAAGAGTTACTGCACTTAGTGCAATAAGCCTTCCAGGAATCCATTCGGGCTTTTTTGAGGAGTAATTTATATTTGGCTTTATTAAGCTTGTAAAGAATTTTGGCAGAAAGTATAGTTTCAAGAGAAGCATCATTTCTCTCGAGTGACCGAATTCTTTTATATAGGGCAGTGACAAAATTTCTATGTTTCGAAAGGGTTGGGGTCCACCAAGTGAAGTTTTTTATAGTTTTAGTCTTTTTCTTTCTAATATATTTAAAGGCGCAATCTTGGACGGATTCAATTAAAATTTTTACAAAGGAGTCAAGAGAATTTGTGTCGGGAATTTTATCTAATAGAGGATTAAGAAAGTTAAGGTTGTTTTTGAAGTTGTATATAAATTTGCCTATACCGTATTGAGTTTTTAAGAAGAAAGTATTATCTGAAGGAGGATCAAGGTTAAAAATAATTTTGATATATTTATGGTCACTGAATGTGTCACTCGAGAGAATCTCCCAACTCTGAATAAAATCGAAAAGTGAAAAGTTAACAAGGGACAAGTCGGGGAAGCCATTTCCAGTATGTGAAACAAAAGTTGGACCACATTTAACATCATTACAAATTACAAGATTATTATTAAGACAAAAGTCGATCATGTCGAGTCCCCTCTGATCGGTGAAACCGTATCCCCACATCAGGGCACGGGCGTTAAAATCTCCAAGGAGTAAAAAATTTTCATTAAAATAGTTAAAAATTTCAATTTCTGATAGTATGTTTGTAAAATCATCATGAGGGGGAAAATATATGCTCGCTAAATTAATTGGAGCGTGATGTGGTAGTAAAATTTCTACAAATATTGATGTTAGTGATTTATATTTAAAGTTTACTATAAGTTGGGGGTTAAAAATTAGAATAATTGATTTTTGTGAGTTGGAAGAATATTGTCGAACCCCTGGGGAGGGGAGAGAGAATTAAATTATGATTAACGTATGGCTCTTGAAGGCAAACAAAATCTATTGAATTATCGAGGGCGAATTTAAATAATGAAGAGTGAGCAGAGAGCGAGTGATTAACGTTAATTTGAATACCGGAAAAGTTCATTAAAAAAGAAAAAAATATAGAAAGAAAAAAAAAGCCCGGAGGGGGAAGCAAAAGGTACTAAAATTACATAAAAACAAGAAATAACAAAAACATGAAATAGCAAAACATACAGAACAAAAGACATATAATATGCAGAATTAAGGAAACCAAAAAAATTGTTAAGCCTCATTCTGAAGCTTTCTAATTCTCGCCATCTCAGCCTGAAAAGTTTGGCAGTTCTTTTATCATAGGTTGTATGATTAGTTTTGTATTTTAAACTAGAGTCTCCTGCGTTAGAAGTAGTACAGTTCACACAGGTTAAGGTCTGAGCTTTGCACTCTTTGTATGTGTGTCCGCTACGGGTACAGTGGCTGCAATTACCGGTAACATGGTGACAGGAACTTGCCACGTGTCCGTAGCCCTTACATTTGTGACATATTTTTAATGCAATATAGTTTTTTACTAGGTAAGACTTGAAGTGATGGAAGAGTTTTTTCGTTTCCAGTATTTGATTTGCATCGTTAGTGTTCATGAGAAGTACCCAATTTAAGTTGCCAGACCTGGCTGGGAAATTTTTTAGAATTCTAATATCTTCTGTTTTCAAAGTAGGATGGTTGATCACCACCAATGCTTTTACATTCTCCTCATTGAAATTGGGAGGAAGGTTGAAGATTATAAGTGCCTTTTTACGTTCCTCCTGGACCCTAATTGTAAATTTGCTCTTGATGGCCGAATTTTGAAATTTTCGTAGTAGTTTCGCTGGGTTGTCCTCTTTACATGTAACTTTGAGCGTACCATTAGGCAGTGTAGTGATGTTTTTAATGTTGACTCCAAGAGGACAGGGGAGTGAGATAAGGTCTTTTTTCAGCTGTAGGTTATCTTTTGAGCGATCCAGTCCTTGGAGTAGAACGCTGGAGAACTGGCGAGAAGAGGTTCCAGGTTGAGCAGAAGATTGAGCAGCGTAGGAGGAAGGAGCAGGAGCAGTAGGTCCTGATCTTTTGAATGACTGTTGTACCGAGTTTTTGACCTGTGTAGGAATTTCTTTCAAGATATTTGTAGTGAAAGATTTTAGGTCATTGTTGATTTTATGCTGGAAATTTGCGAAGTCATCATTTAGTTTCTTGGAAAGGTTTGAGAAAGCTACAGCATCTACCAGTAGCGGTCGAGAACGAGGTGATGGAGCAGAACCAACGTTACTTTCGAGAGTATGAAGAGAGATTTTAATATCTCTAAATTGGTCCTCCGTGTATGCTTTATGAGTGGCATTTAACTTTACGTTTTTGGTAAAATATTTCTCAAGTCTATCAATGTTTTTCATGATCTTAGCCACATGTTCGTTATTGAGATTAAAAGGTGGAGCATCTTTATCAGTAGCGGTGGAGCCAGGACTAGAACAGGTAGAAGGGGCAGGAGTAGAGGGAATATCTGTGGATTTTGAAGAACCAGGCAGAATCGGAAAGTCGAGAGCAGGAGTCGTCGGAGCCGGCGAAGCCGAAGCGGTAGGAATAGATGCTGAGTCCAAGGCGACCTGAGAGAGAGAGCCAGGAACCGGAGAAGAAACCAATGGGATGTCTTGAAGGGTCGGAGCAGAGAACTGAGCAGAGTGGGAAGGAGTGCAGGATACTTGGGTAGATCTGGTAACTGCAGGAGAGGTTGAAGTGGTAGTTGATTTTACCGCAGGTGTCGTAAAGTTTTTGGTTGAAGTTGTCCATGCAGGTTTGAGAAGTGGAGTTGTAACAGGTTTCGAGAGGATTTTTGAAGATTTGGGTGGGTCCAAGGGAGTAAGAGAAGTCACAGCGGAGTTTGAAGAAGAGGATGAAGTTTGTTTAGGCAGTCGAGGAGGCAGAAGAGTGGAGGAGAACAATGGAGAGTCATATACTTGCGACGTACGAGGAACACTTTTGAAATTGGAAAGTCTAATTCCAGAACCACCAGTAGTGGGTGTATTCTCAATTGGATTATTTCCACTGGATGAACTGATAATTGAGTCTGTATTTACGGGTTCAGTTATTTCAGTGTTCATTAAACCAGGTGTAAGTATAATTGGGGGTAGCAAGGGTGGATAGTCCAAGTTAGAAGGTGAATATGAATTAGGATTCATTTTATAGAATATTTATAATACTCAATATAAAAATAATACTCTATGTTAAGATAATAGTACACAATATAAAAATTATACTTCATAAAAATGTTGTGGATAAGAGTATAGCATATAAAACCAGGTCAGCATTTCAAAAATTCGGAGGTGTCCTCAAAAGGACAATTATATATATATTATATATATTATATATACATTTTATAACAAAAAATGCTTTAGAGGCATAAATATTTAGTGAAATCAAGCGTGTCCGAAATGACAAAATTAAAGAGATAGTAACGACAAGCACCATCAA
The DNA here is from genome assembly GCA_951213105.1 of Amaurobius ferox. Lineage (NCBI taxonomy): Eukaryota > Metazoa > Arthropoda > Arachnida > Araneae > Amaurobiidae > Amaurobius > Amaurobius ferox. The sequence continues at coordinate 81,638,469 of OX578154.1, read as the reverse complement.
TCATGTGACGAGCAACCTGGCACTTTGCCAAGGACAGATCCAAAACAAAAATACAGGGGGGAAAGGTTGAAGCGAAAGCTGAGAACATGAAATCAGATACATTTTAAAATGCTAATTACACACTAAAAATTAACACAGAGGGAGAAAATAACTTTTGAATAACAGTAACCAGACTTGAAAATACATATATATATACACAAAATTACAAAAATATGCAAATATATTAAGATTTACAGATGTATAAAGTGCGGGGATTTCGCACTTTTTGAAAGAGCTTCCAATACAATTGTATTACAGCATTTTTTTACATATAAATAGAATATTTTTGATTTTAAAATGCAGATACCTCGACAATCAGACGTCGGAACGGAAAATCACAGATACCGTAGAAAAGCTGAGACGAAGCACTTCAAGAAAACACAAAACAATTAAACACAAGACGCAAAATCACGCGCACACGGCATAAAAAAGCGGGAGCACAAAAACATGTGTACGATCTACCTCTACCAGAAAGGTGTAAGATCCTACCAGAAAGGTGTAAGGTAACTGTTTGGACGGCCGGGAAGTGCCACCCAATTTAGACCGGAACCCAGTGGGGGAGGCATCCACAGGGACCGTACCCTCCTTCCCCTACCACCAACCTCTCGGAAGGACTTACGGACCCACATGTTTAACGTGATCGTACTCCGCGTGAACACGGCGGCAGTTTTGGCAGCGGCTGGAATCGAACCCGGGCCTACCGAGTGCAACTCCAGCGCGCTAACCAATGGGCTATCGCGCCCCGGAATGTAGGGGGTTGATGTTGATGTTGAAACCCAGACCGTCCGACCTACCAGAAAGGGGAATGTAGGGGGGTGTCATAATTCGACTTTTCGGGTCAGGGTTATCAGATTTGACGGCATATGGCTAACTTGGCGACATTTCGTGTATACTAGAACTTTCTCCAAATGTCGAATATTTTAGGAAATACGAGCTATTTCTAGAAAGCTCTATTGAGAGTATATAAATAGTCATCACCTAAATTGAATTGTGAGATACGCCAGTGTTGAGAATAGTATGTTGTTGTTATTGAGACCCAGACCGTCCGACTTACCAGAAATGAGAATAGTATGCGAATTAGTTGAGCAATTACTTACTGTTTCATTGTGCCTGACAGTTGTTTTGTGGTCTTGTAAGATAGTTATCGAGTTATTGGCTGTACATTGTTTTTGTTTACGCATATTAGTGCTTTTATATAAAAGTGTTACTTATCCAGACATTTGCACTTACCCTTGAGAATATACTCACAATTTCAGAGGATACGTCGTACCAATACTTTTTTAATAGTTTTATATTTTGACGTCAAACATTTCGGCAGTTTCACGGAATACTAATTATATATCAATTGCAGCTTGATGAGTATTATTTCGTTCTTGGACTCAGACCGCCCGACCTACACGAAGGTGTGAAAAACCCAGACCACACGACTGACCCGAAGGTTTATAGTAGCTACACGAAGGTGTAAGATACTTGTTTGGACGGCCGGGAAAGCGACACGCAATTTAGACCGGACCCAGTGGGGGGCGGCATCCACAGGGACAGTACCCTCCTTCCATTAACCTCTTGGAAGGACTTACGGACCCACATATTTAACGTGCTTGTATTCCGAGTGAACACGGGGACAATTTAGTGGGATTTGAACTCGGGTCGTTCGAGCGCAATATCCGTGCGATAACCACTGGGGGCTATTCCACACTGATGAGGATTTCGCATGTGAGTATGAATAAGTTATTTTGTTTGGACTCGTGTTGGCAAAAACGTTCTATTTCTAGTTATGCGGTGTTAATTCTATGCCGAAAACATTGTTCTGTGGGTGTTGTATGACATTGCATTGCTGTAAAAGAAATACATTCCATTATGTAGTAAAAGTGATGCCAACTTTACTATCGTTGCGAACGTAACGGAGACTTTTCTTATGAGAACCAGATGGAGAAAACACGCTTGAAGGTTTCCCCATGACGTGAGACTAGGGTTTCCAGAATGTCAAAAGTCGAAGAGGAGTTATTAGATTTGGCGATTTATCGACAATTTGGCGACCTCCTGAAGGTTCGAGAAGCACCTCGAAATAATCAATATTCTGAGAGATATTCGAGATTTTCAGTTTCTATAGATAGTCTATAAAAGGCATTATCACTCAGAGAAGTTGACGAGATACGCGCTACATTGAACTGTGACTTTTGTAGCTGTTTTGAGAATAGTCGCGACGGTTTTGTGAAATTACTTTCAGCAATGTTTTGTGAACCGTATCGGTTACTTTGTGAAATTAGTGATGCATTCAAGTGTTGTTTTACTGTATATTGTCCCTGCTTAAGCCGTGCTTGTGAATAAACGTGTTAGTTATCCAGAAATATGAACTCATTCTTGTATCTTGAGTGCACACTTTGGATTTCAGAGAATACTTCGTAACACTGTAGTATGTAAATGCTATAAGGTAAGTGTACCAGTAGTGGACCATGTACCAATAGTAGGCCCCCAGTTTTCAAAGTGGAAAATCAAGTTTTAAGGTCATACTTGTAATGTAACAGAACAACTGTTGATTGGTTGAAACCCTTATAAGTTATCTGACAAAGGCACAATCTCGGTAACATGCTAGTCTTTGAGGTGGAAGGATGCTTTTCTGAAGTGATCACACAAAGGGATTTTTCTAGCTCATTCTTATAGCTTTCCTTAAAAGCCAAGTATTTATTTAATTTTTTTTCTCTCTAAAAGCATATTTAATTAGGTTTTAAAATGTCATATTTCTATTTCATTGTATACTTAATATTTTGTAAATTATGCTTAAAAGACATAAAAGGAACAGATTATTAATTTTGAGGGGAGGCCCACTTTTGGGTCATTACTTTTTAAATTGTTCCAGTAGTGGACCTAGGAGTTAGTAGTGGTTAAAAAGTGATTGTTGCAACTGAACTAAAATCCAAGAAAGTGGCAGTATCACCGATAAAGAAGAGATAAATGTTTTTTTTTAAATTTTGGAAGAAAAAATTGGAAAAGTGAAGTTAGAAACATTCTTAGAAAATAAAGGAGAATGGAAAGGTCTTGAGGAGCAAAAAGACCTTTACTATTTATGGTTAGAGACAAAGGAAACTTCGAACATGGAACCATTTTTTCAGGGTGCACCAGTCAACTCTGTTGAGGCGACTTTCAGTGTAGTCTGTTGAGCTGGAGCATGATGAAAGTACCGTTGAATCTGCTGAGATGGATCTTAATATTCAAGAAGACTCAATTGAGCTTATTGGGGATGCAATGCATCCAATGTCATTAAATACTGTCCATCCTATTGCAGGTCTATCCAAAAATGTACCATCTCCTTTCAAGAGAGTTCTTTTCTGGCCAGGGGGGGGGGGAGGATGACCAGATAAAGAAAAAGAGAAGACGAGAAAAGCTTCCTACAGTTGTGACTTCTTCTCAAATGCTTCAATATTATAAGAAGAAAGAAGATATTAAAATTGCTACAGCCGCAGAAAAAGAGAGAAAAAAACTGAAGGAGAAAGAAAAAAAAAGTGAAATGGAAGAAAAGAAAATAATGATTGGGAGATCAGAAGAAAAAGAGGACCAAAAAACTTTCATCTGAATCTTCCACTTCTCCTTCTTCACGTTTTGTAAAAAATTAGCAATAAAAGAAAAATTGTAAAGTAAGATTTAAACTACATTCGCTTTTAATTAGGTACATTTTTTTTCATATATTTTAGAAATTATGTTAATGATAATATATAGTGAAATATAACTTTCAACAAATCTTATACATTATTTGAGTGGCCCTCACTTGGTGGGTCCATTTTAGGTACATCAGAAATTTAATAGGCCCACTACTGGAACATAAAAGGAAGTTAAAGTTTTTAATTTAAAAAAAATTATTTTGTTTGCAATTTGATGTGATAATAAATATAGATAAGAGTTTAACCAATGATAAAAAAATATATTTATGCTATAATTCCCTAAAGTTTCAATGATAATTGATTGAATGCCCTTAAGTGGCCCACTACTGGTACACTTTCCTTATATAAGAATTGCTTGAGAAATAAATTATTGAAGGTGGCAACTCACTTTAAAGGAAGATGTATAATAGCATACATTACTTTAACTGAATACATTGAGTATTACAGAATCGAAGTTGCAATAATTCTATTCAATATTGTGAAACAATTCGCTTAGTAAACTAAATGCCTCTTGGCAGTGGTTCTCGGATTTCAATGCAATAGCTCCAATTTGCATTGAAGCTCAGGTCTTGAAACCTTTATGTGTGGAGTTAAATTAAATTGCCGCCATCTATTGAATTTAGAATACAGATTAAGGAATTGTGGGATCAATTGGAATCTTCATTAGTATTCGGTAATAAAATAATGAGTAGAGCGATGTCCATTTTCACTTCAATCCTCTCTCATTTAAATGGTGTAGCAATGGAAAGGTGTTCACAGGACAGGATGGATGAAGGAAGCAAATTTATTTCATTTCTTCCTGTGCATATCTTATTTTTATTACAATCTTTTTTAAAATTATATCTGACGTATGATTAAAATGTTTGAGGCCCTAACGAATCTGGTTTCATTAAGTCGGGTTTCACAGTTACATGAAATTCGGCATGCTGTTGTCTTATTTAGTTTGTATATTTTAATTTTTTTAAACTTATCGGGCTAGCCCGTCCTGGGAATGTCATAGGAATGCACTCGTTTTTTGAGTTTAACTTGATAGGATATCTGGAGAAGTTAGAACGGTTACATTTAGTGTGCCATTGCCTTTTGTGGTGCATTATTATTCTTTGTATACTCTATAACAAAAAAATCGACTCACCAAGAAAGAGTTGTCCGATCGTGACGAAAAAAAGTGGGTAGATGTGAAGAATATACATAGAAAAAGAAACGATTAAAATTTCAGAACAGTGTAATGATTTAGAGTTTGACCGTATACAATGGGAGGAAGCCAATAAGGCGTTGGTCCACCACTGGCCTGGATGCAAAATGTCAACCGGCGTGGCATAGACTGATAAAGTTCACGAATGGTGTCCTGCGGAAGGTCTTGCCAAATTGTCTTCAACCGTCGGGCTAAATCTTCAACATTCCGGGATGGTTGCAATAGCCTTCACATAACGTCTCAAATGTGCTCTATGGGAGAGATATCAGGAGACCTAGCTGGCCAAGGAAGCATTGGGCAAGCTTGAAGACAATTCATAGCAACACGTGCCGTGTGCGACCGGGCATTATCTTGTTGAAAAGTAAGTCCGGGGTGTCCCAAAAGGAACGGTAACACAATCGGTCGTAGAATGTTGTCTACGTACAGCTGTGCTGTCAGTGTGTCAGAAATGGCTACCAAAGGGGTCCGGTTATCAGAGGAGATGGGACATCTGACCATATCCACCTGAAGTTATACACCTGCTCAGATATACATCTGCCCAGATATACACCTGTTGAATGCGCAGTTCCGATGCGTTGGAGCTCCCACTATTTATTCATTGGACACCAAATTTTATTCATTTGCATGTTCGCTCAAAATGTCTTTGCATACGAAATTTTATTACAATCGGAAAACTCTTTCTTGGTGCGTCAATTTTTTTGTTATAGAGTATACTTTGAAACTTATCGGGGTAGCCCTTTCACAGAATGTTCTCAATTTTAAAGAGCAATTCGAAAACCGAAGCAAGTAGAAATTCCAAACTTAGCATGGCATTGTCTTTTGTGGCACATTTAAATTCTGTTTGGAATGTGAAACGTCATAGAAATGTACTCGTTTCTTGGGAATAACTCGAGAACTGGCGCAGCTGAAAAATTCACATTTAGTATATCGCTGTTTTTGTGGTATATTTGCTTTCTTATACTCATACTATGTAATATAATATAGAGAAAGTATTGTTTTGACGAACATTTTCGAATTCAATATTTTGATGCCAATATATGTTTTAAGACCTCCTAAACACGTTTTGCATATTTTTTTAGTGATGTCCGTCTGGTCGATTTCTGGTGCGCAGGATACCGATTTTTTAAGAATTTTCTTGTAAAATTTGCAAAAATCGCTTCTAAAATAGATTCTGGTATGAGAAATTTCAGTTGTGCCACATTCCAGTTAACTTTTATTTAGGATTTTAAACTTATCGTGCCAGTTCGTCTTGGTTCCGCTATAGAAATGTACTTTTTTTGGGGGGGGGGCATAACTTGGGAGCCGAAGTAGCTAGAAAGTTCAAATTTGGCATGTAGTTATCCCTTAGACATTTAAGTTACATACTTTTTAATAAATTTATGTATTTAGGTTACATAAAAATAATAAAAGGGGATACTTTAAAAATGCTCTTACTTCGAGTTTTTAAATGAATTTTATGCTACTAGTTTTACACAATCGAGCTACATTACTCCTTTTCTTTTGTACATAGAGCGGTCAAACTCCGATATAACGAACACGAGATATAGCGATTAATTAGATATAAAGAATTATTATATTCATCCGAACCCATCTTCTATACAATTAATGTTATTCTAAATCTTTTTAATGACCTTACATGTGTTTGTAGTTCGGATATAATTATTGTAAAATCGCCAGTGCTAGAAATTTTGGTTAAGTCCAAAGTTATATTACTCATTTTTGATATGAAACATAATAAAGCGAGGGATACGGAGTAAATCATGAAAGAAATGTGACGGGGATGAAACGGAAGTATGTAACGGAAGTGACATCACATTTTTAACACTTTCCAATATAGTTGAAAAGTGTTTATGACTTTGTTCCTTCTGTCTGTCTCTCCTTTCTTACGATAACTGCGGTAAAATTGTCATTATCAAAATGAAATTTTAGTATGTTGCACAGACGGTCTGTGAAACATATGGGAATCTAAATGAATGATATCACCCAATTAGTTTTGGATTGAATCCGGGTTGAAAAATTGAAATACATTGAACCCTATGGGAACTAATTTTTCAAACATTTTTTAAGCAAAGTTAAAATTCACAAATGGCTTCGAAAATTTCAGGAAATATTAAAATTATTCCACAAAATATATATAAAAATATTCAGTAAAATATGTTCGGTATCTTTTTAAAGTTCTTTCAAATTTTTATTTAGTGTTGCCTCCGTCCTAAAACTGCTTTTTTTATGCGCATTTTCTGTGCATCTATATTCTGCGCTAACCCAATTACAATATTTTTGAGTTTAAATGATAATCAAACTTATTATATCTACAATGAAGCCTAATTTTAATGTATGCAGAATGTAAACAAGCGATTGTAAGATGAGTTGTATAAGAATTGTTGAATTTTTCTCACACAAAATTATTTAACTCTGGAGTCTAGAATAAAAGTGATATGAATGAAATATTCATTGCTTTTACATAGAGAGCCAGACGATTTATATTTCGATGACGTCGTTTGAATAAAGTTCATTTTTTTTGATGAAATTTTAAGTTTTTAAATATAATAAATTACTGTAGTACTATGATAACTTAAAATATATCAGTGCTGATTGTATCACATTTTAGAAATGTTTAAATAAAATTGGATTGAAGTTGGAAAGTGTTTCATAATCAATGCTTTATGCAGGATTGATCTTGTTAATTATGATATACCTTCACCTGGATTATTTGATTACAATAGTTCGTTAAGTTTTTTCCCCTCATGAACTCGGAATCGTCTTAGATGAATGTAATAACAAGATTAAATGTAATGTTTATACTGACGAATAAAAATTAGATAGGAGTAAGAGACAGAATAAACTTCATTTTGTGAAATTAGAATTGGCTTTTTTGATGTAGTTTTAGGTTTTCAAATATAATAAAATACTGTAGTATTGTGATAATTTTAAAACTATTACCGCCGAATGTATCGCATTTTAGAGATATTTAAATAAAATTGCATTTCAGTTGGAAAATGTTTCTTAATCAATGCTTCATGCATGATTGATCTTTCTTGTTACTATTATATAAGAAAACCATTGTTATACACTTCGGTATCAGGAATCATTTTCTTGAAAAAGAAAGATGCTAATGAATTCTGCGAGGTGATATATGTTGTATGTCCTGGCTAACACACAAGTTGGATGTGATCGTATATAGGTGTTCTAAACTATTAGGAAGCTCCGATACTGCAGGCGGACGCTTGATGATAAAGATGACTGACTACCATACAGATGAAATTGGACTGGAGACTTTGATAACAGGATATTACCAATCGGAATTCTGGTAGATCAGGATCAATGACGTAGAATATTCACAAATATACTTGAATGGGAAAATGGCGATGTTCGAAAGTGAGATCAGATCATCTTGATGAAAATAAAATACTCTTCTTAGGTTTCACTTTTTTTATTTAGCATGTTCTCGACAACCTACAAATCATAATCTTTTTCTACAACTCATTATACAGTAGATTGACATGCTAAAATAAATGCTATAATAGGTCCAAGACGATGGAATATTCTTTTTAACAAATGCTTATCCTTAACATCTCACCTTTATAAAAAGCTTTCTGTTTCTTTAAATTCACCAAAACATGATATTTTCATATTAACATTTTATATTTTTTGATAAATTAACATACTCACATTTAGAATAAGAAGTTTAGCCATTTTCTTTTTGTCCACAAAGGCAACGTACGTACTACTCCTTCCCGACTTGCTCGCCAAATGAAAAATTAATCACTTAATAATGTTTTTAATGTTAATGCGCGCTCGTGACGTCACAGAAAAATAATTCCTATATCTTTTCATATAAAATATGTATCGTGTGAAAATAATGAAACGTCATCATGTATCAAAGCGCGAATGGTTGCTAACGTAGACCGAGAGAATTCAAGAATGCGAGGTGCAAGATTTGGCTATTTATCGGATGGAATACAATTTATTTTTAAGAATAACAATTCAAAATCTAAAGTGGCGCAAATTGAAATTTGCGGAATACGAAAGAATAAAAATGAATTTTCGAAAAAGACCTTTCCGAAAATGAAATTCAGAAGTAATTAATTAACAAGGGGTATGCATTTCATAACATATATACAATTGGGTCTGATTTTCACGATAAATCTCTGATAAGCCAGCGCTGTAGTCTGCAGTCCATTCGATAGCGTTCTAGGGTTTTATCATGGCCCGTTCACGAATTTAACCCATGTGGTGTTTTGCAGCTGTAAAAATTGCTTATCGTCAAATGAAAGGTCCTGTTAAATTTTAATGCGATATACATATATATTAACAGCACAGTGTCCACTTCAAAGATAAGAGCTTGCAATTTCGTCCCAGTAACTCAAAGGTAGAGCGTCGGCTGGCTAGTTTGAATCCCAATTGGGGCAGCAAGGTTCTTTGCAATTTGTAGCAAGCATATTTTATAATAAAACTATTTGTTTGCTGGACCAAATGTTATTTTTAAGTAACGAATTCGAAAAATCTCACGTCGATGAACTGACATTTATTTGAAACTAGTCACGACTCAGTTCTCCAAGAGTTAGAAAATGGAAGAAGAGATAGATATAAATAACAGCGCTTCGTCCGATCGGAAATCTAACAGGCTTGATGTTTCGTTCAGAGGGATAAAGAACAACATATAAATGTATGAGAAAGTCGAATGGAGCTTCTTACTTTAAATATTTTTATTACTTTATCATATTATGCAATTTAGTATAGAGAGAGTATTGTTCTCACGAAAACTTTCGAACTCGAGATTTTGATGCCAGTATATGTTTTAAGACCTTCTGAACATGTTTTGGCTATTTTTGGAGTGATGCCTCTCGTCAATATTTTATGTGCACGCTAGAGGCCCCAAATATTAATGGATTTGCACCAAACCGGTATTATTCATAAAAGGGTTTATTTATGGTTCAATAATCACGAAAATTAATAGTCAACATTGCTGTGAAAATTAGTCGTGATTCAATGTTTTTCGTTTGTGACGTCATTAGCCCCCTCGGAGAAAAGAAGCCCCCTCGTCGGGGGGGGGGGGGGTCATTGCCAAATATGGTATCAGTCAAAATTTATTTTTTCAAGCTCTTTAAAGTGAAGAGTAACACGATATAACGTTATAATTGTAACCATTTGATCAATGATAGCGATTTTTCAAAAATTTCTTGTAAAGTTTGTGAAAAAAAAGCTATTAAAAATGGATACTGGGATGAGAAAGCCGAGTGGAGCCACTCTCGAGTTAATGTTTTTAGGTAATTGTGCATATAAAAACCGATGATAAAGCTTAAAAATTCTAGCAAGTACCCCTATAAAAATTTCGTTTACTCCCAGGGGGTTTACACACATTTTAGCAAACGCTTCCGTACATAGAATGTTAATGCTACTATATTTTTCTTTTGATATGAAAGATAAGTATTATTACTTTTTAAGAATTCTATATTCGTAAACACATCCAGTGTTTGGTTTAGAAGATCAAATATTGACTTTGAAAAGAAGCTATATATTCCCTAAGATTCCAATTCATCATTGTGAAAGTCACGTCCGTCATGTGTCGGAAAAAAATATAAATGCCGTTTGAGATAAGATAAAATAAAAAAAAATCGTCTTGCTTCGAGGCGGAGTATTTACATCACATTAAATGGCCTGTCGTGAAAAAAAACTGTACTCTGTACAGGGTGCTTTTATAAAGGCTGCAACTTCTTTGTGGTTATTATTTAAACCTATTAAGAAAGTGGGAATTGGAAAAATGTTCAAATGAGATAAATAATTATGAGCGCATAATTCTATATCTATGCAGATATTTTCAGAAAAATTCGGAATCTAAAATCTAATTTTGTTTGCAGTCCTTCTACCGAAAACTAAAAATATTTTTACTTTCCCTGCAGTACATGGTAATGCGTAGGGAAAGAATTGGAATCATGCCGAAAATTGCAATTCGAGTTTTCGACGGATTTACACGTTTCAAGACCTCTAGAATACAAACAAACTATTTTTAGACTAACGTCTGTGTGTCTGTCTGTGCAGATTTTGTATCCACTCCAACTAAAAAACTAATGGACCGAATTTCATAAAATTTGGTAGGTAAGTCAATTGTAGGCGAGTCTGGTGCTGATTAGTTTAAGGAGGACGGAACGTCTGTGTGTGTGTCTGTGCAATGATGTATTCTCTCTAACTCAAAAACTAATAGACCGAATTTCATAAAATTTGGTACGTAAGTCACTTGGATGAGACCCTGGTGCTGATTAGTTTTTAGTACGATTCGGAATAAAAAAACCCCTCTTTTTTTGCAAAAAGGCTCCTCAAAAATTGCCTGTATCCACTTCAGCTAAAAATCTAGTGGACCAAATTTCACAAAATTCGGTAGATAAGTCGCTTGTGGGCTACCCTGTTGCTGATTAGATTTTAGTACTTTTCGGAATAAAAATAACCTGCCTTCTTTTGCAAAATGGCCCGCAAAAATCGTCAAAATATAAAATAAAAAGCTATGTATGCTCAAATATATCCTTTAAATGCTTGTTTTATACGTAATTTTTAACGAAGATAATAATAATGATCAACTCGAGTTTTCGACGGATCTACACGTTTCGAGACCTCTAGAATATGAAAAAACTATTTTTAGCGTGACGTCTGTGTGTGTGTCTGTGTGTCTGTGTGTCTGTCTGTGTGTCTGTGTGTCTGTGTGTCTGTCTGTGTGTCTGTGTGTCTGTTTGTCTGTGCTGATTTTGTATCCACTCTAACTAAAAAACTAACAGACATAATTTCATAAAATTTGGTAGGTAAGTCACTTGTGGGCGAATCTGGTGCTGATTAGTTTTGGGTACAATTCAGGGCAGCAAAACCCGCTTTTTTTTTAAGAAATGGCCCGCAAAACCCTCTATCCATTCTAGCTGAAAAACCATTGGACCGAATTTCACAAAATTCGGTAGATAAGTCGCTTAGGGTCACCCTGGTGCTGATTAGATTTGGGTATTATTCGAAAAAAGTAACCCGCCTTTTTTTGCAAAATGGCCCGTAAAAATCGCCAAAATTTAAAATAAAAAACTACGTATGCTCAAATATATCCAATAAATGCTTGTTTTATACGTAATTTTCAACGAAGAAAAGAATAAGATCAGCCCCATTACATTATGTCTAGCCGTTCTAGAGATATTTTACTTTTTTCGTATTTTCTCTATACCACCTTTGAAAATAAGTCCAGTTAACCAAATGAGATCGAAAACTGAATTAAAAGTGAATTAAATTTAATTAAAATAAAGCGAACGTGGATATAAGTCTGTTGGGAAAGTCATGTGCTGCCCACATCAGATTTTTAATTTCCCTGCAATACATGGTAATGTATAGGGAAAGTATTGGAATTATGCCGAAAATCACAGCTCGAGTTTTCGACGGATCTACACTTTTCGAAGCCTCTAGAATACGAAAAACCTATTTTTAGCGTGACGTCTGTGTGTCTGTCTGTCTGTTGTCTATCTGTGCAATGTATGTATCCACTCTAGCTAAAAAACTAACTGACCGAATTTCATAAAATTTGGTATGTAAGTCACTTGGGTGAAACGCTGGTGTTGATTAGTTTTTTGTAGGATTCGTAAAAACAGAACACGCCTTTATTTGCGAAATGGCCCGTAAAAATTTAATGTATCCACTATCTAAAATACTAATTGACCAAATTTCACAAAATTTGGTAGATAAGTTGCAGGTAGAATGCTCTGGTGCTGATTAGAATTTGTTACGATTCGGAACCGAACAACCTGCCTTTTTGTATGAAATGGTTCACAAAAATGTCATGTATCCACTCTAGCTAAAATACTAATTGACCAAATTTCTCAAAATTTGGTAGATAAGTTACTTGTGGGATACTGTTAGATTTTGGTACGAATCGAAACGAACAACTATGTATGCTGAAATGAATCAATTAAATTCTTGGTTTATACTCAAGTTTTGATGAGGAAAAGAATATAACACACTTCATTATACTTTAGGACAAATTGTTCTCAAGATATTTGAGATTTTCTGCATTTTTGTTACGCCGCTATTGGAAAAATGTTCAATTACCAAATAAAAAAAAAATTGAATTAAGAATTCAAATTTAGTGTTATTTGGTGCAATTAAACTCAATCTAATGAATTTTTAAAGAAATAAAGAAAATATATGAATTTGAGTGTGCAGGGAAAGTCATGTGTTGCCCACATCAGATTTTTACTTTCCTGCAATACATGGTAATGTATGGGGAAGATATTGGAATCATGCCAAAAATTGCAACTCGAGTATTCGATTGCTCTACGCGTTTCGAGAACTCTAGAATACGATAAAACTATGTTTAGCGTGACGCCTCTGTGTGTGTCTATGTGTCTGTCAGTGCGTCTGTCTGTGCAGATTTTGTATCCACTCTAGCTAAAAAAACTAATGGACCGAATTTCATAAAATTTGGTAAGTTACTTGTGGGTCAATCTGGTGCTGATTAAATTTTGGTATGATTCGGAAAAAAATAACCTGCCTTTTTCTGCAAAATGACTCGCAAAAATCGCCAAAATACAAAATAATAAACTACGTATGCTCAAATATATCCATTAAATGCTTGTTTAATACGTAATGTTTAACGAAGAGAAGAATAAGACCAACCCCATTACACTAGGACTAGCCGTTAGCGAGATATATTAGTTTTTTCGTATTTTTTTTACGCCATCTTTAAAAATAAGTCCAGTTATCAAATGAGAACGAAAATTTGAATTAAAAGTGAATAAAATTTAATTAAAATAAAGAGAACGTGAATATAAGTCTTCAGGGAAAGTCCGGTGCTGCCCACATCAGATTTTTTCATTTGGTAATAGGACAATATTACGAAAGCGGCGTAACAAAAATGCTAGAAGTCTAAAATATCTCGAGAATGGTTAGTCCTAGAGTATTGGAGTTGGTCTTATTCTTTTCTCAGTCAAAACTTACGTATAAAACAAGCATTTAATTGATACATTTGAGCATACATTGTCTTTTTCTTAGATTTTGGCAATTTTTGCTGGCCATTTCGTAAAAAAAGGCAGGTTATTCTTTTCCGAATCGTACCAAAATTAATCTAATCAGCACCAGAGTATCACACGAGTAACTTATCTACCAAATTTTGTGACATTGTGTCGATTAGTATTTTAGCTATGGTGGATACATGAGATTTTTGTGGGTCGTTGCGCAAAAAAAAAAAAGGCGGGTTCTGTCTTTCCAAATCCTACCAAAAACTAATCAGCAGAGTCATACCCAAATGATTTATCTACATAATTTTATGAAATTCGGTCCATCAGTTTTTGAGTTAGAGTGGATACATACATTGTACAGACAGATACACAGATAGACACACCGACATACACACAAACATCACGCTAAAAGTAGTTCTTTCGTATTCTAGAGATCTCAAAACGTGTAGATCCATCGAAAACTCGAGTTCCGATTTTCGGCACGATTCCAATACTTTCCCTATACATTACCATGTATTGCAGGGAAAGTAAATATACATTATCATGTATTGCAGGGAATGTAAAACATCTGATGTGGGCAGCACATGACTTACCCTGCAGACTTATATTCACGTTAAGTTTAATTCACTTTTAATTCAATTTTCGTTCTCACTTGATAACAGGACTTATTTTCAAAGGTGGCGTAGAGAAAATATCTTGAGAATGGCTAGTCCTAGTGTAATGGCGTTGATCTTATTCTTTTCTTTGTTAAAAATTACGTATTAAACAAGCATTTAATGGATATATTTGAGCCTACGTAGTTCTTTATTTCAGATTTTTGCGGGCCATTTTGCAAAAAAAGGCAGGTTATTTTTTTTTCCGAATCATACCAAAATCTAATTAGAATCAGGGTGTCCCACAAGAGACTTATCTACCGAATTTTGAGAAATGCGGTCCATTAGTTTTTCAGCTAGAGTGGATACAATCTTTTGGTGGCCATTTCGCAAAAAAATGGCGGATTCTTTTATCCCGAATCGTACCCAAAACAATTCAGCACCAGATTCACTCACAAGTGACTTATCTACCAAATTTTATGAAATTTGGTCCATTAGTTTTTGAGTTAGACTGGATACAAAATCTGCACAGACAGACGACAGACACACAGACAAACAGACACACACACAGACAGATATACAGACACACACACAGACGTCACGCTAAAAATCGTTTTTTCGTATTTTTTGCATGATGCCAATACTTCCCTACACATTACCAAGTATTGCAGGGAAAGTAAATATACATTATCATTTATTGCAGGGAAAGTAAAAATCTGATGTGGGCAGTACATGACTTTCTCTGTAGACTTATATCCACGTTCTCTTTATTTCAATTAAATTTAAGTCACTTTTAATTCAATTTTCGTTCTCATTTGTGAAATTCGGTGTATTAGTTTTTTAGTTAGAGTGGATACAAAATCTGCACAGACAGACAGACACACAGACAGCCAGACACACAGACACACACACAGATGTCACGCTAAAAATGGTTTTTTCGTTTTCTAGAGGTCTCGAAACGCGTAGATCCGTCGAAAACTTGAGTTGCGATTTTCGACATGATTCCAATACTTTCCCTACACATTACCATGCATTGCAGGGAAAGTAAAAATCTGATGTGGGCAGCACATGACTTTCTCTGCAGACTTATATTCATTTCTCTTTATCTTAATTAAATTTAATTCACTTTTCATTTTCATTTGGTAACTGGACTTATTTTCAAAGGTGCCGTAGAGAAAATACGAAAAACTAAAATATCTCGAGAACGGCCAGTCCTAGTATGACAGGGTTGGTCTTATTGTTTTCGTCGTTAAAAATTACGTATTAAACGAGCATCTAATGGATTTATTTGAGTATACCTAGTTCTTTAGTTTAGATTTTGACGATTTTTGCGGGCCATTTTGCAAAAAAAGGCAGGTTATTTTTTTTTCGAATCGTACCAAAATCTAATCAGCACCAGGGTAACCCACAAGTGACTCATCTATAAAATTTTGGGAAATTCGGTCCATTTGTTTTTCAGTTAGAGTGGATACAAATTTGTGCGGGTGATTTCGCAAAAAAAGGCGGGTTCTTTTATCCCGAATCGTACCCGAAACTAATCAGCACCGGACTCGCTCACAAGTGACTTACCTACCAAATTTTGTGAAATTCGGTCCATTAGTTTTTTAGTTAGAGTGGATTCAAAATCTGCACAGACAGACAGACACTCAGACGTCACACTAAAAATAGTTTTTTCGTATTCTAGAGGTCTCGAAACGTGTAGATCTGTCGAAAACTCGAGTTGCGATTTTCCGCATGATTCCAATACTTTCCCTATACATTACCATGGACTGCAGGGAAAGTAAAAAATAATGTATGTTACAAACGTGTGTCTCTTACATTGTCTATATTACTTTCCCTGAATGCATAATATACTGTATAGGTAAAGTAGTGTGACGGGGTCGAAAATTCGAATTCGTATTTTCAACGGAAGAGCTCGTTTCAAGCATCTCGGTCTCGATCCAAACGTTTTTGAGATGATATCTATGTGTATCAATGTGTGTCCCCCATGCGCCTGTGAATGCGACATCTTACGAATGGATGGAACGTTTCGAACACAATTTGGTACAAATATTACCATCAGTGAATACTGGAACCTATGGATTTTAAACGCAATCGAATGTTCGGAACTCTCAAACTTTTGAAAGAAATTTTGAAAAAAAAAATCTCCTAAATATCATAACTTTGAATAATGTTACGCAGATGATTATTTCGTATGTAATTTTTAATTTCAAAATAAATTACATAAATTTTTGTACACTGCCATTAACCTTTGAGATATTGCACATATATTTAATAAAAAATCAGAAAAAATTAAAAAATATATTAACTATCGTGAAATATGTTCACTTTGCAGAAGTAATATAAGGTGAGAAATTTGTTAATATCATTCTCGTGAACCTAGTTCGTTTCATTTACGACAGAGGATAATTTTAGTAATAGTTTTATATTTTGGCAGTTAATAATTCGCCAATGTTCATTTATATATAAGAAAATCTCTTTTATCCGTCAGTTTCTAACTCTTGGTGATACATTTGGCAAATTTAGCTGCTATTTTAGCGAAATATCGCCAATGTGACCAAATCTCGCCCTAGAATGACGAAAATATGGCCCAAAACGCGAAAAAATGTAGCTAAATTAATGAAAATAAGGCCAAATCAATGAATTAATTATTAAAATGTTTTGATATATGTATTCTATTGCTTATTACGGATGCTATTAATATCGATAATTGTCATTTTAGAATTGCGTGAAATATAAGTAAATTTGATACTCCTAAATAGTTTTACATGTTGTCATCCGACAAAAATTCCAAATGGACTATCCAACATTGTACCCCTGCAGCTTTTACAAGTAAATTCATTGCATTATACAGTGGCAGCCATGTGCTGCCCACATCAGATTTTTTTTATTGATATCACAGAATTTATTTTTTTTAGAAATTCTTTTGAGAGAAAACGAATCTTATGAAATTTAAGGGTTACAGTGGACGTTGAAATGAGCAAAAATCGACTAAAAATGTTTTTAATATATAACATTATCTTACACATTTAACATTTGCTTACGGGTGGGACAGCGTCCATCCCAAACGAAGAACCTCCCAAAAAGACATGCATTTAACATACCCTATCCCAAACAGTTCGATCCCCCCCTTTGCAGGCACTGGCTAGCTTGAAAATCGCCGACAGAAACATTGCACCTGCCGCAGCAGGTCCAATGCATCAGGTGCAGCAGGTGTAATGCAGCAGGTGCAATGCAGCAGCTGCAATATTTTTGTCGGCGAGTTCCATGGACGCCAATGCCTGCAAAGGAGGTCGAACTGTTTGGGATAGGGTATTTTAAATACATGACTTTTTGGGAGGTTCTTCGTTTGGGATGGACGCTGTCCCACCCGTAAGCAAAAGCAATTTGGCAAGAAGACACCTTTCATACCTTTTAATGAAACTGGGTATGCATTTTATAATTGGACTTTATTAAGATAATTAAAAGTGAATAAGAACGTAATTAAATGATGAAAATAAAGTTTTAATGCAGAAAAATATTTAAAAAAATTAACTTTCTAAGGGATTTAAAAACAAATACCCAAATTTGTTCATAATGTGTTTTGGAGTAATCATAATGTAAATTAATCAAAAATGTGAGCAAATGGCACGCAAGGAGCATTTTCAAATTTTTGTTAAAAAAAATTAAATTAAAAAAAATATACAAAATTATAACAAAATTTAATGGTTTTTTATATAGTAATGTTAAGAGGAATATTTATGCAAATTTTCATGTTTCTAAGTCAATAAATAAATAAAAAAATTCAACGTCCAGCGTTCCCTTAAACAATGTAAAGTATTGCCAATGTATCTAATATATTACTCTGGAACTGACATATACGGTGTATAACTGGCTAAAATAAGATGAAAGGAATTTTCTGGAGTAAAAGCTTTTTTCAGATAGCTGTTGAATTATGTGAAGACGATTTGGAAGTTTACCAGCATTAACTATGCACGTATCTGGATAAAATAACCTATAAAGATATGGTGAAAATTTGAGATTGGGAAAGTTATATCTTTTAAAGCTCTGAAATAGTTTCCAGAGAAATTAGTTTTTAAAGTATTTTTATTATTTTACGCTATGTAATATAAAATGGAAGAAGTATTGTTCTCACGAAAATTTTTGAATTCGAGATTTTGATACTAGTATATGTTTTAAGATATCCTGATCACGTGTTGACTATTTTTGGAGTGATGTCCGTCTGTCTGTCTGTCCGTCTGTAATCGAATTCTTGTGTATAGGACAGCGGTCACACATACTAATGGATATTCACTAAACTTCATATCCGGCTTTGTTATAAAAAGATCTGGAACTAGTTAGAATTTTTTTAAATTCGATCGAAAACTTCGAATTTTATTTTAAATTTTATATTTTTATTTTCTTATACATAGAATTGAGATATAATATGCAGTCACACAAATTAAAGGAGTTTTACAAATTTTATATACGGTTTTGTTATCGAAAAACCTTGAACGAGATGGAATTTTTCAAAATTCGAGGGAAAACGTTATATTTTTCTTAGCACGGAGGCATAGGATAAAATTTGACATAATCATGCATAAAAGAGTTTATTTATGTCTCAATGATCACGAGATAATTTTTTTTATCGTGACGTTATTAGTCGCCTTGGGGGGAGCAAGTTACCCCCCTCCCCAGAGGGTGCATTTTCAAATATGGTATCAATCCATAGATTTTTTTAAGCCTTTTAAAGTCAAGGGTAAAACGCTATAACTATAATCATTTTACTCACGATACCGGTTTTTCAAGAATTTTCTTGTAAAATAAAAAACAAACAAAGACAAACAGAAAAAATCTGAAGTGGCATCACATGACTTTCTTTATATAATGCAATGAGTTAGTTTTCTTCTTTAACGGTGAAAGTGTTGAAAAGATCCCCCGCACTGTGCATGTAACGTTAAATGGTACATGTGACGCGGTAAAGTCTACATCTGGTTGACAACATCTAAAGTTATTTCGTACCCGATTAACTTATATTTCACGCAACTCTAAATTTACAATTATCAGCAATGATAGCATCCTGAGTAAGCAATGTAGTCCATATATTTAAATATTTTAATAATAAATTCATGAAGTAGTCGTCATTTTAATGAACTTGGGATCATTTTTGCAATTTTAACGGTATTTTCGTCAATACGGGGCCCAAATATCGCCAAGTTGGAGATATTTAGACGAGCATTTCTTATATAATAAAATACATGCCCATCATATGACTGAATTAAAAATTTTCAAAATATTGCATCCTATTTGGTGTCATTTTTATCAATTTGGCGAAATGTCTGTCAATTTGATAAAATTTTTATCAATTTGGTAACAGTTTCGTCAATTTGGCAACATTTAAAAATCGCCAAGTTGACGATATGCCTCCAAAATTAGTCGCCAAAATTTTGCCCAGGGTTACAGACGGAGTTTTATGGTAGAGTCTTATATTCTTTCCAAGATATGGAATTTCAATCAATTAGTTGTGATTTTCATTGATTTAGCGTCATTCTTATCAATTTGGCATCATTTTAAGCAATTTGGCAATATTTTAAACACTTGCCAAATTGATGATATCTCGCGAAATTCGTAGCTAAAATTTCGTCAAGCATTGTGGCCGGAGAAATAGGTTATTTTTTATAGCAGATAAACGACTAATGGCATCCAAATAAAAACTATTACCCAAAGTATCTTCTTTTATAGTAGACTAACGACTAATGGCGTCCAATAAAAACTATTACCCAAAGTATCTTCTCTTATAGTAGATTCTGACTCTTTCCAAGATATTGGTTTTTCTTCAATTAGTCACCATTTTCATTGATTTAGCGTCATTTTTATTAATTTGGTAACATTTTTATCAATTTGGTGATATTTTTGTCAATTACGCAACATATAAACTCGCCAAGTTGGTGATATTCCTTTTTTATGGAAAAACGGATTAGTCTTATGGTAGATAAACTACTAATGGTGTCAAATGACAAAGCCATTACCCAAAGTATCTTCTTTCGTGAATGGAACGAGCTAGAGCTACGAGAATGATGATAATAAATTTGTCGTATAATATTACATATGAAAAGTGCAATTCCCTCGCTCTGACCGAGTGCAATTCCCTCGCTCTAACCACTGGGCTGTCGCGCCCCAGGGTACAGTTCAGAAGACCAAGTCGGGTTCGGTCACTGGTTCTGTCCTAGTGTCATTTTTCATTTAAAATTAGGTCTAACGCCATTAGGTCTGGTTTCAAGTGTATAAAAATGTCCTATCTTAACAGTTGGGCATTAAAATGATACTGTCAAATATTCTGAAAGGATTTTGATTCACTGCTTCAAATATCATTTCTGTCACGTTTTCTAAAAACTGTGAATGGCATATGAGATAAGATAAAAAAGAAAACGATAAACAAGTTTCCAGAAAAGACTTTAGGGATGAAATCGTCTGAGAATAAGTATATATTTCTCAAAGTTGTTTATGAGACGCCATTTCTACTTTAGGATAATGTTATATGGAAGGTATTGATTTGGATCGTAAATATGAATTCGAGTTTTTGATGCATTTATACGTTTTAGGAATCCTAGAGCGTATTTAAATATTTTGCACTGTATATATTTGCTTTATCTCAAAAACTATTACACAAAATTTTTTATAAACATTTCACTTGAGTCACTTGAATTATATCATGGCGCAGATAAAATTTTGTATAACACGAAGGAAAAGACCAGGCTAAAAGGAAAATAAAAATACTGAAATAAAAGATTAAATAAAACCCGTTAAACGTATTGTATCAATTACATTTTTTTATATGTAATGTATGATAGCGAAGAGATTAAAAACAATAGAAAATAACTCCCTATGAAAGAAAAAATAGTTCATGAGAAGAATCAGTTTTTAGAATTTTAGAGAATTGGCGTCATTTTAAAATGCGCCAAGTAGCCAATTGGATAAAAATAACAACCTCACTTTTTTACCACATTGCAACAATTATTTAAGCGCATTCGGAAATATATGACTTAAAAATCCTTTTTCTAAAATATTACAGTAATCATATATCTATTTCATGACTTTTAATTGATATAACAATATACTAAATATAATACAGTTTATTTATTAAATTATTTTATATCCATATCTTTATTAGTGAAACAGGATGCTATACTTGCGGAAAATCTAATTTGAATACCATGGAGTTAGAAAGAAGGAGATAAAACTTCTATGGATGAAACGTTTGCACCCAGCATAGATTTCAAAATATTTAAAGAAAATACTGTTTCTAAAGTAAAATAAGTTGATGTGGTCAGCATACGATTTTCACTACATAATGCAATGACTTTGCTTCTACCACAGTGAAATAATGACATGAAAAATCAACGGCATGATGTTTTTTGGGATGATGCAGGCCCTGCAGTCTAATTGACCTTTTAGATCTACAGTTTACTTTTAATTTTTTTTCGTTAATAAATGTTATGTTCTTAGTTTTAGCGTATTTTTCCCCTTTGTTATCTCTACTGTAGTGTTTTTGCTGTGCGTTCTTATACACTATTGAATATTTATTTTATCAAGTGCTTCAGCTAGAAATAAAAATCTGATGTGGGCAGCACATGAATTTCCCTGCAGACTTATATCCACGTTCTCTTTATTTTAATTAAATTTATTTCACTTTTAATTCAATTTTCGTTCTTATTTGGTAACTGCACTTATTTTCAAAGGTGCCGTAGAGAAAATACGAAAAACTAAAATATCTCGAGAACGGCTAATCCTAGTGTAATGGGGTTGATCTTATTCTTTTTTTAGTTAAAAATTACGTATAAAGCAAGCTTTTAATGTTTATATTTGGGCATACGTAGTTTTTTATTTTAGATTTTGACAATTTTTGCGGTCCATTTTGCAAAAAAAGGCAGGTCATTTTTTTCCAAATCGTACCAAAATCTAATCAGCACCAGGGTAATCCACAAGCAACTTATCTACCGAATTTTGTGAAATTCGGCCCATTAGTTTTTCAGCGAGAGTGGATACAGTTTTTTGAGGGTCATTTCGCATAAAAAAGGCGGGTTCTTTGATCCCGAATCATATCCAAAACTAATCAGCACCAGATTCGCCCACACGCGACTTACCTACCAAATTTTATGAAATTCGGTCAATTAGTGTTTCAGTTAGAGTGGATACAAAATCTGCACAGACAGACAGACAGACAGACACACAGACAGACAGACACACACACAGACAGATACACAGACAGACACACAGACAGATACACAGACAGATACACAGACAGACACACACACAGACGTCACGCTAAAAATAGTTTTTTCGTATTCTAGAGCTCTCGAAATTTGTAGATACGTCGCAAACTCGAGTGTCGATTTTCGGCTTGATTCAAATACTATTCCTATATATTACCATGTATTGCAAGAAAAGTATAAAACTGATTTTTAGGATCACCGCTATAAAACAGCAAAGTCAGTATGCTAAATCACTGTATACAAACCCGAGGACTGAAGAAAAACTCATGCATACCAATTCAACCATGTTGAATCCAAATCTTAAATCTGTTTTTAACACTTTCCAACATAGTTGTAAAGTGTTTATGACTTTGTTCATTCTGTCTGTCTGTCTGTCCGTTCGTGCGATAAATGCCGCAAAATTAACTTTATCAAAATGACATTTTAGTATTTTGTTAAGACAGTCTGTGGGACATATGGGAATGTAAAAGAATAATATCACCCAATTAGTTTTGGATTTAACCTGGGTTGAAAAAATGAAATACATTGAACCCAATGGGACCTACTTTTTCGAACATTTTTTAAACTTCACAAATTGCTTTGGAAATTTTAGAAAAATTCAAATTATCACGTAAAATGTGTAAAAAAAATTTCACCAAAATATGTTAAGTAGCTTTTTAAACCATAATTGAAATAATAATTACACCCATATTATATAAAGAGATCACGTGAGTCATTGTAAATTAAACTATGACGTCCATTTTTTTTTGCTTAGTGAAAATCGTGATTTTTAAGGAACGCTTATATTTATATTTGGTGTTGCATCCGTCCTAAAACGGATTTATTTTTAACACTTTATAACATAATTGAAAAGTGTTTATGACTTTGTTCATTCTATCTGTCTATCTGTCTATAAAAATGACTATCAAAATTAAATATCCTATGTTGTTGAGACGGTCTGTGGGATATATGACAATGTAAATGAATAATATCACCAATTCGATTTGGATTGATCCCGGGTTGAAAAAATTAAATACATTGAATCCTATGGGACCTAATCTTTCAAAAAAATTTTAAGCGCCGTTAAAATCAACAAATTGCTTCGAAAATGTTATGACATATTCAAATTATCTTATAAAATATATAAAAAAAATTCAGAAAAATGCGTCCGGTAGTTTTTCAAATAAAAATTAAAATAATAATTGCATCCAAATAATATGGAGAGATCACCAGACTCACTTTAAAATGAAATATGGCATCCATCTTTTTTTCTTAGTAAAAATCGGGATTTTCAAAGTTCTTTCAAATTTATATTTAGTGTTGCATCCGTTCTAAAACCGCTTTACTTGTGCGTACTTTCTGTGCATCTATATTCTGCGCCAACGCAATTACAATATTTTTGAGTTTAAATGATCATCAAACTTTGATTATTTCTACAACGAAGCCTAATTTTAATGGATGCAGAACGCAAACAAGTGATTGTAAGATGAGTTGTATAAGAATTGTTGAATTTTTAACTCAAAATTATTTAATTCTGGAGTCTGGAATAAAAGTGTATGAATGAAGTATCCACTGCATTTACATAGAGAGCCAGACGATTTATGTTTCGATGACGTCATTGGAATACAGTTCATTTTTTTCGATGGCGTGTTAAGTTTCCAAATAAAATAAGTTATTGTACTGTGATAATTTGAAAAATATCACAGCTGAATGTGGCGCATTTTAGAGATGTTTAAATACAATTACATATCAGTTGAAAAGTGTTTCATAATCAATGCTTAATGCATGATTAATCTTTCTTGTTTAAATTAACCCTTAGATCTGGGAAAATGACCTGTCAAAGTGTGGCCTTTTTTTCCCTAAATTGTTTTGTTTATAATCTCGTTCCGAAGGCATTACCACAATTAAATGCAGTTGCTTGGGTTTGAGACTTTCTTTAATGCATGAAGAAACGAAAGGAAAACCTTTGTGAGTCAGCTGAATAGGAAAGGTAATTAAGAGGTCATTACAGCTGGAAAATTCAGAATATGAATATTTAAACCAAGGAGTTAGAGAGAGCCTTTCATCTTGCCGTATCTTTAAATTTACAGTTTGAGTAATGCAACTGATGCAAACTTTGTTTATAGACAGATTGGCTGGAGATGAATTGTGTGAATGATGATAGAGAATTTTAGTTTCGTTTCTGCCATGGTGTGAACAGAAATTGAAAATGAGATAAAAAGTTTGAGGTGTTAAACTTGACAAAGGGGTTCGTTATAGGGTCGAGGGGAGCGTAAATAAATTTAATTCATATTATTTATATATTAAAAACTTTCGTCTGAAGTGATTAATTTTTAACGCATAAAATTCGCAATTTATGTCATAATGTATAAAAATAACGTAATTAAATTACGTATAAAAATTCTCAACTTATTTTTATAATATACCAGCAGCATATCCGTTCTTCGTACGGAGCATATAAAGAAATTTAGAATTCACAATCATGTGCAAATTCTTATACTAATTGACATTTTTAATCAAAATATTCTGTTCAAATATTTAATACAATGCTCCTAAAAAGAAGTTTAAGAATATCTGTTCTCGCTATACAAAATTAATTATCTTCACGGACAGATCTGAAGAATAAAACATCCTGGCCCCTTTTGTAAGCAAATTTACAAAAAATCCCAAACAAAATGGAATTGAATCAATATATGCAAAATGAAAGCATTAAAATTGTATGGGACCCGTACTACTTATATACGCAAATATTAGAAGATATAACCTATGGTTAATATAGCAAGTACATATAGTAGTTAATATAATAAGTACATTACATGTATAAATTGAAAATATCAATAAACCCGTAATTGACTCCAATATATGCCAGAATGAAAGCACTGAAATTATATGGGAATACACACACACACACACATATATATCCCCGTACTATACTTATACTGTCGCAGATTAGAAAATATGATAGTGTGTTAGTAGAAGATAACCCGTATTATAATATGAGTCTCAAAAATTTTTGCCAAAATAAAACAGATGAAGTAATAAATTGAAAATATCAATAATCCCTATAATCTTTATACCAGAAGGTCGTAATTGATTCCAATATATGCCAATATATATCAGAATATATGCCAGTATACCTGCACTACTTATATTCTCGTAGATTACAAGATATACCCGTGCATTTGCAGAAGATTACTCGTACAACGTACAATATATGAGTTTAAACAATTTTTGTCATTATAAAACAATGATAACTTAAAAATATCAATAATTTCTGAATCAATAATCCCCGAAAGTATCAATAATAATAATGTTTAAACCTGAAGACCGTAATTGATATTATTCATGCAATTGATATTATTAATGGAATGTCAATGAAATTTTATTTATATACACATTTTTATTATTCAAATCGGAATAGATTGAATAAAAATCGTATGCCGCATAACACATTGGATTTACATCCATTGCTAAACGACATAATACCACTTGCTTCAAATAAATTAATGGGAATCATATTGTCTGAATAATGTTATCTCCATGGAAGGTTTGGCGACATTTTTATCAATTTAGCGGTAATTTAAAAAATCGCCTAATTTATCGCCAAATAGGACTCTAGAACTGATAGCCCCATTTTGCGACAAATTGACGAAACATCATCACAATACTATCCCCTAACAAAACACAATTAATTTCATTTATTAAGCGCAATTTTATCAATTTCATGATATATTTATGGATTTACAAACATTTTTATCAATTTGGTGATATTTTAAAAATTCGCTACATGTGTTACTAAGTAGGATGGATGGACTGAGCGACAAATGCTACCGAAACATCATTTCAGTACTCTCTACTAAAAAAACAAATTTAATTTCATTCATTCGAGTCGTTTTTATCAATTTGGCGACATTTCCGCCAACTTGTTAAAGTTTAAGAAAAGTTGCCAAGGTAGCGATATTCCGCCAAATTCGTAGCTCTGAATTTGCAGATCTGAAGAATAAAACATCCTGATCCCGTTTGTATATACTAAAATTGTACTAGAAGATATATCCGTTCTACTCCTTTTCTGTTTTAACAATCCGATAAATGAATTTATTGGGTAAACACAGTATATGAGTTTATTAGCTAAACACAATATACATGCTTAAAATTCTTTGCCAAGTGATGTACGCAGTCAATGAATATAATAAAAAGATTAATATAATAAAAATTAATGTAATAAAAAGAAAATCAAATCGTTCTCTTCTAAAATATATTTTTATATCCATTTATTTATTACTAGCCGCCTTTGGCGACCAGCCTGTTCGCTACCCTTGAAAATTCTGACCGTTGCAAACTCGCTGGCACGACCTACCAAAAAGGCGTAAGGTGATTGTTTGGACGGCCAGGAAGTGCCACCCAATTTAGACCGGACCTCAGTGGGGGAGGCATCCACAGGGACCGTACCCTCCTTCCCCTACCACCAACTTCTCGGAAAGACTTACGGTCCCACATGTTTAACGTGATCGTACTCCGTGTGAACACGGCGGCAGTTTCGGCAGTGACGGGAATCGAACCCGGGCCTACCGAGTGCAATTCCCGCGCGCTAACCACTGGGCTACCCGCGCACTCTGCGACAATCTCCATAACTTTCTTTTTATTCACCCAATTTAGACCGGAGTCCAGTGGGTGAGGCATGCACAGGGACCGTACCCTCATTCCCTACCACCAACTTCTCGGAAGGACTCACGGACCCACATGTTTAACGTGATCGTACTCCGCCTGAACACGGCGGCAGTTTAGGCAGTGGCCGGAACCGCTAACCACTGGGCTACCGCGCCCTCCGCGACAATCTCCATAACTTTCTTTTTATTCACCTAATTTAGACCGGTACCCAGTGGGGGAGGCATCCACAGGGACCGTACCCTCCTTTCCCTACCACCAACCTCTCGGAAGGACTTACAGACCCACACGTTTAACGTGATCGTACTCCAACACGGCGGCGATTTTGGGATTCGAACAAGGGCCTACCGAGTGCAATTCCTGTGTGCTAACCAGTGGGCTATTTTGCCCTCCGCGACAATCTTCGTAACTTTCTTTTTATTCATCCAATTTAGACCGTACCCTCCTTCACCTACCACCAACCTCTCGGAAGGACTTACAGACCCACATGTTTAACGTCATCGTACTCCGCGTGAACATGGCGGCAATTTTGAGAATCGAACCCGGGCCTACCAAGTGCAAATCCCGCGCGCTAACCACTGGGGTACTTCGCCCTCCGCGACATTCTCCATAACTTTCTTTTTATTCACCCAATTTAGACCGGAACCCAGTGGGAGAGGCATTCACAGGGACCATACCCTCCTTCCCCTACCACCAACCTCTCGGAAGGACTTACAGACCCACACGTTTAACGTGATCGTATTCCGCGTGAACACGGCGGCAATTTTGGGAATCGAACCAGGGCCTACCGAGTGCAATTCCTGTGTGCTAACCAGTGGGCTACTTTGCTCTCCGCGACAATCTTCGTAACTTTCTTTTTACTCATCCAATTTAGACCGTACCCTCCTTCACCTACCAACAACCTCTCGGAAGGACTGACGGACCCACATGTTTAACGTGATCGTACTCTGCGTGAACATTTGTCAGTGGCGGGAATCGAACCGGGCCTACTGATTGCAATTCCCGCGCGCTAACCACTGGGCTGCCGCGCCCTCCGTGACAATCTCCATAACTTTCTTTATATTCACCCAGACGGGAACCCAGTGGGAGAGGCATCCACAGGGACCGTACCCTCCTTCCCCTACCACCAACCTCTCGGAAGGATTTACGGATCCACATGTTTAACGTGATCGTATTCCGCGTGAACACGGCGGCAGTTTTGGCAGTGGCGGGAATCGAACCCGGGCCTACCGCTAACTTCCCGCGCGCTAATTTACAATTTAAAATGACCATATGCTAAGCTCTTAATTCCACCATCCTCATTCCATCGCTCCATTGTTCCATCATTTAAAATATCCATAGAATTAAAATATCCATCGTTCCATCATTTAAAATATCCATAAAATTAAAATATCCATTTAAAATATCCAAAAATTAAAATATCCATTTAAAAAATCCATATTGTTCCTTCATTTAAAATATAAATATAATAATTTCTACAATACATACGCTAAGCTCTTAATTCATTTAAAACCGGAAGCGCGGGAAACGGAAAGCAAACACTAATTCGGTTTTTTATTGTCCCACCCATCGCTATGCATATTCAGAACCGTGACGTCACCTCCACTTTAAAGGCTTCTCTATATACGAACTGACTCGTCAAGCATATTGAAGCCCACCAAGGCCGAAAACGTAATCCATTAGCATTAGCTCTATTCGTATTTTCACTATAGGAAGTACTATTGGCATAATTTTTGGTGGATGTTCTGCAGCAAACTGCTCTAAACATGCTAGAAAAAGGTTTAGGTAATTTCGCTTTTCCAGAAATGAAGAGGGAATAAAAAAAAATGGATTATAAGTAGTCGGCAGAATCATAAGATACCCGGTACAGGAGCATACTTGTGAAAGCTAAATTTTACAATACTGTAATTAAAGCTTCTATTTTTATATAAAGTATTATTCTAACACTCATATTATAATTTCGGTAACTGCAGTATGTATTATTATTGACTTTTATTTGTTATAGTCTTATCTTAGTAAACGTAGTTTGTAGTCCTGGATGTGTTATTCTCTCTTCCAAACATAAAAGTATAATTGCTTCAAATTATATATATATTAAAGATTTATTCATGTTACACCAATATCTTTCAAGTTTTATACACTTTATTGCATTTTTAGAGTATAATGAATCATACAATTGTAGAATCCTACTGCTAACAAACTGTCGCCAAGTGAAAATCTTACCATTATAATAATTATGTAAACATAAGGTAAAATGGTAAATAAATCGAAATGTATTTATCATAAAAAATAATGAATGATTAAATAGGATTTTTTTACTAAAAACTGATAGAAATTATGTCTGAATGACTCGAATTTACTTTGGAACGGCACTGATATTTTCTTCGCCAAGACGATAATTGGCGCCAATCATTTGATGTAAACATTGGCGCTATGTTTAGAGGATCCAGTTTAGAGGATCATCAATATTATCTTTTAAAGTACTTCAATTCTTTTGTACTAGACATAAAATATATCGTTTGCAATACTGATTTATATAATTTATTATTATTATTAAGATTTTAAATGCTGTATTTATCTAATCTATACATCCACAGGTTTATAACAAAATTACCTCTCCTTAAAATTTTAGTACCATTAAAATTAAATACACATTTTTATTTTAAAGTGCCCCCCCCCCCCCCACCCCCACCCCCGGATAATTCACGCACTATTATGTATCATCATTAATATATATTTCAAAAACAACTTTTCATTATTTAGTACAGGTATTTCAAATAATTCAAGGTCTTTCTAAGCTCATAATAAGACCATATTTTATTCTATATAATGTTAGAACTGTAACAGATATAAAATAGAAATATACATCAAAGTATTTCATAAATTTTAGTAAGACCTGATTTTTGCAAAAAAATAATAAGAAAAAAAATGTCCATCTATTTGTTAATCTGTTTATAGAGTGGGAATGATATTTTTGATTCTTGTTAATAAGTGTCGCGTAATTACAAATGTTACTCCAATCTAATTCATATTTATAAAAAGTATAACTCAGCTGTAAATTTGTTAACTTTATCAAATACCTGTAAAAATCATTATTTGGAGCACGTGTTAAATCGCCAAATATGGTAACCCATGTATTTGTAGAAACCTTACTGGGCTTCAATATGCTTGATAAGTCAGGAGCTTGATAAGTATAGGAGCTCTATCCACCTTGACGCGTCACCTCCGAGAGCAGGAACAAGGGGAACGCCATATCCCTACAACATCTCCCCCAATTTAGTCATTAGTTTGGACCGTGATTTAAATGGCAATGAAAAGAAAGACAACATTTCAAAATGTGCTTATGATACCCTATTCGAATTGCTAAATTTTCTATTGTCTGCAGGCTGAGCACCTATGTTCTTGACGCAATCTTGACTTCTTCTTCGACCCAGACCGTCACCTCCGACCGTCACCTCAGAGCAGAGGCCGGAACACTAAATTTTGACGTCTCGGCTTGTAGGCCCACTGCGCGTAGGACTTCCAGATCGCGATCGTAGCTTTTGCTATTTGCTTCCCTTTTAATTATCTGTTCGATGTAAAGGAATAATAATTTGTCAGTAAATCAAATAATATTCATGAAATTTGGAAGTATTTTCGATAATGTATATTAAAATGGGTGATTTAAAATATTAATATTGCTGTACATTTCCTTAAAATAAAATATTTATAATGACTCAAATTCACCTCTGGGAGCAAAGATGAAAGGATTCCATTCAGTTCGTGTTTTAATAAAAGTTTGAAAAAGAACCCTGTATATTTATTGCTTAATCAGGCATTTTATTTGAATAATTCTTCAGTGCATTCAGCAAAAGTATGCGTACTTACAGATAAAGTATGCAGAAACTAAAATGATTACTGAATACTATATCTTTAAATATCATAAGATAATCATTAAAAAGAAACTCAGAATTTAACTTTTAATATACTTAAGTGTTTATTTATTTTTATTTAATTTTATTTTATTCATTACTTTCCTTATATACATAATGTATAAGAAAAGTATTGTGACGGGGTCGAAAATTCGAATTCGAGTTTTCGACGGGAGAGCACGTTTCAAGCATCCCTGATCACGAATCAAACATTTTTGAAGTGATGTCTGTATGTGTGTGTGTGTGTGTGTGTGTGTGTGTGTGTGTGTGTGTGAATGTATGTGTGTGTGTGTGTCAGTGGGTCTGTGGAGACGATAACTGACGAACGAATGGACCGATTCGAACCAAATTTGGTACAAAAATCACAATCTGTAAGCACTGGAAGCCTATTGTTTTTATACGCAATCGAATGTTCAGAACCCCCCTAAATTTTCGAATGAAATTTTGAAAAAATCGTCAAAAAATCAAAACCAATAATAAAGTTACGTAAATAGACATTTCTTATGTAATTTTTCATTAGAAAACGATTGACATAAATTTTAGAACGCTAACATGAACCGTTCTCGAGATATTGCATACATTTTTCAAAAAAATTATCAAAAGTCATATAAAATAGAAAAAAAAAATATTTCCTATTGAGAAACATGTTCACTTTTCATATATAATATTATGCGATAAATTGGGTGACATTATTCTCGTGGATCTAGCTCGTTCCATTCATGAAAAAAGATACTTTGAGTAATACTTTTGCATTTGAATGCCAATTTATCTGCTGTAAGAATAACTTATTTCTTCGTCCATAACGCTTGGCGAGATTTTGGCGACGAAATTGGCGGAATGTCGCCAACTTGGCGACTTTTTGAAATGTTGCCAAATTAACGAAAATCTCGCCAAATGGATAAAAATGACGATAAATCAATGAAAATGACGACTAATTGTCGAAAATTCAATATCTTGGAAAGGATATTAGTATCTACTAGAAGAAAAACCTATTTATTTTACTGTAAAAGTAGTAAGTTCATTTCATTATATAAGGAAAGTCATGTGTTGCCCACATCAGATTTTTTTTTGTTGTGGTTGTTATAAATTGTAAAATGATTTAGAATTAAAATGAAATACTAGTTGCATGTCATTCATTAACCTATGCACTATAATTTGTAGAAGTTCAGGTTTTCTAATATAGCACATCTTATATTCCGTTTTTTAATACCACACATTAACAAATTGTAAACAATTTTGCTTAATTATAGAGTTTGAAATATCTCAGGGGCTTTGAAAATTTAATAAAGCTGTATAATAAAACTTTTTAGTATTAATATTTCATTTACAATTCCCTTGAAGTGAAAATGTAAGAAAGATTAAATTAGCTCTGTATTATTAAATAACATTAACTATAATATAATGGAATATGC
Source organism: Amaurobius ferox (assembly GCA_951213105.1). Classification (NCBI taxonomy): domain Eukaryota; kingdom Metazoa; phylum Arthropoda; class Arachnida; order Araneae; family Amaurobiidae; genus Amaurobius; species Amaurobius ferox. The sequence continues at coordinate 81,605,795 of OX578154.1, read as the reverse complement.
AATGGTAACTTGAAATTGTAAGTTGGTTACTTTGCTTTTTTCCAAATAATTTTAACAATTTTCAATAACATAATAACTCGCTACATTAAAAAAAAATGTGCACGACCTAAACACAAATGACTTCTTAACCCATTCTTTTAAAATTTCAGGATGCCAAAACAAATAATAAAAATATACATGCAACATATTAAGATACTAAATCTTTTACATGCAATTACTTACTTACCAAAAGGTTAAAAATATGTTATTTGATGTGTGAAACATTACATTTTATATTATTTTACTTTTATAACTTTAGTGATTTCATTCCTACGATTTCTTACTATTGACAATATCTTAAAAAGAGAATGACATTTTTTTATCTATATAAATAAAATTGAAAATACATCTATCTGTCTGTGTGTTTATCCATCTCATCATCACGGTAGAACTGCTGCATCGAATTTCATTAAAATTTTGTAAACAGCCTTGAAATAGCCCTACTTAAAATTTAGTCCATGTTTCGAGTTTCTAGGACCAGGAATTGTCGAGATATGAATAAAAATCCCACAATTAAACCTTCCATAAAAATAGAATTATGCAGATGATATATTTTCCGCAAATTTATTAAGAAAATTATATCATGATGCTTAGCAACGTAATTAAATCAAATGTAATTATCAGGCAGACGATTATTAAATTTTTTCCGATTTAAATAATAAAGAAATTGATATAAAAGAAATATTTTATAACCATTTTTATACCATTTTAGTATATATTGATCGTCATTTCATTTTAGTATATATGATCCAATTTCATATATATAATATATAATCCAATTTCATATATATATTTTATAATTTGTTTTCGAACAAGGACTCTTCGGATCTGCTTGAAGATAATTCTGTATAGAAAACACAGAAAGGAGAATTAAATTTAAAAGACTTAAGTGAAGGGAGAATTAAATGAAATATTTTAATAGAATGTTTTGAGTAAGAATGTCATTTAGAATACTGCAGGAATTTGCATATATTTTAAATCAAGGTCAATGTCGGGTACATCTGCTATTAACAGTATACATAAAATTATATGTTGTACATCTGTCTGTTTATTATCTCAGCACGGTAGAAATCACCTATTTTCTTTTCATTAGAATTATTATAAAATTTCAAAAATAGACACTCCGAATATTAAAATTTCACATCAAATTCTGAATTTTAAGTTTCTTGTATTATATAATTGTATCGGGGGTGACGCTTGACGTCCCCACCCACCAACTTCCCTCCTTCTGCAGGGGAGAAACGCCGGTTAAGAAATGCTTTAGCGGAAATTCCGAGAAATTGAAATTCGGAAACTCTTAAAATCCCGATTCTTTGGGCAATATGGAATATTTTTTGACCAGATTGGACTTGAAAGAATGCCAGAAGTTTGACCTTTCTAAAAATGTAAATTATTAGTCGAAATTATGAGTACTTTTTACTATGCGAGAATTTAAAAACCAAAAATCGTTTTTTTGAACCAAAAGGGACTTTTGTTTTAAAATCTTTAAAAAATATTAGAATTTGAAATTGAGAATTGAAATTGATATATTTTTACTCGCAATTGTCTGCTGCTTTCGGTGGTGAGATTTGTTTTTCTACGACGTCTGGATCGTGGGGAAAAAAGGGCAAAAAACGGTCGAAATCGGATAAAACATTAAATAACTAAAAAATAACTAAAATTTTAAAAATCGGTTTTCACGGGTCCCCTTCCCACCCACCCCCGGGTCTCGGATTACCAAATTTCGTAGCTCTTCGACGCGCTGTCGCAGAACGTATAGTGTATAAGACACACAGACAGACAGACATTGTCTTTTATTATATAGATTCAAATCGAAAAAATAATAATTAAAATTAACAGACAGATTTAATTTAATTGCGTTTCTGAGCAACATGATATAAGATAGAATCTTCCTCATAAACTGCGAAATTAAATAACCATTTTGATTTTTTTATACTTTTCATTGTTGAGTAAAAGCTTATGAAAAATAAACCATGAAGATAGATTTTCCATTTAAACTCGTATTTCAAACAATTCATGTTTTCAGAAAGTGACTATTTAGCGCAAAAAATATTTCACCAAACTCAGAGATAAAGTTTTAATTCACTTTCAAACGATTTTCAAGCTTTCCGTTTGGATAAACCACGGAGTTAGAGAGTAGAACTCCTAGGAAAAAGTTTCGTTTTCAATTAATATCTCGACAACCCCAGGTCTTAGAAACTCGAAACTTGGATAAAATTTATGGGAGGCTATTTCAAGGCTATTTACAAAATTTCATTAAATTCGGTTCAGCTGTTCTCCCGTGATGATGAGACAAAAAAAAGTTTCGTTTTTTACTAATATCTCTTGAACCATTGGTCGTAGAAACTCAAACCATGGACTAAATTTTAAGTGGAGCTATTTCCAGGCTACCCACAAAATTTCATCAAATTCGGCTTAACTGTTCTCCCGTGATGATGGGACAAACAGACAGACAGTCAGACAAACAGACAGATTTTCATTTTTATATATATAGATTTTATATATATAGATTTAATAGTTTTTTGAGAAACTTGCAATATTTAGAGAATGGTTCATGATAGCGTTCTAAGGCTCATATCATTTGTATAGTAATGAAAATGACTTCTGAAAATTACCTCTGGCTCTTTTTAACGTATTATGAAAATCTCCAACTTCTTTTTTTAGAGTGTAAATTTCCTGTCATAAATATTAATCATATTATAGATCTTCCACGTTATTATTATATTATTAAAAAATGAATTCATTTCAAAGTCATGTACTACTTCGCATCAAATTTTGTACGGTGTACAATAGCAGCGTCATGGAGTTAGAAAAAATGAGATATAACTCCTATGGATGAAAAGCTTGTAAATGCCATAATACTTTGAGAATTATATCTAGGTGTCGCTAGTGTTGGTAAAACAGCCGTTGTTGTTAGTTGACGCAAAGGAAAAGCGTAGTATTTAGTATATGCATTTTTGATTAACTTTAAATTAAGGGTTCCTTCATTAAGAGTAAAATTAACCAGTATTTTTTCATAGTTGTAGAATAGAGTACAGAATATAAGGAGATAAAAATAAATTGAAGGGTTAAATAATTTTGAATGTGCAGGAATATTCTTTGCTGTTTCCGTCCTAATTTACTTTGCGCTAATAATTTATTTTTACAAAATGGACAGTTTAAATAAATATTTTAGGCCTTTAGCCATAGAAATGCATGTAATGCAGAGGTGTTTTACTTATCCCAGCGCCACCTGAATGATTGTCTCAAACGGTATTGGCGTTTTCTTAATATGAAGTTTTAACGCCATACTTTTACTTCAATGAGTAGCATATTGGGGCAAGGTACTTATGAAAAGTGAGAGATACTATTCCTTATAGACATCTCTCTTGGGATGTATTCGAAGGCATCCAAATAAAAATACTTTAAAGGAGTGACACTGCGTGGAGTTTGGAGTTCCGTCGTTTCGTCCGAGATACTTTCAAATCGAGCTGACAGGAGTGACGCGTAATTGGCCACATTACACGACGGGCGCTGCTCGAAATGAAATGGAAGCGGAAACTTAACTGCGTTTGAAATCGACATTCTTTAACAAGATGTCTTGGTGGTCACGTTATAACTGTTCGGTTGGATAGGAAAAGTGAAAAATGTTTCTGATTAGACAGGTCATAGGAGAAGAATATTTAATGCCGTGTGATTTGCTGTTATAAATGTTTTATTGGAAGTTATACAGTGTGTGAAACAGGAGCTTCTTCTTAAATATTAACAATTCGACATATCTACCAGGAAAAGTGCCAAAGGTACGCAACGTTCAATACAGTGTGCCATCGATCTTATGCATCATTTGTACTGTTCTTATATACGTGCGTAGTATAAAGTATAAGGAAAACATCATAACGGAGTTGAAAATTCGAATTCGAGTTTTCGACGGACGTTTCAAGCATCTCTGAACACGAATCGGACGTTTTTGAGGTTGTTCTTGTGCTTATGTGTGTGTATGTGTATATATGTGTGTGTGTGTGTGTGTAAGTAGGTGTATGTGTAAGTATGCATGTGTGTATGGGTATGTGTAAGTATGCGTGTGTGTGTAAGTATGTGTATGTGTAAGTATGTGTATGTGTAAGTATGTGTGTGTAAGTATGTGTTTGTGTGCAAGTATGTGTGTGTGTAAGTATGTGTGTGTTGAAGACCCAGACCGCCCGACTCGTCCGAGGACGTGAAGTATGTGTGTGTGTAAGAATGTGTGTTTGTAAGTATGTGTGTGTGTGTATGTAAGTATGTGTGTATGTAAGTATGTGTGTGTGTGTAAGTATGTGTGTGTGTGTATGTGTGTTTGTAAGTATGTGTGTGTGTGTAAGTATGAGTGTGTAAGTAAGTGTGTGTGTGTAAGTATGTGTGTGTGTGTAAGTATGTGTGTGTGTGTCAGTAAGTCGAGCGAATGGAGCGATTCGAACGAAATTTCGTATAAGAATCACAATCCGTGAATACTGGAAACCTATTGTTTTTAAACGTAATAGGATGTTCGTAAGACCACCAAATTCTCGAATTAAATTTTGAAAAAATCATCAAAAAATCAAAATTTTCAATAATATTTCGAAAATAATCATTTCTTCAGTAATTTTTCATTAGAAAACGATTGACATAAATTCTTAAATGTTAGTACGTATCATTCTCGAGGTTTTGCACATTTTTCACAGATATTGCACAGGCGCTGCTTGAAATGAAATGGAAGCAGAAACTTAACTGTATCTTAAACGAACATTCCTTAACAATATGTCTTGGTGGTCAAGTTATAACTGTTCGGTTTGCGAAAAGTAGAAAGCTTTCGGTTAGCAGCTGAGAATATTTAATGACGTGTGATTTGCTGTTATAAATGTTTTATTGGAAGTTACACAGTGTGTGCTGTGTGAGCCTGTGCCCAAATATTAATAATTCGACGTATTATGTTATTTGGGCAAAAATGGGAAAGACGTTAGATTTTAAATTTTTGTAGATTATAAGACATTATTTTACCCCATAGTAAATTATAGAAGAAAAAAGTGTTGCAATGTCTTCCTCTAGCGCTATACAACAGCGCTGCATGGAAGAGTAGAAAATACATTTTAATCACACACGACATTGAGGATATATGCAGATTCAATTCTAAACAATTGCTGGGTCCACGTCGACGATAGAATCTTACAATTTCGTCCCGGTAGCTCAACGGTAGAGCGTCGGTTGGCCAGTACGAGGAACCATGGTTCGATTCCTGGTTGGAACAGCAAGGTTCTTTACAATGATGCCTGAACAATTCATCCCTGCAGGTTAGTGCAAAGGTGTTTGAGGTCTGAAAGTGGCCCTAGTATGACTATCACGGATTTAGTGAACTCTGGTATATTGAGCGCCGATTTCAAATTAGGAGGCCTAAAGACCATGTGGAAAGCTCACCTGGAAGATAAAAAAATAACATCAGGAGTCTAACCTGAGGTAAAAACAGCAAGAGGTGGTCAGTCAGATTGTCAGTTGTATCTCAATCTGACATTAGAGGGTGTAAAATGCAGAGTCCAATTCCACTATAAGAGTTTGCAATTCCGTCCCAGGAGCTCAACGGTAGAACATTGGCTGGCCATCCAGGGTTCGATTACCGGTTGGAGCAGTCAGGTACTTTACACAATACCATACAAGTTTCATTATTCACAACTATTTTCAGGTATTGATGCCTTATAAACTCTAGGGTTAGGGCCCTCGGTCTAGATTTGCAAGTTCCAGATGAAAATATTGGGACGCGACAGCCCAGTGGTTAGAGCGTGGGAATTGCCTGGGTTCGATTCCCGCCACTGCCAAAACTGCCGCCATGTTCACATGGAGTACGACCATGTTAAACATATGGATCCAAAAGTCCATCCGAGAGGTTGGTGGTAGGGGGAGGAGGGTACGGTCCCTGTGGATACCCCCCACTGGGTTTCGGTCTAAATTGGGTGGCACTTCCCGGCCGTCCAAACAGATATCTTGCACCTTTCTGGTAGGTCGGACGGTCTGCGTCGAAGAAGAAGAAGTTGAAAATATTAACAGGGGTGTGGCTCCACTCGGCTATCTCATACTTAATTCCATTTATAAGAAGAATTCAAATGTTATTTCTTTTGCAAATTTTACAAGAAAAAAAACTGTGTCATTGAGCCAAATAATCACATTCATATCATCTTGTCCTTCATTTTAAAGGGCTTGAAATAATCGTTTGATTCATAACAAGTTTGACAAAGTCCCACCCTGGGGCGTGTAACTTCCACCCCCTCCCCCGATGGAGACTAATGATGCCATAAACACAATAATTGTACCGTGACTATTTTCACTACAATGATTGTAAATATTAAGTTTCGTGATCATAAGCCATAAATAACTCCTTTCATTCATGGTTATATAAAATGTTGACCGTGCTGAAGCGGCAAACAAACACATTCGCACATACAGACACATTTACACTTTGATTTATATAGATAAAATGTCCTATAGATTTCATTTTGATATTATAATTAGAACATATGCTAGAAATGATTTTGTGAGTGTGTCCATCAACATTAAAGAGCAGAAATTTAAAACTTTAAATGATGTTTTCTAAGTGTTGTATTTTTCAATGCTTTAAATTATTCAAATTCTTATGAATCAGATAATAATTGATGACTTTGAAATTTTTTGTATTTGTTGTTAACAATATATATCAAAACGTTATTTTAGATTTGTTTAAAGAATTAAAATTTTCTATTTATAAAATATTGAAATGTTGAATTATTATAGAACATGTAAAAAGAAAACTCTACAGTGTCAACTTCAAAGATAAGAGCTTTCCATTTCGTCCCAGTAGCTCAAAGGTAGAGCGTCATTTGGTCAGTTCGGAGATACAGGGTTCAATTCCCGATTGAGGCACCAAGGCTCTTTAGAATGTCGCCCGAACAAATCAACCTGTAGGTTAGTGCAAAGATATCTGAGGTTTGAAAGTGATCCTTGTATTATTAGCACGGATTGAGTGGACTTTGGGATATGAAGCGCAAATTAGGAGAGTAAAGACCACACAGGAAGTTAACCTGGAGGATAAAAATAGGAGATGGTCAGTCAGATTATCAGTTGCACGCCATTCTGACATCAGAAGGTGGAGAAGGCAGAGTCCACTTCAAAGATAAGGGCTCGCAATTTCGTCTCAGTAGCTAAATGGTAGAGAGTCGACTGGCCAGTTCGGGGATCCAGGGTTCGATTCCCGGTTGGGGCAGCAAGGCTCTTTACAACTCTATCACTCCATCAATTAAATAAAAGAAAATCAAGGCATAAAAGGTATTCAAATTATGATTAGATCTAAAATAAAATATATAATACATTATTTAGCTTTCAAAAAAGATATTGAACAAGCGTTTAGAACTACAAAATAGTGAGTGATAACAATATAAAAATTTATCAATTTTTAGTTCAAATTTTTAAATTTAAGAATAAAAATCAATATTTTTGAAAATTAAAAAATATGTTGCCTTATAATTTTTTTGTTGTCACTATGTTGAATTAATCGCAATGTAAAGAAAAAATCTGAAGAGGGCAACACATGACTTTCCTTATATAATGCAATGAATTTACTACTTTTACAGTTAAAAAAAATGTTACTCTTATAGGTACTTGTAAATATTTCCAAGATATTGAATTTTCTTCAATAAGTCGTCATTTTCATTGATTTAGAGTCATTTTTATCAATTTGGCGAGATTTTTTTAAATTTGGCAACAATTAAAAATGTCGCCAAGTTGGCGACATTCCGCCACATTCGTCGCCAAAATCTCGCTAAGCGTTATGGACGGAGAAATAATTTATTCTTACAGCAGATAAATGACTATTGGCGTTCAAATACAAGAGTATTACTCAAAGTATCTTTTTTCATGAATAGAACGAGCTAGATCCACGAGAATGATGTCACCCAATTTATCGTATGGTATTACATATGAAAAGTGAACATGTTTCTCAATAGGAAATATTTTTTTTTTATTTTATATAACTTTTTGATAATTTTATTGAAAAAGGTACAATATCTCGAGAACGGTTCATGTTAGCGTTCTAAAATTTATGTCAATCGTTTTCTAATGAAAAATTACATAAGAATTGTCTATGTGCGTAATTATTAGCGGGTTTGATTTTCTGACGATTTTTTCAAAATTTCATTCGAAAATTTAGGAGGGGTTCTGAACATTCGATTGCGTATAAAAACAATAGACTTCCAGTGTTTACGGATTGTGATTTTTGTACCAAATTTCGTTCAAATCGGTCCATTTGTTCGTCAGTCATCGTCTCCACAGACTCACTGACACACACACATACACACACTTTCACACACACACACACACACAGACATCACTTTAAAATCGTTTGAATCGTGATCAGGGATGCTTGAAACGTGCTCTCCCGTCGAAAACTCGAATTCGAATTTTCGACCCCGTCACAATACTTTCCTTATACATTATGTATATAAGGAGAGTAATATATAATATATTATTTAGCTTTCAAAAAATATATTGAACAAGCGTTTAGAACTACAAAATAGTGAGTGATAACAATATTAAAATTTATCAATGTTATGTTCAAATTTTCAAATTTAGAAAATAAAAATCAATATTTTTGAAAATTGAAAAATACGTTGCCTTATAAATTTTTTTTTGTAGTCACTATGTTGGAATAATCGCAATGCAAAGAAAAAAAAGAAAAATGAAATTCTCAGTGGAAAATCTATTTTATAATTAATTCTTCAAGTCAGGAAATGAGTAAAAGAATTCATCCGATGGCATTAGATAAAACGCAGTGACATCACTTTTCACGTCACAGTGACGGAAATGATGTCAAAGGGTTATATTTGGTAAATGTCATCTCCAGTAAAATTTTGTTTATCTTCCCTGCGGGGCAGTGCTCACATAAAAATGTCACCCCCCATCGTCTCCATTTATTGTCTGGCAATAATAGAATGGGGTCGCCTGTGATACGTCAGAATTGTTGGGGCATGTAGTCAGAGGGTATGGGAATTTCGAATGCATAATATACGATGCTCAGTTTTTCTTGTTCTATGTAACTCTTATTATGTTTACTACATATATAGTATGTAGAACATACATAGTATACCTTTCTACATATACAGGGTGTCCCAAAAAGATTGAAACGCGTTTTAATTCTTTACCTGTCGCAGAAAAGTGGGCAATGCAAATTGCAAAATTGTTGAAAGTAAGGTAGGAAATAAGACTACGTTAATGAAATAGTCCCCCCATTCATTTTCAAAAAGTTACACATTTTAAATTTTTATACGATTCCCTTAGACAAATTGGGTCAATCAGAAATTTTTTATTTTTAACGCGATAAGATCATTAAAAATCTGATGTCGGCAGCACATGACTTTCCCTGCAGACTCAAATTCATTTTTTCTTTATTTCTTTCATAAAAATTAAATTGAGTTTAATTGCACAAAATAACACTAAATTTGCATTTTTAATTCAATTTCTGTTTTTATTTGGTAATTGGACATTTTCCAAAAGTGGCATAACTATACACGAAAAATCTCAAATATCTCGAAAACGTTTAGTCCTAGAGTAATAGAGTTGTTCTTATTCTTTTCCCTATCAAAAATTACGTATAAAACAAGTATTTAAATGATATATTTCAACATACGTAGCTTTTTTATAGATTTTGGTGATTTTTGTGGGCCATTTCGTAAAAAAGGCAGGTTGTTCTTTTTCGATTAATACCAAAATCTAACAGGTACCAGAGTATCGTACAAGTAACTTGTTTACCAAATTTTGTGAAATTTAGCCAATTAGTATTTTAGCTAGAATGTATACATGAAATTTTTGCGGGCCATTTCGTACAAAAAGGCAGGTTGTTCTTTTCCGATTAATACCAAAACCTAATTAGCACCAGGGTATCATACAAGTAACTTATTTACCAAATTTTGTGAAATTTGGTCAATTAGTATTTTAGCTAGAGTGGATAAATGAAAGTTTTACTGCCATTTCGCAAAAAAAAGGCGGGTTCTGTTTTCACGAATCGTATCCAAAACTAATCAGCTCCAGGGAGACATCCGTGTGACTTATCTACAAAATTTTATGAAATTCGGTCTATTAGTGTTTGAGTTAGAGTGGATACATACATTGCATAGACAGACAGATAGACAGACAGACAGCCACACAGACAGACACACAGACAGACACACAGACAGACATACAGACAGGCACACAGACCTCACGCCAAAAATAGTTTTTTCGTATTCTAGAGGTTTCGAAACGTGTAGGTCCATCGAAAACTCGAGTTGCGATTTTCGACATTATTCCAATACTTTCCCTATACATTACCATGTATTGCAGGGAAAGTAAAAAACAAGAAAGATCAACCATGCATAAAGCATTGGTTATGAAACACTTTCCAACGTCAATGCAATTTTATTTAAACATCACTAAAATGCGATATATTCCTCGGTAATGTTTTTAAAATTATTACAATACTACATTAATTTATTATGTTTGAAAACTTAAAACTTCATCGAAAAAAATGAACTTTATTCAAATGACGGCATTGAAATATACATTGCCTGGCACTCAATATAAAAGCAGCATTTCATTCATGAACTTTTTTCCATTCATTTCATTCATCACAACACTATAATAATTTATTTTATTTAAAAACTTAAAACCATGGAAGTACAAGTAATTTGACTCTATGCTTAAAATTTCATCGAAAAAACGTCTGCTTCTTTATGTAAAATCAATGAATGTTTCATTCATATCAGCGATATTGCAGACTCCAGGAGCTAAATAATTTTGCGATGCAGCAATTTTTATACACCTCATTCTACATCTTTTGGTGTTTACATTCTCCATAAGTGAGAATTAGGCTTCGTTGTAGAAATAATCAAGGTATGATGATCATTTAAATTCAAATATATTGTAATTGCGTTGTTTCAGTATGTAGATGCACAGAATTTAAGCAAAAATAAAGCGGTTTTAGGACGGATGCAACACTAAATATGAATTAAAAAGAACTTTAAAAATAACGATTTTAACACAAAATGGATGCCATATTTTATTTTGAAGTGGATCCCGTGATCTCTTCATACAATGGTCAGTCACGTGATCTTTTCCTATAAAGGGTGTAATTATTATTTTAATTTTAATTTAAAAACTACTGAATATATTTTGCTGAAATTTTTTTCGTTTATTTTATAGATAATTTGAATATTTCCTAAAACTTTCGAAGCAATTTGTGAATTTTAAACAACTGCCGTAAATTATTTGCGGCAGTTATCGTGCTAACGGACAGACAGACAGACAGACAGACAGACAGAATGAACAAAGTCATAAATGCTTTGCAACCATGTTGTAAAGTCTTAAAAACCGCATATTTGTATCTTTAAAATTGAGCGAGTTATATTTAATTGAAAATTGAACATTCTGAATGGGGTCCCTATATCAAATTAGAAATGTAAATTTGTGACATATCACAAAAAAGATTAAACTGGATGATAATACATAGGATACCCAACCGCGTATTGAGTACTATAGCTTTATATGATCTCTGTCTGTGTAATGTTTCATGTAGATGCATTTGTGATAAAAAATTTTGACACATATTAACGTATTTTTGATCTAAATAATTTCCATCTTCAATTTGTTCATGATCCCCATTTTCACTGATAAAACAGCCTTTCACATGGTACATAAAAGTGGCATAAGTCAGATTTTTTCCTTTATAATAATTCAGTTGATTTTAAAAATACAGATATGCGGTTCTCTTAACGATCTTGTTGCATTAAAAATAAAAATTTTCTGATTGACCAAATGTGTTATAGGGGATCGTATAAAAATTTAAAAAGTGTAACTTTTTGAAAATGAATGGAAGGACTCTTTACTTAACATAGTCTTATTTCCTACCTTACTTTTAACATTTTTGCAATTTACATTGCCCACTTATCTCCAACAGGTAAAGAATTAAAGCGCATTTCAATCTTTTTGGGACACCCTGTATAGTATGAAGTCCGTGTTTTTCGCCGTGTGTTACGCTGAACTCTGGGGGACGGTATTCCAGAAGTTCCGTGACGTGATTATCATGGCTTTCTTCTATGGACTTCTAACGACGTAGCGCATCTACGAATAACCTTATTAAAACTTTATACATGGTTAGCATATATTTTTATTCATACTTGTTTCATATTATATGCTTTTATATGTTCTTGTGACTTTAAGATCTTCTTGTGACTTGAAGTATCTCTACATCTGGAATTTATAATGGGTTTCTTCTATGGACTTCTAACGCAGTAGCGCATCTACGAATATCCTTTTTAAACTTTATACATGGTTAGAATATATATTTTATTCATACTTGTTTCATTTTATATGCTTTTATATGTTCTTGTGACTTTAAGGTCTTCATTTCGGGATTCCGTTTTTTCCCCTGGCATACTGTTGATTGTTGTTTCGGGCGTATAGTGGTTTCTGGGAGTGTTTCCTGGGATTAAAAGCATGCTTAAACCAGGAAAAGGGGTCGCAATCCCCCTTGACCTCTCTACAACCCCGTAAACACAGAACTTCTAATTGTAATATTCCATTTTCAATTTCATTTTTTCATATTATATATAGATAAATATATAATATATATATATAATATATATATATAATATATATATAAGTGGCTCAAATATCTCGACTTCAGACATTGGAAATATGAATAATTTTAGTAATCTTATATCTCAAGGCCGTAATGGTTATAATCCAATCAAAAATTTATTCCAGTTCATTAATTTAATTTATAATTTTTATCCATTTCTTTATTACTAAAATCGCATAAATTAAATTAATATCGTCTGAGCACAAACACATCTGGTTTAATTCTGCTTCTAAGTCCTCGTTAAGAAATATGTGGTAAATTATTAAGTACTTAATCTCAAGTTAATGATTTCTCTAAACTAAATGAATAAAATTTATGATTTTTGTAGTTTCACCAAATTTGATTACATCTTTATTTTTGTGCGCTGTACTTTTCAACGCAAAATATGTAAATTTTAAAAGACTAGAAATTTTAATTTGACTTTGGATAAAACATATCCAATTATATTTGGTGATTATTCCATAGATATATTGAGCGCTGATTAGTCATTGCAGACTATCGATTAAAAAAGGATATATTTAAAGTTAAATTTATTTTATCCAAAATAAATAAATCGAGGTAAATCAGTATTATTTTAATGGTAGATTAAGAAATAAGTAAATTGATTTCAATGAAATATTTTGTTAAATTTGAGTTAATAGAAATATATCTCACATAATACAAAAAATATGTATTTGTGTATGCGTGTGTGTTTATTTGTGTTGTCTGTACCGAAAAATTGAAGCTTCAAACAGCCGCGAAATGTGGTACCAGGATACTTCATGTCCCGGAATAGTATATTTCGGAGAGCTTATTTTAAAATTAAAATTTATTTAAAAGTTATAAACTTAAAAAGTCAAAATTCGGTCGAATTTTTTCTATTTTTGAATCCAGATCGAGCAGACGATTTTGATGGAAAGCAAACATTTTTTTCTCTGATGTTCTTTGAACAATGTCTCAGACTTCTGATGTAGACAGTTAAGTGCTATAAAATTTGTGATTTTTGAATTTCTTGAATTTTAAAGATAAATTTTTAAGTTTTGAAATATAGAAATATTTCGATATTATAAGTCCGTTTTGAGAATTTTGCTTAAATAGTATCTAAACTTTTGAAAATAATGTAAAACATTTTATTTTTACTATGGGCTACAAAATCAATTTATTCCAACTGACCAGAAGAACTTATTTTCTTTTTAGATCAGCTCTGTGAACTTTAATCACCAGAAAATGGTGGGACACAAAGTAGATGATAAAATGCGAGAATCAAGTTCTTACGCTACAACATTTTGAAAACGAAAACTATACCAAAAAACTAAAATCTAACTTTTCTAATTTAAATAATTTTCTTTTTTTTTTGCGATTTCAAACATTTTTATCACGCTTCTTTAGAACGTATCTTGGTATAGTTGTTGTACAAATGGTATAGTTGTATAGGGGAAAAATGCTAGCGGGAATGATTTAAGTTCTAAATATTGTATTGAGTGGCGTTATCTGTTGAATTGCCGTAAATGTTTAGTCAAGACAGGAGACTTGGCCGACTTCAAATATGTCTTTTGGAATTCGAACAAAGAAACCTCACAAATATATTAATCAACGCATTAATATGAAAAAAAGCACACTAATCCCATTTGAGAAACTTTTAAATAAATTAAAGTTAGCATTATTGGGTACTTGGCAGGGTTTGATTAAGCCAAAGTGGGGCCTACAGCTTGGTGTTAATTTAGGGCCTCCATACTGTCACGGCATATCAAATACATGCAAAGCATCAACATAGCCTCAGTAGTCCCTATGTATGTGTAATAAACTTCCATACCTGTTACTTCAAAGCAATATACGTATAATATTTAAAACTATAAAAATATTTCATAATTTAAAATATCAATAATTATTACCGGTGTTAAATTAATTAAAAATCTGATGTGGGCAATAAACGCCTTTTTTTATATAATGAATTTACTACTTTTACAGTTAATAAAAATGTTATTCTTAGAAACTTATATTCTTTCCAAGATATTGAATTTTCTTTAATTAGTCGTCATTTTCATTGATTTAGCGTCATTTTTATCTATTTGGCGAGATTTTTGTCAATTTGGCAACATTTAAAATGTCGTCAAGTTGGCGACAATCCGCCAAATTCGTTTCCAAAATCTCGCCAAGCGTTATGGACGGAGAAATAGGGTTATACTTTTAGATATTCTTATAGCAGATAAATGACTATTGGCGTTCAAATACAAAATTATTACTCAAGTTATCTTTTCTGATGTATGGAACGAGCTAGATCCAGGAGAATGATGTCACCCAATTTATCACAGGATATTACATATGAAAAGTGAATATGTTTCTCAACAGTAAATACATTTTTTTTAATTTGTGAGATTTTTTGATACATTTTTTTGAAAATGTGCAATATCTCGAGAACAGTTCATGCTAGCGTTCTAAAGTTTATGTCAATCGTTTTCTAAGGAAACATTACATAAGATATGTGTATTTGCGTAACTTTATTAATGGTTTTTATTTTTTGATGATTTTTTCAAAATTTCACTCAAAAATTTAGGAGGGTTCTGAACATCCGATTGCGAATAAAAACAATAGGTTTCCAGTATTTACGGATTGTGATTTTTGTACTAAATTTCATTCGAATCGCTCCATTTATTCGTGAGATATCGTCTCCACAGACTCACTGACACACACACACACACACACACACACACCCATACTTTCACACACACACACACACAGACATCACCTCAAAAATGTTTGATTCGTGATCAGGGATGCTTGAAACGTGCTGTCCCGCCGAAAACTCGAATTCGAATTTTCAACCCCGTCACAATACTTTCCTTATACATTATGCATATAAGGAAAGTAAAAATTATTTCTACTTAAAAATTTTATCACATGCAAAATTTAGTGGCCACTTAAAATTTATGGGCCCGGATGCCCGTGCGTTAATCTGGCCCTAGTACTTTGTCCTTCCTCATGTTTCCGCCTTCTCTATGTTCTTTAGGATTCTGAATACTACCCGTACTTTTCAGGGGAAGATGAAAGAGCTTTATTTAATAATTGCACATTCGATTTTTTTAACATAAAATTTATTAGTTTTTGCTTTCTTTATATACATAGTATAATGTGTAAGGAAAGTATTGTGACGGTGTTGAAAATTCGAATTCGAGTTTTTGACGGGAAAGCACGTTTCAAGCATCCCTGATCACGAATCGAACATTTTTGAGGTCATGTCTGTGTCTGTTTCTGTGTGTGTGTGTGTCAGTGAGTCTTTGGGAAGGATATCTCACGAACGAATGGAGCGATTTGAATGACATTTGGTACAAAAATTACAATCCGTGCATACTGGAAGCCTTTTGTTTCTAAACACAATCGAATGTTCAGAACTCCCCCTTAAATTTTCGAGTAAAATTTTGAAAAAATCATCAAAAAATCAAAACCTTTAATAAAGTTACTCAAATAGACATTTCGTATGTAATTTTTCCTTAGAAAACGATTGACATAAACTTTAGAACGTTAGCATGAACCGTTCTCGAGATATTGCACATTTTTCAAATAAATGTATAAAAAAAAATCCCATAAATTAAAAAAAATATATTAACTCTTGAGAAACATGTTCACTTTTCATATGTAATATCCTGCGATAAATTGGGTGACATCATTCTCGTGGATCTAGCTCGTTCCATTCATAAGAAAAGATACTTTTGTATTTGAACGCCAATAGTCATTTATCTGCTATAAGAATAACTTATTTCTCCATCCATAACGCTTGACGAGATTTTAGCGACTAATTTGGTGGAATATCGCCAACTTGGCGAATTTTTAAATGCTGCCAAATTAACGAAAATCTCGCCAAATGGATAAAAATGATGCTAAATCTATGAAAATGACGACTAATTGACGAAAATTCAATATCTTTGAAAGAATATATGTATCTACTATAAGAATAATATATTTTCTTTGCTGTAAAAGTAGTAAATTCATTTGCATTATATAAAGAAAATCATGTGCTGCCCAGATCAGATTTTTTAAAACGTGAGGATGAAAGTTTGAGTCCGAACAAAATCAAACATTTGAGTTCGGATTGCCAAGTCTAGTTATACAGAACTCATGTCGGGGGGCTCGTTATAAGGGGCTTAGAGCATCTATTTCCCGGCTGACAGTCTGGTAATCCGGCGGCAATTCGGATTAAATCCGGATGTATGGCAGGCCGCAAACTTGCTGATCTGTATCTGTATTATTCACGTAACGAAAGCTTATTTAGGATCCGGAAAAAAACTCTGAGTAATTCTTTCCAGTAAAAATTAAAATGTGTGAATTAAATTTTCGAAATACTCAAGATGGGAAAGCCACTACAAATAGGACCACGGACCACTGGTTAGGCATGTATGTATTAAAAATTGCTATAGAAGATGGAAGTAACATATTTTATAATTATAACACGCGTTAGAATCTACGGACTAAAAATATGCGTAAAAATACGCAAAAAAAAAATGGATTTACGTCCGGACAAGAATAAAAGTTCTAGTTCGGAGTGCCAAGTCTGGAAATCCGGACTAAATCCGGACGTATGGCAAACTTTTTAATCTGTATCTGTATTATTCACGAAACAGAATCTTATATTGGACCCGGACAGCGCTTAGTAATTCGTTCTAGTAAAAAACAAGAAAGATCAATCATGCTTAAAGCATTGATTATGAAACACTTTCCAACTTCAATGCAATTTTATCTAAACATCTCTAAAACGCAATACATTCCTCGGTAATATTTAAAAACTTATCACAATACTACATTAATTTATTATATTTGAAAACTTAAACTTTCATCGAAAAAAATGAACTGCATTCAAATGACGGCATTGAAATATAAATTGCCTGGTTTAAACATCTCTAAAATGCGATATATTCCTCGGTAATATTTTTAAAATTATCATAATACATACTACAATAATTTAGTTGAAACTTCATCGCAAACAACTGACATTCATTCAAATGACGTCATAGAAAAAATAACACGCCTGGCTCTCTCTATAAAATCAGCATTTCATTCATAACATTTTCCTATTCATTTCATTCATCACAGTACTAAAATAATTTATTTAAAAACTTAAGAACATGGAGCTACAACTAATTAAACTCTATGCATAAAACGAAAAAAATCGTCCTCTCTGTAAAGTCAATGAATATATCATTCATATCAGCTATGCAGACTGCATGAGCTAAATAATTTTGCGTTAAAGAAATACAGCAATTCTTATGCAACTCATCCTACATATTTTGCTGTTTACATTTTACATAAATGAGAAATAGGCTTCGCTGTAGAAATAATCAAATTTGGATGATCATTTAAACTCAAATATATTGTAATAATTGTTTCAAGTATAGTAGTTTCAAGTTTGTATGTAGATGCACAGAATTTAAGAAAAATAAAGCGGTTTTAGGACGGATACAACACTCAATATGAATTAGAAAGAACTTTAAAAATCACGATTTTGAGACAAGATGGATGCCATATTTCATTTTGAAGTGGGTCACGTGATCTTTTCATATCATGGTCACGTGATCACTTCACATAAGAGGCGTAATTATTATTTTAATTTTTATTTAAAAAACTACTGAATATATTTTGCTGAAATTTTTTTATATATTTTATGGAATAATTTGAATATTACCTAAAATTTTCGAAGCAATTTGTGAATTTTAAATCCGCTGAAAAAATGTTTGAAAAATTAGGTCCCATAGGGTTCAATGTATTTCATTCCTTCAACCCAGGTTCAATCCAAAACTAATTGGGTTATATTATTCATTTATATTCCCATATGTCCTACAGACCCCATCTGAACAACATACTAAAATTTCACTTTGATTAAGGTATTTTTACGGCAGTTATCTTGCTAACGGACAGACAGACAGGCAGAGAGACAGACAAAATGAACAAAGGCATAAACACTTTTCAACATTTTTGTAAAGTGTTAATAAAAATGAATTGAAATTTTGTAATGATGGGAAAGCCACGACAAATGTCACCACTGACCATTGGCTAGGCATGTATGTTTTAAACTCTGCTATAGAAAATGGAAGTAAAATGGTTTTTAACACTTTACAACTATAGTTGAAAAGTGTTTATGACTTTCTTCATTCTGCCTGTCTGTCTGTCTGTCTGTCTGTCTGTCTGTCTGTCCGTTAGCACGATAACTGCCGTAAAAATGTCTTATTCAAAATGAAATTTCAGTATGTTGTTCAGATTGTCTGTGAGACCTATGGGAATATAAATGAATAATATCACCTAATTGGTTTTGGATTGAACCCGGGTTGAAAAAATGAAATACATTGAACCCTATGGGACCTAATTCTTCAAACATTTTTTAAGCGGATTTAAAATTCACAAATTGCTTCGAAAGTTTTAAAAAATATTCAAATTATCCCATAAAATAAATTAAAAAAAAATTCGGCAAAATATATTCAGTAGTTTTTACTTTCCTTATATACATAATGTATAAGGAAAGTATTGTGACGAGGTCGAAAATTCGAATTCGAGTTTTCGACGGGAGAGCACGTTTCAAGTACCCCTGATCACGAATCAAACATTTTTGGAGTGATGTCTGTGTGTGTGTGTGTGTGTGTGTCAGTGAGTCTGTGGAGACGATAACTGACGAACGAATGGACCGATTCGAATGAAATTTGGTACAAAAATAACAATTCGTAAACACTGCAAGCCTATTGTTTTTATACGCAATCGAATGTTCAGAACCCCCCTAAATTTTCGAATGAAATTTTGAAAAAATCGTCAAAAAATTAAAACCGCTAATAAAGTTGTGCAAATAGACATTTCTTATGTAATTTTTACTTAGAAAACGATTGACATAAATTTTAGAATACTAATATGAACCGTTCTCGAGATATTGTACATTTTTCAAAAAAAAATTACCAAAGAGTCATATAAAATAAAAAAAATATTTCCTATTGAGAAATATGTTCACTTTTCATATGTAATACCATGCGCTAAATTGGGTGACATCATTTGTGTGGATCTAGCTCGTTCCATTCATGAAAAAAGATACTTTAAGTAATACTTTTGTATTTGAACACCAATAGTTATTTATCTGCTGTAAGAATAACTTATTTCTTCGTCCATAACGCTTGGCGAGATTTTGGCGACGAATTTGGCGGAATGTCACCAACTTGGCGACTTTTTGAAATGCTGCCAAATTAACAAAAATCTCGTCAAATTGATAAAAATGACGCTAAATCAATGAAAATGACGTCTAATTGAAGATAATTCAATATCATGGAAGGAATATAAGTATCTACTATAAGAATAACGTTTTTTTTAGTTGTAAAAGTAGTAAATTCATTGCATTATATAAGGAAAGTCATGTGTTGCCCACATCAGATTTTTTAAATAAAAATTAAAATAATAATTACACCTTTTATATGAAGAGATCACCTGACCCACTTCAAAATAAAATATGACACCCATCTTGTGTCAAAATAGTGGTATTTAAAGTTCTTTTTAATTCATATTTAGTGTTGTATTCGTCCTAAAACTGCTTTATTTTTGTTTAAATTCTGTGCATCTACATACTCAAACACCGCAATTACAATATATTTGAGGTTAAATGACCATCCAACTTTGATTATTTCTACAAGGAAGCCTAATTTTCACTTATGGAGAATGTAAATACCAAAAGTTCTAGATTGACTTGTATAAGACATGCTGCATTTCTTTAACACAAAATTATTTAGCTCATGGGGTCTGCAATATAGCTGATATGAATGAAATATTTATTGATTTTACACAGAAAAGCAGACGATTTTTTCGCTGAAGTGTTAAGCATAGAGTTTAATTACTTGTACCTCCATGGGCTTAAGTTTTTAAATAAAATAAATTATTATAGTATTGTGATGAATGAAATGAATGGACAAAAAGTTTGTGAAGGAAATGGTGCTTTTATAGAGAGAGAGCCAGGCGTGTTATATTTCGATGACGTCATTTGAATAAATTTCACTTGTTTTCGCTGAAGTTTTTGAATATAATGCATTATTGTAGTATTATGATAATTTAAAAAATATTACCGAGGAATGTATCGCAGTGTAGATATGTTTAAACCTGGCAATTTATATTTCAATGCCATCATTTGTATTATGTTCAATTTTTTCGATGAAGTTTTAAGTTTTCAAATATAATAAATTAATGTAGTATTAAGATAATTATTAAAATATTACCAAGGAATTTATTGCATTTTAGAGATGTTTGAGTAAAATTGCATTGAAGTTGGAAAGTGGTTCATAATCAATGCTTTGTGCTTGATTGATCTTTCTTGTTAATTCATAGCACACGTTAGAATGTACTCGCTAAAAATATGGGTAAAAATACTCAAAAAAATTTTGATGTGGGCAACACATGACTTTCCTTATATAATGTAATGAATTTACTACTGTTATAGTAAAAAAAATAGGTTTTTCTTATAGTAGATACTAATATTCTTTCCAAGATATTGAATTTTCGCCAATTAGTGGTCATTTTCATTGATTTAGCGTCATTTTTATCCATTTGGCGAGATTTTCTTTAATTTGGCAGCATTTCAAAAAGTCGCCAAGTTGGCGACATTCCGCCAATTTTGTCGCCAAAATCTCGCCAAGCGTTATGGACGAAAAAATAAGTTATTCTTACAGCAGATAAATGATTATTGGCGTTCAAATACAAAAGTATTACTCAAAGTATCTTTTTTCATGAATGGAACAAGCTAGATCTACGAGAATGATGTCACCCAATTTATCGCATGGTATTACATATGAAAAGTGAACATGTTTCTCAACAAGATTTTTTTTCAATTTTATATGACTTTTTGATATTTTTTTTAAAAATGTGCAATATCTCGAGAACGGTTCATGTTAGCGTTCTAAAATTTATGTCAATCGTTTTCTAATAAAAAATTACATAAGAAATGTCTATTTGCGTAACTTTATTAGTGGTTTTGATTTTTTGACGATTTTTTCAAATTTTCATTCGAAAATTTAGGGAGGTTCTGGACATTCGATTGCGTATAAAAACAATAGGCTTCCAGTGTTCACGGATTGTGATTTTTGTACCAAATTTGGTTCGAATCGGTCCATTCGTTCGTCAGTTATCGTCTCCACAGACCCACTGACACACACACACACACACACACACACACACATACTTTCACACACACACACACACACACACACAGACATCACTTCAAAAATGTTTGATTCGTGATCAGGGATTCTTGAAACGTGCTCTCCCGTCGAAAACTCGAATTCGAATTTTCGACCCCGTCACAATACTTTCCTTATACATTATGTATATAAGGAAAGTAAAAATCTGATGTGGGCAACACATGACTTTCCTTATATAATGTAATGAATTTACTACTTTTACAGTAAAAAAATAGGTTTTTCTTATAGTAGATACTAATATTCTTTCCAAGATATTGAATTTTCGACAAATAGTCGTCATTTTCATTGATTTAGCGTCATTTTTATCCATTTGGCGAGATTTTCGTTAATTTGGCAACATTTCAAAAAGTCGCCAAGTTGACGACATTCCGCCAAATTTGTCGCCAAAATTTCGCCAAGCGTTATGGACTAAGAAATAAGTTGTTCTTACAACAGAAAAATGACTATTGGCGTTCAAATACAAAAGTATTACTCAAAGTATTTTTTTCATGAATGGAACGAGCTAGATCTACGAGAATGTCACCCAATTTATCGCATGGTATTACATATGAAAAGTGAACATGTTTCTCAATAGGAAATATTTTTTTTTCATTTTATATGACTTTTTAATAATTTTTTTCAAAAATGTGCAATATCTCGAGAACGGTTCATGTTAGTGTTCTAAAATTTAGATCAATCGTTTTCTAATGAAAAATTACATAAGAAATGTCTATTTGCGTAACTTTACTAGAGGTTTTGATTTTTTGACGATTTTCTCAAAACTTTATTCGAATATTTAGGGGAGTTCTGAACATTCGATTGCATTTAAAAACAATAGGCTTCCAGTGTTTGTACCAAATTTGGTTTGTGATTTTTGTACCAAATTTGGTTCGAATCGGTCCATTCGTTCGTCAGTTATCGTCTCCACAGACTCACTGACACACACATACACATACTTTCACACACACACACACACACACACACACACACACACACACACACACACACATACACACACACAGACATCACTTCAAAAATGTTTGATTCGTGATGAGGGATGCTTGAAACGTGCTCTCCCGTCGAAAACTCGATTTCGAATTTTCGACCCCGTCACAATACTTTCCTTATACATTATGTATATAAGGAAAGTAAAAATGGATTTACATCCGAACAAGAATAAAAGTTTGAGTTCGTATTGTCAAGTCTGGCAATCCGGATTAAACCCGGACGTACGGCCAGCTTCTAAAGCTGTATCTGTATTATTCATATAACGGAAGCTTATTTAGGACCCGGACCACGCCGTGTAATTCGTTATAGTAAAAAATGAAAATTAATTCAAAATTTAAAATATTCAAAATGGGAAAGCCACGATAAATGTCATCATGAACCATGTTAGCCATATATGTTTTAAGCCTTGCTATAGAAGATGGAAGTAAAATATTTTATAATTCATATCATACGTTAGAATCCATCTACACACTAAAAAAGTCTGTCAATCCGAAATACTCAAAATTGGAAAGCCACAACAAATGGAACCACAGACCACTGGTGAGGTATGTGTGGTTTAAACGCTAGTATAGAAGATGGAAGTAAAACATTTGATAATTCATAACACGCATTAGAATCGACACACTAAAAAATGTTAGTTGCTCAAGTCCCCTGGATGAGTCGGACGGCCTGGGTCTTCCACACTAAAAAATGTGGTAAAACTACACAAATTTGGATTTGCCGTCAGGAAAAGAACACTTTTAAACAGATAATTATTCAGTTCCACATTTAAAAAGTTAACTATATCTAGATGAATGTGTTATTGTTCTATTTTATAAGAGAATTGCACAGAATAATGGGCATCTTTCATTTTAAGCTGAAAAGATCGTTTTAAACAGGTCATTTTACGCACTTGGTTACTTGCTACCCATTTGCTTAACTGCTTAAAGGGCTTCATGGAGGACCCATTTAAGCTGTGAAACAAGTTTGTAGAATTAACATATCAGGTTACCTTCTTAATACTCTACAACGTAGTTGAAAAGTGCTTATGACTTTGTTCATTCTGTCTGTCCGATCCTACGCTAACTGTCGTAAAAATGACTTTATCAAAATGAAATTTTACTATATTGTTGAGACAGTCTGTGGGACATACGGGAATGTAAATGAATAATATCACCTAAATAGTTTTGGGTGAAAACCCGGGTTGAAAAAGTGAACTATATTGAACTCTATGGGACATACTTTTTCAAACATTTCTAAGCGAAGTTAAAATTCACGATTTGCTTCGAAAATTTTAGGAAATATTCAAATTATCGCATAAAATACATAAAAAAACTTCAGCAAAATATGTTCGGTTGTTTTTTAAATATAAATTAAAATACTAATTACACCCCAAAAATATGAAGAGATCACGTGACCCACTTCAAAATAAAATATGGCATTCATCTTTTTTTTCCTAGTGTAAAAATCGTGATTTTAAAAGTTCTTTTAAATTTATATTAGTGTTGCATCGTTTCTAAAACCGCTTTATTTATGCGTTTTTTCTGTGCATTTATATTCTGTGCCAACGCAATTACAACATTTTTGAGTTTAAATGATCATCAAACTTATTTCTACAACGAAGCTTAATTTTCATGGATGCAGAATGTAAGCAAGTGATTGTAAGATGAGTTGTATAAGAATTGCTGAATTATTTTCATTCAAAATGATTTAATGCTGAGTCTGGAAAGAAAGTGATATGAATAAAATATTCATAGTTTTTACATAGAGGGCCAGATGATTTATATTTCGATGACGTCATTTGAATAACGTTCATTTTTTTGGATGACGTTTTAAGTTTTCAAATATAATAAATTATTGCAGTACTGTGATAATCTTAAATAATAAAAGACAATGTCTGTGTGTCTTATACACTATAGGTTCAGCGATCGCGCGTCAGAGAGCTACGAAATTTGGCAATCGGAGACCCGGGGGTGGGTGGGAAGGGGACACGTCAAAACCGATTTTTAAAATTTTAATTATTTTTTTTGTTATTTAATGTTTTATGCGATTTTGACTGTTTTTTTTTCCCTTTTTGCCCTTTTTTCTCTACCATGCAGACGTCGTAGAAAAAAAAAAACAAATCACATGACCGGAAAGAGCAGACAATTGCGAGTAAAAATATATCAATTTCAAATCTCAAAGACAAATTTTAATATTTTTTAAAGATTTTAAAACAAAAGTCACTTTCGGCTAAAAAAACCGAACTTTCGTTTTTAAATCCTCGCATCCAAAAAAGTATCGATAGTTTCGACTAATAATTTATATTTTTATAAAGCTCAAAGATCAGGGATTCTTACAAGCCCAATCTGGTCAAGAAGTAATTATAAATAGCCACAGGATTCCGATTTTAATGAGCTAATGTTCTTGACGACTTCACGCCGAAGAGTTCCCACTTCCCACTTACCCTGCGTGCGCAGCCGGTGACGTCACTCTGTTTCCATGGAGATCTTGCATCGGGTTACGAGAAAAAGTTGAATATTTTTGGGTTTTATTTTTGTTTGAATGCTTTTGTGAAGCGCGTCGCTATTTTGGATGTTTGATGTATAGAATGGAACTTATTTCAGGGAAATTTCGGGAGATGGTAAATTGGTCTAGAAAAGGCGTTTATTTTTTTGCTTGAAAATTTTTGCTAACGATCGTGCATCGGGTTAGAAAATTAAGTGATATTTTAAATGATGGAATTAAGAGCTTAGCATATGGCCATTATAAAATTTAAATGATTGAATTATGGTGGATTGATGGACTTTTTAAATGCATATTTTAATTTATGGATATTTTAAATGATGGAACGATGGAATGAGGATGATGGAATTAAGAGCTTCTGCGACCCAGACTGTGCTCCTTGCCAACAGGGCTTAAAGGGTTTTGCTGAACGGTCGGGAAAAAGTGTGATCTCGTCACCCCCAGGAGCCCATCACCTCCAACATTTATTATATTTTTCCTTCCAAAAACCAGCCAAGAGGGTTACAGTGACAGATACAAGTCAACTGCATCACTTAGCGGGAAAGAACAACAAAAGAACAAGTACGTTCTCTATAAGTTAGCGAGAAAAGGTAAACAAAATGATGATGATGATGAGGAGGAGGAGGACTTCCAACGTCCAAGAAACAATAAACTAATTGTTTGAAACTCCCTTGCAGGGACCAAACGTGGATTATATATGGGTTATATACAATATTTACAGGCATTGAAACATGTTTACAATTTTATCATTTTTCGTTATATTTACAAATAATACAAACATTCCAATTATTCTTGTTTGTATATTTAAAAATATTACACTTAACGTTGTAATTACAATTTAGTAGAGTTTTACTGTTGTTGTTAATTATAATTATTAAAAATATATATAAACACTACACAGCAGTTTAGAAGATTTTATACAGTTGAATTAACACATTATGCACTATATATAATATTTACAATAATTACAGTATTTACAGTATTTACAACAATTTCAATTCTACGACATCTACAATGACATTATTATACATCTATAAAGTATTTATAATATTGACGATACTACCATGACTACAATTATTTACAATATTTACTTTGACAGTCCATGACCCAAGTATACAACCGTATAATATAAGATTTTCAAAAATTTCCAAGTTACCTCAATTGTTTGTATAATGTTATTTAGGATTTTAATCATCATTTAAATTTAATTTTTTTTTACTCATTTCATTTACTATTTATATGTATTAGTTACCCCGTAGAAGGGACATTAATCAATTAAAAGATGCGTAACTGGGGGGTATATAAGTAAACACCGGATTCATGATAAAGCTGTAATAAATTCAAGAACCAGGAAAGTTTATTTAACTGTTTAATATTTCAATTAACCAAGGATCAAACATGAAAAAGGTTGTGCAGAATTAAAAAGGAGATGAATTCCCTAAGACGGAAGAATTAAGAGCTTAGTATATGGTCGTTATAATATTTAAATTAGCGCCCGGGAATTGCACTCGGTAGGCCCGGGTTCGATTCCCACCATTGCCAAAACTGCCGCCGTGTTCACGAGGAGTACGATCACGTTAAGCATGTGGGTCCGTAACTCTTTCCTAGAAGTTGGTGGTAGAGGAAGGAGGGTACGGTCCCTGTGGATGCCTCCTTTACTGGGTTCTGGTCTAAATTCAGTGGCACTTCCTGGCCGTCCAAATAGTTATCTTACACCTTTCTTGTAGGTTGTGCAAGCGAGTTTGCTTAGGTCAGAATTTTCAAGGGTAGCGAACAGGCTGGTCGCCGAAGGCGGCTAGTTTAAAATATATCAGCGATAAATGTATCGCATTTTAGAGATGTTTAAATATTATTATATTTTAGTTGGAAAATGTTTCGTAATCAAAGCTTTATACATGATTGATCTTTCTAATTTCCTGTTTAATACGGTCCTTTAAGTGTAAAATAAAATATACCCATTATTTCGTGCAATTTTCATATAAATAAACAAAATCAAACATTTATACTCATATGGTTGCCTGTTTAACTGTATAACCTGAAATTTACCTGTTTAAAATTGTCATTTTAGTGGCAGTTAACCCAGATTTTATGTTTTTATCTAGATGTTTTTACCCAGATTTTATGTTTTTACCATTTTGCTTAGTGTACTTAGTGGTATAGCACACTTTGCTGAGTGGTATAGCATTTCATTGGATTGAATGAGATGATAAACGCAGTGACGTCACTACAACGTCATAGTGCCAGATATGATGCCAAAGGGTCATGTTTGGAAAATGTCACATCTCCAGTAAAGTTTTATTTATTTTCTCCGCGAGGAAGTGTTTACATAAAAATGTCACCCTCAGCGTCTCGATTTATTGTCCGGTAATAAAAAAAAATGGGGTCGAGCCTGTGATATGTCAGAATTGTTAGGATATGGAGGCAAAAAGATATGCTAATATCGTATACATAATGTACTATGATTTTGTTCAGTTTTGTGTAACTTTCATCAAATATGTATGTATGTATGAATAAAATTTGGATTTGATACATGATATTGCATGTCAAAAGTATTTACGTATTAGAGAAAAAAATACTCATATCACAAATAACAGAAAAAGTGAAGGAGATAATAAATGCCAAATGTATACTGAATAGCATCGAATTTGCGCATAATAAGTGTAACACGCATATAGCGAAGTCGCGAGGGACAGTAAAAATATTTGTTATAACCAATAATCGCAATAACCGGGGAAAAAAGTTTAGGTATGATATTAAAAAATATGACTTACCTTCATATTATATAATAATAGATAATAATAATAGTAATAATAATAACAATAAATTTTTTGCCACAGAATAGGAGCAATTTCAATATCGTAAGTGAATGTATAACGGTTGCACAAGAGAGTGCGGAAAAAGTCCCTTTAAATGAGCCAGACAATTTAGCAACACGCTAGCACAAAATCAGTAGTCAAAATCTACAACAAAACAGTAGTAGCGTCCTCAGCTTTTCTAAGGCCCCAAACGAACTTTCATAAAAAGGCCCCATCTGAACAATAAATACAGTAGAGCGTTACACATCCGAAAATTGGTAATCTGAAAAATCGATTATCCGACAGCTTAATTATGTTGTTTTTACAAGTTCAAATAATAATAATAATAATAATATACGGATTCGTTAAACTAACATATGCGGTAGTCTTTTTACTTTAGGTTATGGAATAGAATTTTCGGTCCCCCATGTCAACAATATTTTGGAGGTCTTTGTATGATATAATACACCTCCGGTTTTTCGAAACTACCTTATCCCAATGGATAATCCGACCCTTGTTATATAACAAAGAGCACCATTGGAATTATAGTATCATAATCTCAATATGCTCAAGCTCAACTATAATCCGATAAACAGGTTATAGCCAAAACGTTGTAAAAAACACTAAACTGCTACACAAATGCCTAAGAATAAAACGCATAATTATATAAAAAGCCAAGAAAACGTTGGATTAGGTATAATGCACTAATGAAAATTAGGTATAATGCACTAATGTCTGAAATGAATGATATTTGGTATAATGCACTAATGTCTGAAATGAATGAAATTAGGTATAATGCACTAATGTCTTAAAAAGAAATATAAGATAAGTCCAATAAAATTAATGTACAAAATTTTAAGGCCCTCTACAAATGTGAGGCTCCAAGTGGTCGCTTTTACTGCTTGGTTCCTGCAAAACAGACTAGAAACAAATTGTAGGAATACAAGTAGAAAAAGAAACAATAGATTAGCAAAACGATCAAACTGTACAAGAAAATAATTTTAAGTACTTCTTAAAACCATCTTTGTTGGTCATTGAATTTATGAAAAGTGGAAAAGAATTCCATAATCTTAATACAGTAAAATTAATATTTAGATGTACGTTTTTTGTGCAAGGAGGTAAAAGTTGATTTCTATTTTACTTTCCTTGCAATACATGGTAATGTATAGGAAAAGTATTGGAATCATATTTTACTTTCCTTGCAATACATGGTAATGTATAGGGAAAGTATTGGAATCATATTTTACTGTCTTTGCAATACATGGTAATGTATAATGAAAGTATTGGAATCATACCCAAAATCACAACTCGAGTTTTAGATGGATCTATACGTTTCGCGACCTCTAGAATACGAAAAACCTATTTTTAGCGTGACTTATGTGTGTGTGTGTCTGTCTGTGTGTGCAACGTATGTATCCACTCTAACTAAAAAACTAATGGACCGAATTTCATAAAATTTTGTTTGTAAGTCACTTGGGTGAGATCCTGGTGCTGATTAGTTTTTGATAGGATTCGTAAAAACAGAATCCGCCTTATTTTGCGAAATGGTCCGTAAAAATTTCATGTATCCACTCTAGCTAAAATACTAATTGACTAAATTTCACAAAATTTGGTAGATAAGTTACATGGGGGATACTCTAGTGTTGATTAGATTTGGTACGATTCGGAAAAAAAGAAGTTGCCTTTTTTTACGAAATGACCCGCAAAAATTTCATGTATCCACCCTAGCTAAAATACTAATTGACCACATTTCACAAAATTAGTATTTTAGCTTACTTGTGGGCCACTCTGTTGCTGATTCGATTTTGGTAGGATT
Organism: Amaurobius ferox; assembly: GCA_951213105.1. Lineage (NCBI taxonomy): Eukaryota > Metazoa > Arthropoda > Arachnida > Araneae > Amaurobiidae > Amaurobius > Amaurobius ferox. Next base: position 81,575,864 of record OX578154.1, on the reverse strand, counting down.
CGGAAAAAAAAATCCTGCCTTTTTTTACGAAATGGCCCGCAATAATCGCCAAAATCTTAAAAAAAAAAAAAAAAAAAAAAAAAAAAAAAAAAAAAACTACGTATGCTGAAATGTATCAGTTAAATTCTTGTTTTATACGCAATTTTTGACGAGGAAAAGAATATAACACAATCCATTATACTTTAGGACTAACCGTTCTCAAGATATTTGAGATTTCTTGCATTTTTGTTACGTCGCTATCGAAAAAATGTCCAATTACCAAATAAAAACGAAAATTGAATTAAAAATGCCAATTTAGTGTTATTTGGTGCAATTAAACTCAATCTAATGAATTATTAAAGACATAAGAATTTGAGTCTGCAGGGAAAGTCATGGGCTGCTCACATCAGATTTTTTAGTATTATAATTATGACGTTAAAATTTGTAAAAAAGATACTACTATGGTGATTATAATGGATGTGCTGAAACGAAGCCAGATGTTAGTGAAAAATGCTAGTGGCCGGCCGAATTTAAAAGCGAGAACAAATTTAATGGTGATGCATGTTCAAATCAAAGGAGAGATATATACTTATTTTGTAATGGACTAATGTGCAGGGCGTCCCGAAAAAGACTCCCGAACCTTAAAGATTAATGTCTCGGTAACAGATAAAAGGGTGAAATAAAGTGTATGTGTATTGGACAGTCAGTAAAATTTACATACTGTGGTAAATAGTTGAAACTTTTGCCAATGTCAATTCAGTTTCCACGCTTCCTGTCCTTTCGAGTTTTTGCACAAATATTAAATATCTTTCCCACCCGGACCTTTCGATACTTGAAATCTACGCCTTGTTTCCGTCGGGCTGCGATTGAACCAGTGGTATTCGAGCACAATGAAAATCATTTGCTGCAACGAATACAACTCTTTCCAATATTTCTGTTCACCTCGTTTACTGCACAAAATATTCTTTCATGTTTCGACAGTGGAACACAAAGAACATTAAATGAACTGCTGAACACACCACAATTTAAAGGAAATTTAAACACCGCCTGCAGCGCCATCTATTTGCAAAATTTTGAACTATTTTTTGAAAACCACCATATGTAAATTTTACTGGTTGTCCAATAAACATACCTCTTATTTCAACTTTTTATCTGTAACCGTTTCCGAGATATTCATCTTCAAAGTTCGGGAGTCCTTTTTGGGAAACCTTGTATATGTTTTAAGTATTAGATACGTACTTAAAATTTGTATATCTGATACATAAAGTAATGTAACTAATGTAATATTTCTTTAAGTCTAAATATATCCACGCTTATGACCAGTAATTAGTAAATATATCAAGGTATAATGGTTATGGGTTGTGTCAATTGCAAACTGTGAATTGTAAAGGGCGAAGCCTGTTCATATTCCTGGTAGCAGTGTTTCCTCAGAAAGATTACAATAGGATATATAAGGGAAAATAGGATAGATAGGGAAAATAGGACAGATGAAGGGAAATAGGATAGATGAGGGAAAATAGGATCTATGAGGGAAAATAGGACAGATGGGGGAGAATAAGATATATGAGGGAAATTAGGATAGCTGAGGGAAAAAGGATAGATGGGGGAAAACAGGATAGATGAGGGAAAAACGGATAGATGAAGGAAAATAGGATAGATGAGGGAAAGTAGAAGAGATAAGGGAAAATAAAAGAGATGAGGGAAAATAGGAGAGATGTGAAAAAATAGGAGAGATGAGGGAAAATAGGATATATGAGGGAAATAGAATAAATGACGGAAAATAGGTTAGATGAGGGGAATAGGATATATGAGGGAGGGTAGGATAGTTGAAAGAAAATAGAATATATGAGGGAAAATAAGATGGCTGAGAGAAAATAGGATAGATGAGGGAAAATAGGATATATGAGGGAAACTAGGATAGATGACGATGTGGTGGCCGAGCTGTCAAAGAAGCAGGCGTTTCCTCGTGATGGCTCGGCTGCCAGATTGCGGGTTCGAATCCCGCCTGCGGGCATGGATGTTGTTATGTCTTATTCGCGCAGAAGTCAGACTTCTACCTTCTGGTGCCCCGGGTCTTTGACTAAACAGAAGCAGTTCACACATTCTTCCTTAATAAATATGTTAGGGACACGACACCAACCAACTAGGATAGATGAGGGAAAATAGGATTAATGAGGAAAAAGGGGATAGATGAGGGAAAATAAGATGGATGAGAGAAAATAGGATCGATGAAAAAAAATTGGATAGTTGAGGGAAAATAAGATAGATGAGGGAAAATAGGATAGCTGATGAAGAAAGGACAGATCAGGAAAATAGAATAGGTGAGGAAAATGGGATAGATGAAGGGAAATAGGATAGATGAGGAAAAATAGGATATATGAGGGAAAAAAGAATAGATAAGGGAAAATAGGATATATGAAGGAAAATAGGATATATGAGGGAAGATAGGATAGATGAGAGAAAATAGGATATGTGAAGGGAAATAAGATATATGAAAGGAAATAGGATATATGAGGAAAAATAGGATAGATGAGCGAAACTTGGATGGATGAGGGAAAATAGAATAGATGAGGGAAATAGGATAAATCAGGGAAATTAGGATAAGTCAGGGAAAATAGGAAATATTAGGGAAACTAGGATATATGAGGGACAATAGGAGAGATGAAGGAAAATATAGATTTGGAAAATTAGGATAGATTAGGGAAATTAGGATAGACGAGGGAAAATAGAATAGATGAGAGAAAATAGGATATATGAGAGAAAATAGGATATATGAGGGAAAATAGGATAGATGAGAGAGAGAGAGACTTTTCCAATTTTAAAAGGGTGCGGAACATGGCCATTTGAGAAGAAGTTTTGATAAAAGACGTAGGTGATTAATAGTATCAAAAGCTTCTGATAAATAAAAAAATACCGAGAACAGAATGTTTAATATCAAGGTTGAACTGAATAGTGTTTAGGGCTGACAAAATTCCAATTGTGATTGTGTGTATTACGTCATTGGGAATCAAAAAATTCATTATAGTACTATTAAATCATTGTTTATTTTTATTAAAATGTATGCAACTTTTTTGAACATTTGAGTTTAGAATGCATTTGCAAAGCTCTTTTTTTGTTGCTTCTAAAGTATCACTGCAGTTAACGTTGTGGGATTCCAAAAAATCACACAAACTTTGGAGGCTCTTCAAATCAATTTTGGATGTTATCTTCCCTCTTTTATAGTTAAATTTCGGTTTCTTTGGTTTCGAATTCACCAGAAGTATTATCGGCAGTTGTGGCAATAATAATATTACTGATCTCTTGTGCTTTTGTTTCAATACAATCATCGCTAGTATTGTAATCGTCTAAAGTAAGATCTTCTGGAAAATTTCTTTTATCCCTGTAACTTGTTCCATTGAACTACACAGGGTCAGAAATGAAGGAGTGTTGGATTTCTTTTAAAGACCCAGTATATTTTCAGCAGTTTTTCACAGTTTTCTAATAGGCACAGCATAAAGCATCACCTCAATATTCTCAAGTAATATTCCTGTCAGCAGCAAACTGTAACTATTTTCAAGATTTTTAGATTCATGTTTTAAAACGTTGGTGATGGTCAATTTATCCCCCGCAAGGAAGGCTTACGCTTTAAGCTTTTTCTAAATTATTTTCAAGAAATTTTTCCCTGAGAGTGTATAAACTGCTTACTTTTATTTCTAAGAAAAAAATCTAATGTGGGCAACACATGACTTTCCTTATGTAATGCAATGAATTTACTACTTTTACAGATTAAAAAATGTTATTCTTATAGTAGATACTTATATTCTTTCCAAGATATTGAATTTTCTTCAATTAGTGGTCATTTTCATTAATTTAGCGTCATTTTTATCCATTTGGCGAGATTTTTGTTAATTTAGCAACAATTAAAAATGTCGCCAAGTTGGCGATATTTCGCCAAATTCGTCGCCAAAATCTCGCCAAGCGGTATGGACGGAGAAATAAGTTATTCTTACAGCAGATAAATGACTATTGGCGTTCAAATACAAAAGTATTACTCAATGTATCTTTTTTCATGAATGGAACGAGCTAGATCCACGAGAATGATGTCACCCAATTTATCGCATGGCATTACATATGAAAAGTGAACATGTTTCTCAATAAGAAATATATATTTTTTTTATTTTATATAAATTTTTGATATTTTTTTAGAAAAATGTACAATATCTCGAAAATGATTCATGTTAACGTTCTAAAATTTATGTCAATCGTTTTCTAATGAAAAAATACATAAGAAATGTCTATTTGCGTAAGTTTATTAGCGGTTTTGATTTTTTGACGATTTTTTCAAAATTTCACCCGAAAATTTAGGGGGGTTCTGAACATTTGATTGCGTATAAAAACAATAGGCTTCCAGTGTTTACGGATTGTGATTTTTGTACCAAATTTCGTTTGAATCGGTCCATTCATTTGTCAGTTATCGTCTCCACAGACTCACTGACACACACACATACACACACACACACACATACACACATACTTTCACCCCCCCCACACACAGACATCACTTCAAAAATGTTTGATTCGTGATCAGGGATGCTTGAAACGTGCTCTCCCGTCGAAAACTCGAATTCGAATTTTCGACCCCGTCACAATACTTTCCTTATACATTATGCATATAAGGAAAGTAAAAAGACGTAGAAAAGAAAATTAAACAAAGTGGAAAAGATAATTAAATTCACAGCTTTTTTGGCAAAAGCCTGAGGTACGAAACTATTTAGGTAATCTTAACGTATCTGGAGATGATTTAATTGTTATCAAACTAACTGTTGCTGCTGAGATCTTACTTTTGCTCTATAAATTCCTTGAAAATATGTATTTTTTTGTGTCCTCTCCACACATTAAAAACTTTGCAATATCTGATGTAAAGGTATCTAATTGTTATCTATGAGTTTTGCATTATGAAAGTTTTGCAGATCCAATATGTCAGGAAAAAATTCGCAGTAATCGATAATTCGTTAAATCTGAGTTCGCTATAAGCGAGCTACGTTGTGTGTGGATAATAGCGTCAAATTTGTATGTGGACTATAGCGTCAAATTTGGAAATCACAAAACTCTCTTCTCGGCTGGATGTGTCATGGGGGACAACGAATCGAACACTTCTAATTTAGTATATTCTCCTCACTAATCAGGAAACACGAATTATAATTAATGTATGAAATGATATTCCACGATACAAGGTATGAATAATTGCTGATTGTCATGCAATGGTAATTTGTTAATCTGATTAGTTCAAACTATTATGCAGTTGTACGCTGTGTTTCAACAACTGTGAATCATAGCGATAATATTCTGCAATGGGACATTGACAAAACTCCGGGTTGCAAAGTATAATATTATGTAAAATTCAAATATTCCCACTATTTTCTCCTATATTCATATTCCATATTTTGACGTGAATAATGTTCATGGTCCGCTACCCATCTTAAATCGGAGTGTTACGAAACTTGTAAGCATTTTGGAAGTTTATATCCTTAAACTTAATAGATAAAAATTCAAACAATCTGTATTTTTATCTTTCAGGTGTTGTTGGAGATAGAGTAAGTACCATTTATGAATAGATTAAAGTAAATTTTATCTATCGCTTTTGTCGAAATAGGACACCATTCACGAAAACACAAAAGTAATTTTTATCTTTAGTTTTGTCGGAAATAGGGTACCATATATGAATAGACAAAAGTAATTTTTATTTTTAGGTTTTGTCGGAAATAGGGTACTATTTATGAATATAAAAAAGTAATTTTTATCTTTAAGGTTTTGTAAGATATAGGATATTATTTATGAATATACAAAAGTAAATTTTATCGTCAGGTCTTGTCGAAAATAGAGTACCATTTATGAATATTTGAAATACATTTTTAACACTTTACAACAAAGTAGAAAAGTGTTTATGACTTTGTTCATTCTGTCTGTCTGTCTGTCTGTCTGTCTGTCTGTCTGTCTGTCCGTTAGCACGATAACTGCCGTAAAAATGAGTTTATCAAAATGAAATTTTAGTATGTTGTTCAGACGGTCTGTAGGACCTATGGGAATATAAATAAATAATATCACCCAATTAGTTTTTTATTGAACCCGGGTTGAAAAAATGAAATACATTGAACCCTATGGGACCTAATTTTTCAAACATTTTTTAAGTAAATTTAAAATTCACGAATTGCTTCGAAATTTTTAGGAAATATTCACATTATCCCATAGAATATATAAAAAAAAATTCAGTAAAATATGTTAAGTAGTTTTTTAATTAAAAAAATTATTTAATATAGGGAAAAAAACAAATTCAATTAAATTCTGACTTTGAGATATCTTCCAGAAAGAAAAGAGAGAGATATTATATAATAAATATCTCTCCATTTGTTTAAACGTTTTGCATATGGGAGTGGCTTCATATTTTAAAATAAATTTGGTAGATAACAATTTTTCATTTTTTTTAAATTTTATATAACTCTTCTTGATAAATTTAATTGATGGCATTTTAAATGCACTTTCCTACGTCCTAGAGAGTTAAAATTTGGTACACAGCTTAAATTTGTTGAACATTTTATTCGACAAAAATTTGATGGATCTTTAAATATAGATCATACATTTTTTTCGAAATGGCCTGAAAATAATCCCCGTTCACTTCTATAAATCATTGGTGTAATATTGTTAAAAATTCTGATGTGGACAGCACATGTCTTTCTCTGCAGACTGATATTCGTTCTCTTTATTTATTCAATGATAATTTGAGTTTATCTGCACAACATAAGTATTTTAAATGACATTGAATTTACACGTTAAACTTAAATTTGGTTCTCATTTGATAGCTGGACTTATTGTCAAAGGTGGCGTAGCGAAAACGCGAAAAAACTAGAATATCTCAAGAACGGCTAGTCCTAGAGTAATGGGGTTAGTCTTATTCTTTTTGTTGTCAAAAATCACATATAAAATAGGAATTTAATTGATATAATTGAGCACACGTAGTCTTTTATTTTTATATATAACGATTTTTGCTGGCCATTTCGCAAAAATAGCCCGTTCCTTTTCCCCATATCGTAGTAGAATAACCTACAAATGATTTATATACAAAATTTTGTTAAATTTGGTATATAAATCACTTGTAGGTTATTGAAATATTATACTCCAAATTTTGTTAAATTTGGTTCATTAGTTTTTAGCTAGAGTGGATAAAGGCAATTTCTGCGGCCATTTCGCAAAGAAGGCAGATTCTTTTATTACGAATCGTACTATAATCTAATGAACATCAGGACTTCCCACAAAAAACATACCTACCAAATTGTATGAAATTCGGTCCATTAGTTTTTCAATTAGAGTGGATGTAATATCCACACAGACACACAGAAACATACACAGATACACCCTTACACACACAGACGTCTTCCTAAAAGTAGTTTGTTCGTGTTCTAGAAGTCCCAAAACGTGTAGATCCTTTGAAAATTCGAGTTCCGATCTTCGGCACGATTCCAATACTTTGAGTACATACACATACACATATATATTATCTGTGTATTATCTGTGTATCTAAATTCCGTGCCTATGCAATTACAATAGTTGTGATTTTAAATGATCCCTAAACTTTTATTATTTCTTCAAGGAAGCCTAATTTTAACATATGCAGAATGCAAATATCTCAAGCGATTGTAAGATGAATTACATAAGAATTGCTGAATTTTTTTCACACAAAATTATTTAGCTCTGGAGTCTGGAATACAAGTTATATGAATGAAATATTCATTGATTTTGCATAAAGAATCAGATGATTTATATTTCGATACAGTTTTAAATATTTAAGTATAATAAATTACTGTAGTACTGTGATAATGTAAAAGATATTACCACTGAATGAATCACATTTTAGAAATTTTTAAATGAAATTGCATTTCAGTTGGAAAGTGTTTCATAATCAATGCTTATGCATGATTGATCTTTCTTGTTATATTATAGTTTTATCAGAAATAGGGTAGCATTTATGAATAGACAACAGTAATTTTTATCTTTAGGTATTGTCGGAAATAGGGTACGATATATGAATAGACAGAAACAATTTTTATTTTGAGGTTTTGTCGAAAATAGGGTACTATTTACGAATATACAAAAGTAATTTTTATTTTTGGGTTTTGTTGGAAATAGGGTATCATATATAAACAGATAAAAGTAATTTTTATTTTTAGATTTTGTCGGAAATATGGTACCATTTATGAATATACAAAAGTAATTTTTATCTTTAAGGTTTTGTCGGATATAGGATACTATTTACAAATGCACAAACGTAAATTTTGACTTTGGGTTTTGTTGGAAATAGGGTACTATATATGGATAGATAAAAGTGATTTTTACTTTTAGGGATTGTCAGAAATAGGGTGCCATTTTTGAATATACAAAAGTAATTTTTATCTTTAAGGTTTTATCGGATATAGGGTATTATTTATGAATATACAAAAATAAATTTTATCATCAGGTCTTGTCGGAAATAGGGTACCATTTATGAATATTCAAAATAAATTTTTGTCTTTTGGTTTTACCGGAAATGGGGTATCATTTATAAATAGACAAAACTACTTTTTATCTTTATCTTTTATCGGAAATACGGTACAAATTATGAGTAGACGAAAGTGAATTTTATCTTTAGGTTTGTTGACCATTTATGAATATATAATAGTAATTTTTATCATTAGGTTTTATCGGAAATTTGTAATTTTTACTTTCCCTGCAATACATGGTAATATATAGGGAAAGTATTGGAATCATGTCGAAAATCGCAACTCGAGTTTTCGACGGATTTACACGTTTCGAGATCTCTAGAATACGAAAAACCTATTTTTAGCTTGACGTCTGTGTGTGTGTCTGTCTGTCTATGTGTCTGTGTGTCTGTGCAATGCATGTATCCACTCTAACTCAAAAACAAGTCAACCGAATTTCATAAAATTTGGTAGGTAAGTCACTTGGATGTGACCATGGTGCTGATTAGTTTTGGGTACGATTCGTAAAAACAAAACCCGCCTTTTTTTGCGAAATGGCCTGTAAAAATTTTATTTATCCGCTCTAGCTAAAATACAAATTTACCAAATTTCACAAATTTTGGTAGATAAGTTACTTACTGGATACTCTGGTGCTGATTAGAATTTGGTATGATTCGGAAAAGAAAGAACCCGCCTTTTCTTACGAAAAGGTCTGCAAAAATTTCATATATCTACCCTAGCTAAAATACTAATTGACCAACTTTCACAATATTTGGTAGATAAGTTACTTGTGGGACACTCTGGTGTTGATTCGATTTTGGTACAATTCGGAAAATAACAACCTGCCTTTTTTTACTAAAAGGCCCGCAAAAATCGCCAAAATTAAAAAAAAATAGAGACTACGTATGCTGAAATGTATCAATTAAATTCTTGTTTTATACGCAATTTTTGACGAGGAAAAGAATATAACACACTCTATTATACTTTAGGACCAACCGTTTTCAAGATATTTGAGATTTATTGCATTTTTGTTACGCTGATATCCGGAAAATGTCCAATTACCAAATAAGAGCAAAATTGAATTAAAAAAGCAAATTTAGTGCTATTTGATGCAATTAAACTCAATCTAATGAATTATTAAAGAAATAAAGAAAATATGAATTTAAGTCTGCAGGGAAAATCATGTACTGTTCACATCAGATTTTTATGTTTAAAGTGTTATCGGACCTAGGATATTATTTATGTATTGACAAAAGTAATTTTTATCTTCAGATTTCGTCGAAAATAGGGTACCATTTAGGAAAGTAATTTTTATCTTTATGTTTTGCCAGAAATAGGGAACCATTTATGAAAAGCAAATTTTATCTTTATGTTTTGTCGGAAATAGGACACAATTTATAATTATGCAAAATTAATTTTTGTCTTTAAAGTGCTGTTGGATGTAGGACACTATTTATGAATTGACAAAAGTAGTTTTTACCTTTCGGTTTTGTCGAAAATAGGACACCATTTATGAAAGTAATTTTTATTTCCAAGTTTTGGTGAAAATAGGGTACTTTTGATGAAAGTAATTTCACTTTCCCTGCAATACATGGAAATATACAGGGAAAGTATTGTAATCATGCCGAAAATCGCAACTCGAGTTTTCGACAGATCTACACGTTTCGTGACCTCTGGAATACGGAAAAACTATTTTTAGCGTGACGTCTGTATGTGTGTTTGTCTGTGCAATGAATGTATCTACTCTAACTCGGAAACTAATGGACCAAATTCCATAAAATTTGGTAGGTAAGTCACTTGTGTGTGATCCTGGTGCAGATTAGTTTTTGGTACGATTCGGGATAAAAGAACCCGCCCTTTTTAGCAAAATGGCCCGCAAAAACTGCCTGTATCCACTCTAGATGAAAAAGTAATAGATGAAATTTTACAAAATTTGGCAGATAAGTTACTTGGGGGGGTTACCCTGGTGCTGATTAGATTTTGGTATTATTTGGTAAGAAGGAATTTGCCTTCTTTGTGAAATGACCCTCAAAATTCCTCAAAATCCAAAATAAAAAACTATGTGTGGTCAAATATATCAATTAAATGCCTGTTTTATATGTAATTTTTAACGATCAAAAGAATAAGGTCAACCCCATTACACTAAGACTAGCCGTTCTTGAGATATTTTAGATTTTTCGTATTTTCACTATACCACTTTAGAAAATAAGTCCAGCTACCAAATGAAAACGAAAATTGAATTAAAAGTGCAAATTCAGTGTAATTTTAAATAGTTATGGTTGTTATTTTGTGCAATTAAACTCAATGTTATGAATTATTGAAGAAATAAAAAGAACGCGAATATGAGTCTGCAGGGAAAGTCATGTGCTGCCAACATCAGATTTTTTTTATCTTTATGTTTTGTCAGAAATACGGTGGCAATTGTGAAAAGTAAATTTCATTTTTAGGTTTTGTCGGAAATAGGGTACAATTTATAAATACATAAAAGTAATTTACATCTTCTATAATAAAAGAAGATGTCTGTCTTTCTGTTTGTGTATGTGTGTCATCTCTTGTGGAAAATGTTTTGTTTTGGACAGCAGCGAAATTTGGTGCTGGATAACTGAACTCCCGGTATGACGGATTTCATCGAGTTTCTTTTTAAATTCGAATTAGTATTTTCGGTATTTTATGCTACAGCAACATTTTGAGCAATTTTCCCAAAACTTGACTCTGTAGTAATCGAAAATATTATGCCAGTGTTTCAATGTTGACTTCAACGGACAGGTCAAGGAACTTTTTTTCTAACTATATCCCTGGTATGATATTTTCATATTTATTTATTTATTTTTAAATACATGCATGTTCTAAGTTATGTGATTTTTATGTTATCGCATCCGAAAATGGAAGATTAGCACAATTTTATGCTTTGGCAAAAATATGGGTGTATTACTTTACATTCTAATATTTTTTTCAATTTCTTAATTTTTTTATTTTCTGTGAATTTTTAAAGAAAAAAATTAAGATTTTTCGATTTTTTTGGGAAAAGGATTCATCTTCCCATTCGCCGGTTGCTATGTACTGGACGTTGCAAGTGACTTTACAACTTTTATTGCTATGGGAAGCAATGGTGTTTTTAAACTAAAATCGTTTTTGAGTTTTAGATAATTCACTATGTGTTCCGGTGTGATTTTACTAAGCGGTTTGCATCTAAAATACCGAGCAATGCCGGGTACATTTTTTTTGTATTCAAATGTTTTGAAATATTTCTTTTCCCAGTTAAATAAAAAGTTTTTGTTCTAGCAAGTTTCTGCCGCACCTTGTGTATATTCACTTGGAATATCTTCTACACTATAAAATAGATATAAACATAACAGATATAAACCCCGTCGCAAAAGTTTCCGTATACATGTATAGAGAAAGTAATTAGTATCTGATTTGCATTCAAACCTATCTTAAACTCGAATCCAAATATTTTCCTCCGACACAATACCTCTTCTACTATAGTACATACTACAAAGGAATGCAAAGTGATGGCAAAATACATGAAAAAATCAATTGGTATTTCTAACAAGTTAACATTTATTTCCCAGTAAATTTCGCCTAACGGAATTTTTAGTAATTATTTATCTGACACTGTCAAGAGCAGTCATGAAAGGTTTTTTGTAGCTGTATCTATTTTAGAACTAATGATGCCATTTATCAACTTTTGCTTTCATTTTTCAACTTCATCCATTACCGCAACATGGCGTTTATAATTTTGAAAAGTAAAAAATAAAAGAGGGATTTTGTGTATTCGAGATTGCAGCGTGTTTCGAAGTTAATCATTCTATAAAAAATTCTGAGTTTATTGACACATGAGATTTTTCTTACGTAATGTAATGATTTTGCTCTTTTGGCAGTCAAACCATCGTGTACCAACTCCACAATGCAATGTTTTTGCTTTTAATATAGGAAATTTCAGCTTTTCTTTATAACATCAATTAAAATTACTTCGAAGTGTTAAATTTAACCTAAAATTTGCACACTTTTATATCAATACTAGAAGGTATACTCCTCATATGACGGAATTAAAAATTTGCAAACCATTGTTTCTTATTTAACGTCATTTTTATCTATTTGGTAATATTTTTATCAATTTAGCGACATTTTTGTTAATCTGGCAATATCTAAAAAAGTCGCCAAATTTGCGACATCCCATCGAAATTTTCGCCAAGCATAACGTACGGACGGAAAAATGTTATTTTCATGGCCGTTTATTATGTTCTTTCCAACATATTAATTTTTTATAAATTGTCGTCATTTTCACTGATTTATTGTTATTTAATCAATTTGGCAACATTTAAAAAACTCGCCAAATTGGCGATATGCCGCCAAAATTCGTCTCCAGAGTTTTGCCAAGCGTTTCAGACAGAGAAATAGGTTATTCTTGTAAGATATTCTTACATTATTTCCAAGATATGAAATTTTCATCAATTTGTCGTCATTTTTATCAATTTGGCGACATTTTTATTAATTTGGCGACATTTTCGTCAGTTTGTGAACGTTTAAAAACTCGACAAGTTAGCGATATTCTGCCAAATTTGACTCCGAAATTTCTCTAAAGAATATAACCCTGACACCATTGACGTCAATATTAAAATAAATAAGTTATTTTGAGTTTTATCTTTTAATGCTTATCCGTGATTGAAACGCGTTTGACAACATTTTGTAGCATCGTTACCCAGAGATAGATGGATAAACAGACAGATAAATCAAGGTGTTTATGTTATTAATCTTAAATCGAATGGACCTGCCCATGTGAAGTACGCGATCTGTGAAAAATTTCAAATCAAAGCTTATTTTACAAATAATTATGAACTTAAAAGCGTAAAAAATGATTCAATATTTTGAAATTCTAATGCAAAAGTTTTTAGAATTTGAATATTAAATTAGAATTACGGGGCAGAACCTTACGAAGCAGAGTTCTCGCTTTCTGTACCGGAACCTGTGAAAATGGGAGCTGATTGGGAATCGAAAAATCTTTTCAAATATTCTAAAAGCTCCTTTCTCTCTCGGTTAAGTAAAAGACTAAAGCTTTGCATACTTACTGTCTCAATCGTGAGACAGAACTAACGGAGTCAGATTTTCAACCCCCCCTCGGGGGTGGAGAAAATGTTGTATTTTCAAAAACGTTTTCTAGACCCATTAGCTCCCCCACCGGTGGCTAAAAGTGGAAGATTTGCAGTAGAGATCCCCGGACAATAGAAATTAGCGAAGCTAAATGTTCAATTTCCACCAGAGAGGAGAGAATGGGGTTTATTTATTTTATTTTGCTTGCTTTTCAAGTTGCTTTTCGAGTTGCTTTTCAAGTTCTTGCATTTTTAAAAATATTTTTTCTTTTCACGTCCATTTCATCACACTAAGTGGCGCTACCTTTAGCCATTTTCTGTCTTGCCGGTATTGTTTAGTTTACGCTCAAGCCCACGCTTGTTCGCAACGAATAAGGAAATACAAATATCTTTAAAAAGTACGTCTGTTTACTTATTTGCACAGCATTTTACGTTGCCATCTAGTTTGTGATTGACAATGCTCAACAACACGTTCTTTACTTCAATGGTAAGAATAATCTGTATTACAATACTACTCATGCAAATGCAGTACTTTTCAATTACAGGAATCACCATAGATTTTTCAATTTAAATGAAATGGATCTTCTAAAAATAACTTGATTATTTAATAATATTGTACTCTAATACAGTTCAGAAGCATACTCAGAAAATATATCAAGTTTTAAAGGGAGAAATTTTCTGTTATTGCATAGCGAAGAAATAAATTCAACGAGCTATGGCAACTAGACAAAGGAGAAAGGTTATTTGAAAGTTAGTTAGTTTGCAATTCATTTACGATACTTAATTATGATATGTTTCTCCTCTGTCCATTTATTATATCACATAGTTGTGATCATGAAGGGTCCAAAGAGGAAATATGTCGATTTAATGATAATTTATATTTTAAAAACTAACAGTATACCCATTCATCGTACGGAATATATAATATAAATTAACTTCAAATTTCTATAATATTTTAAGTGTCATTGTTATTCCAAGCATTCTATTGAAATATTTAAATTAATTTTCCTAAAAAGAAGTTTCAGAATCTCTGTTACTTTCCTTATATACATAATGTATAAGGAAAGTGTTATGATGGGGTCGAAAATTCGAATTCGAGTTTTCGACGGGAGAGCACGTTTCAAGCATTCCTGATCACGAATCAAACATTTTTGAGGTGATGTCTCTGTGTGTGTGTGTGTCAGTGAGTCTGTGGAGACGATGTCTCACGAGCGAAAGGAGCGATTCGAATAAAATTTGGTACAAAAATCACAATCCGTGAGTCCTGGAAGCTTATTGTTTTTAAACGCAATCGAATGTTCAGACCCCCCCCCCTCTTGAATTTTCGAGTGAAATTTTGAAAAGATCATCAAAAAATCAAAACCTCTAATAAAGTTACACAAATAGACATTTCTTATGTAATATTTCATTAGAAAACGTGACATAAATTTTAGAACGCTAGCATGAACCGTTCTCGAGATATTGCACATTAAAAAAAAATATCAAAAAATTATATAAAATAAAAAAATATTTCCTATTGAGAAACATGTTCACTTTTCATATGTAATATCATGCGATAAATTGGGTGACATCATTCTCGTGGATCCTTGCTCGTTCCATTCATGAAAAAATATACTTTGAATAATACTTTTGTATTTGAACGCCAATAGTCTTTTATCTGCTATAAGAATAAATTATTTCTATATCCATAACGCTTGGCGAGATTTTGGCGACGAATTTGGCGGAATGTCGCTAACTGTTAAATGTTACCAAAACAAAGAAAATCTCGCCAAATGGATAAAAATGACGCTAAATCAATGAAACTAACGACTTTCTGACGAAAATTCAATATCTTGGAAAAAATATACGTATCTACTATAAGAATAACCTATTTTGTTTTCATTGTAAAAGTAGTAAATATATTGCATTATATAAGGAAAGTCATGTACTGCCCACAACAGTTTTTTTTTGTTATACAAAAGTATCTTCACAGGCAGATCTGAAGAATAAAATATGCTTGCCCCGCTTATAAACAAATTTACAAAATATATGAAATTATACCAATATATGATAAAATAAAAGAGCTAAAATTATATGGGAAGATATACATATATACTCGTACTACTTATATTTTTAAATATTAGAAGATATAACAATGTATTAGTAGAAGATTATCCATCTACAATATATGAGTTTCAAAAATCTTTGCCCAAAAGTAACAGATAACATTATAAATTGAAAATATCAATAACCTTTAACCCCGAAGGCAGTAACTGATGTCAATATACGACAAAATGAAAACGATGAAATTGTATGGAAATATATACCCGTACAACTTACATTGTCGTAGATTAGAAAACATAAAAGAAACGTAAAATTCACAATCATGTACAAATTCTTATACTATTCTAAATAACATTGTTATGAAAACATTTTATTAAAATATTTAAATTAATATTACTAAAAAGAAGTTTAAGAATCTCTGTTCTCGCTATACAAAAATTATAAAGGCAGATCTGAATAAATAATAAAACAGCCTGGTTCCGTTTGTAAATAAATATACAAAAAAATATGAAATTGAATCAATATATACCAAAATGAAAGCGCTAAAATTGTATGGGAATATATACCCTTACTACTTGTATTTCCGAAATTTAGAAGATACATCCTTGTATTAAGATATATCCGTGTATTAGCAAAAAATTACCGGTACTGCAATATATGAATTTCAAAAATCTTTGCCAAAATAAAACAGATGACGTTATAAAGTGAAAATATCGATTTTCCTAGTAATTTTTAAACTTGAGGGTCGTAATTAATTACAATATATGCCAAAATAAAAGCGCTAAAATTGTATGGGAAGATATAACAGTATTACTTATATTCTCGTAGATTAAAATATATACCCGTGTACTAATAGAAGATTACCCGTACTATAATATATGAGTTGCAACCATTTTTGCCAAAATAAAACAGATGATGTAATTGAAAATATCAATACTCCTAGTAATATTTTAACTTGCATGCCGTAATTTATATAATACTGTCAAACGTAAAATTTCGATAAAATTTATTTTATATAAATTTCTTTATTATTTAAATGGGAAAATATTTCATAAAAATCGTTTGCTGCATAAACACATTGGATTTAAATCCGTTGCTAAGCGACATGATATCATTTTCTTCAAATAAATTTACGGGAAAAAAATTAAGTCTGCATAATGCTATGTCTATAGAAGGTTTAATTGTTCGTTTTCAATTAATATCTAGACAATCCCTTGTCCTAGAAACTCGAAACATAGACTAAATTTTAAGTGGGGCTATTCCAAGGCTACCTACAAAATTTTGAGAAATTCGGTTCAGCCGTTCTCTCTTGATGATGAGACAAACGTACAGACAGACAGATTTTTTTTCAATTTTATTTATATAGATTGTTTAGAGCTAGATATATGTTTTGTACTAGACTTTTCAACATTGTCAAATTATTTAGTGGAAATAAAATAGTATATTCTTCGAATGCTTGTAAGAAATTACTTTCACTAATGTCAGCTGTTCCAAAGCTTTTAACCTCAAGTACCCTTTAGTAATTTAAAAAATCTGATGTGGGCAGCACATGACTTTCCTTATATAATGCAATGGATTTACTACTCTTACAATAAAATAAAAATAGGTTGTTTTTATAGTAAATACTTATATTCTTTCCAAGATATTGAATTTTTTTCAATTGGT
Organism: Amaurobius ferox; assembly: GCA_951213105.1. Classification (NCBI taxonomy): domain Eukaryota; kingdom Metazoa; phylum Arthropoda; class Arachnida; order Araneae; family Amaurobiidae; genus Amaurobius; species Amaurobius ferox. The sequence continues at coordinate 81,558,598 of OX578154.1, read as the reverse complement.
CGTCATTTTCATGGATTTACCGTCATTTTTATCCATTTGGGGAGATTTTAGTTATTTTGGCAACATTTAAAAAAATCGCCAGGTTAGCGATATTCTGCCAAAATCTCGTCAAGCGTTGTGGATGGAGAAATAAGTTATTTTTATAGCAGATAAATGACTATTGGTGTTCAAATACAAAAGTATTATTCAAAGTATATTTTCTCATGAATGGAGCGAGCTAGATCCACAAGAATGATGTTACCCAATTTATCGCATGATATTACATATGAAAAGTGAACATGTTTCTGTCTCAACAGTTAATATTTTTTTTAATTCATGGGATTTTTTGATAAATTTATTTGAAAAATGTGCAATATCTCGAGAGCGGTTCATGCTAGCGTGCGTTCTAAAGTTTATGTCAATCGTTTTCTAAAGAAAAATTACATAAGAAATGTCTATTTGCGTAACTTTTTAAAGGTTTTGATTTTTTGATGATTTTTTTAAAATTTCAGTCGGAAATTTAGCGGGGTTCTGAACATTCGATTGTGTTTAAAAATAATAGGTTTCCAGTGTTCATAGATTGTAATTTTTGTACCAAATTTCATTCGAATCGCTCCATTCGTTCGTGAGGTATCGTCTCCACAGGCTCACTGACACACACACACACACACACACACACACACATACATAGAGACAGTCAACACCCCAAAAATATTCGATTCGTGATCAGGGATGCTTGAAACGTGTTCTCGCGTCGAAAACTCGGATTCGAATTTTCGATCCCGTCACAATACTTCGCATATACTATGTATATAAAGAAAGTAAAAAAAATCTGATGTGAGCAGCACATGATTTTCGTCTTTATTTCATTAATAATTCATTAAATTGAGTTTAATTGCACTAAATAACATTAATAATTATTTGAAATTACACCGAATGTTCACTTTTAATTTCGTTTTCGTTTTCGTTTGGTAACCGGACGTATTTCAAAACCGGTGTAGCAAAAATGCAAGAAAACATAAATATCTCAAGAACGGCTAGTTCTAGAGTAATGAGGTTGGCCTTATTCATTTCATCGTTGATCATTACGTATAAAACAAGCATTTTATTGATACATTTGAGGGTACGTAGTATTTTATGTTAGATTTTAACGATTTTTGCAGGACATTTCGTAAAATAAGGCAGTTTTTTCCACCCGAATCGTACCAAAATCTAATCAGCACCAGAGTAACCCATAAGTAACTTATCTATAAAATTTTGAGAAATATGGTGCATTAGTTTTTGAGTTAGAGTAGATAAATACATTGCACACACACACACACACACAAACGTCATACTAAAAATAGTTTTTTCTTGTTTTAGAGGTCCTCAAACTTGTAGATCCGTCAAAAACTGACCTTGTGATTTTCGACATGATTCCAATACTTTTTTCCCTATACACTAATGTATATTGCAGGGAAAGTAATAGTTGCAAATACATCTTTAAAATATTAAATTATGAAATAAAAAATAAACTTATATGTACATAGCCCACTCAATAAGTCTCCGGTCTAACTAAGAAAAACAATTTTTTTAGAAATTCGATTTTATTTATCAACATACTCTCCTTCAAGAGTGATACATTCATTCCAACGCTCCTCTAACTTTTCGATGCCTTTTTTGTAGAACGATTTGTCTTTGATCTCAAAATAGGCCTCAGTTTCGGCGATCACTTCTTCATTTGAGCCACATTTCTTTACCTGGAGCATCTTTTTGATGTCTGCAAAAAGTCAGTAGTCGCTGGGGGTCAGATCTGGAGAGTACGGTGGGTGAGGAAGCCTAGTCAGTGAGTGACGTCAAGCCTGTTTTATTACTTGTGACTTTAGTCATTCTGTCTGCCTGTCTGTCCGTTCGCCGTAAAAAAGACTTCATCAAAGTGAAATTTTAGTATGTTGTTGAGACCGTCTGTGGGACATACGTGAGTAAAAATGAATAATATCATCTAATTAGTTTCGGATATAACTCGGGTTGAAAAAAAATGAAATACATTGAACCCTGTGGAACATAATTCTTCAGAAATTTTTAAGCGAAGTTAAAATTCACGAATTGCTTCGAAAATTTTAAGAAATATTCAAATTTTCAAGTGAAATATGGACATTTTTTTTTCAGTAAAATATGTTAGGTAGTTTTTTAAATAAAAATTGAAATAATAATTATACTCATGATATATGGAGAAATCACGTGACTGATTGCAAAATAAAATATTGCGGTCAATTTTTTCTGTGTGTAAAAATCGTGACATTTAAGGATCTTTTAAATATATATTTCGTGTTTCATCCGTCCGAAAACCGCTTATTTTTGCGTATTATCTGTGTATCTAAATTCTGTGCCAATGCAATTATAATAATTTTTACTTTAAATGATCACTGAACTTTGACTATTCCAACAACGAAGCATAACTTCTATAGCATGCAGTATGTAAACAAATCAAGCGATTGTAAGATGAGTTGTATAAGAATTTGTTAAATATTTTTCGCGCAAAATTATTTAGCTCTTGATGCTGCAATATAAGTAATATGAATGATTTAACATAGAAAAGCAGCCGACTTATATTGCGATGAAGTTTTAAGTTTTCAAGAATAATAAATTACTGTAGTACTGCGATAATTTAAATAATATCACCGCTGAAAGTATCGCATTTTAGAGATGTTTAAATAAAATTGCATTTTAGTTGGAAAGTATTTCATAATCAGTGCTTATGCATGATGGATCATTCTTGTTGTAAATGAAAAGATGTTATATTAATATATCTGTTTCCAATTTGTAATCCCTATTTCCCAACACGCTTTCAAATTTCCCATTGTATTGTGTTATCAATTTATTTCGTGAACTTGAAATCGTATTTTTCTCTAAGCGTTTTTATTCTGTTACAGTGTACTTTAAAAATAATATTTTCTATAGATTTCCTGAAGAGATGAACTGATAATCTGTGGTGCAAAGTATTTACACACGGATTTCGAAGAATAATGCGTATTATTTTCTCTCCTGAGTACAAATAAAAGCCTTTTTTAATAATATATCAGCAGTATAACCGTTCTTCGTACAGAATATGTAATATAATGAAAATTCACAATAATGTGCTAATTTTTAGTATTCAACATGACATTGTTATTAAGAGCATTCTCTTAAAATATTTAAATTTTGATCTTAGAAATATGTTTATGAATTTCTGTTCTGGCTATACAAAATTAAGCTATGCAGATCTGAAGAATAAAACATTCTCATACCGTTTCTAAACAAATGTATATAAAATATGAAATTGAATCAATGTATACCAAAATAAAAGAACTAAAATTGTATTAGAAAATATTCCCGTTCTACTTATATTCTCGTGAATTAGGAAATATATCCGTACTAGTTATATTTTCGTAGATTAGAAGATTATACCAGAGTATTAAAAAATATACCCGTACTACAGTGTATGAATTTAAACTGCTTCTTAAAATCAATTCTATGCTGTACGAATATTTTGTATTAATTTATATGTTTACAATTTGTAATTTTTAGCACTTTCCAACATAGTTGAAAGTGTTTATGTCTTTGTTCATTATGTCTTTTTTGTCTGTCTATCCGTTCGCACCATATCACGCCATAAAAATGGACTTTACCAAAATGAAATTTTAGTATGTTGTTGAGACCGTCTGTGTGATATGTGGGACTGTAAATGAATAATATCACTTAATTAATTTCGGATTTAACTAGGGTTGAAAATGAAATACATTGAACCCTACGGGATCTAATTTTTCAAACATTTTTAAGCGAAGTTAAAATTCTCCAATTGCTTAGAAAATATTAGGAAATATTAAAATTATCACATAAATTGTATAAAAAAAAATTCAGTGAAATATGTCAGGTAGTTTTTTAAATAAAAATTGAAATAATAATTACACTCATGATTTATTAAGAAATCAGTGACTTATGGCAAAATAAAATATGGCACCTATTTTATTTTCGCTGTGTAAAAACTTTAATTTATAGAACCGTTAAACAATTTAATTTATAGAACCATTAATTTATAGAACCATTAACAATTTAATTTTTAGAACCATTAATAAAACTTAAATTTTTAGAACCGTTTAAATATATATTTAATGTTGCATTCCTCCTGGCACCGCTTTATCATTGCATCTGTGTATCTAAATTTTGAGTCAACGCAATTATAATATATTTTATATTAAATGATTATTAAATTTTGATTATTCCTAAAACAAAGTCTAATTTCTATGGCATGCAGAATGTAAACAAATCAAGTGCTTGTAAGATGAGTTGTATAAGAAATGCTGAATTTTTATCACGTAAAATTATTTAGCTCTGGAGTCTGGAACATAAGTGATATGAATGACATATTCATTGATTTTACATAGAGAATCAGATGATTCATAGCATTGTTTTTTTGAGGAAGTTTTAAGTTTCCAAATATGATTAGTTATTGTAGTACTGCGGTAATTTAAAATATATGAGTGCTGAATGTATCGGATTTTGCATGATTGATCTTTCTTGTAATTTTTCAATACACTTTGAAATTTCCCGTTGTTAGTATGTATATATATATATATATATATATATATATATATATATATATATATTAAATTAAAATAACAAAAACTAAAGTGCAAGAGTGTGAATCAGTAACCACTGTATCTAACCGCGAGCAAAATAAAAGCGTGTGTGAAAAGCAAAAAGCAACGAGGAAGGGCCGAAAAAGCAGAGCACGGAGAGGCCAGGACAAGGAAAATATATTAAAAAATAGTATATCTGCCAGAAACGTCTTCAGGGGCACATTCTAGACAGATATACTAAAATCCGTTGTTTCTATGATTGCATAAAAACACGTGGTTAAAATATTATGCAATCTGTGCCCAACAACGGAATAACAGAAAAAACCAAATAGGATAAATTCAATTATATAACATAAAATACCACATAAACATGAAATATAAAATACCACATAGACATGAACATGAAAAATATAGCGCACAAATATACGAATTTGCAAAAAAGAGCAACTCACATGTCGAAAGGTCGTCACCGTGAATAATCTTCAAATGATTCCCCCACATGCTACAATCTGTACGCTTACCTCGCTGAATACCACGTGGGAATAATCCAGACCAGAAGAAGTGGAAGTAGCAGTACATAGTTTCGGAGAGATAAACCCAAGAGTTTAGAAACTGACCGAGATGTGACCACGAATATCGAAAACTTTGAAAGAATGGATAACACTGTTTTTTGGAGCCGTAGCCTGTTTTTTGTTTTATTAGTTTTTTAGATATCCGCCTTAACGGTTTTATGAGTGTTTTAAACTTTTTTCTTTACCCGCCGAGGCGGTTTTTTTAAAAAATTTTTTCGTTTTTAGTGTAATCGAAATTACTGTTTTTTAATATTTTTACATTTTTATGTTTGCCCGCCGGGGCGGTGTTTATTTTATGGTGTTTCCACGACTTTAGAATACTGTACTTATACTGCGATCTACAAATAAGGGGGGGAAGTTGTACATATAGCAAAGATTTTTGAGACTATTAATGTGTGATAGTGTACACTTATTACTATCCAGGCGTTTAATGCGGAGCAAATAGCTAGTGATTAGATTTCTAAAAACTTGGTTGCTAAGGCAAGAAGAGAAATGTGGGAAGAATTTTACATTAAATTTAAATTGATGTCTCTTATCATAAATAGTAGTAGTGAAAGAGTTACAATGTATATCAATGGTGATGTCAAGATAATTTACAGATTTGGAAGGGTGGGATTCATTCGGTATTAATTCAAGATTGGATGGATATATATTAAGTGTGGGTAAAGAAACGTGTGCAGTATGAAAACAAAGAAAAACATCATCAATGTATCGAAAAATAGAAATGTTACGAGTGAACAGAGTGGATTTTCTGTCGTAGAAGTAGAGATAGATATTGGCGAGCATGGAGCTACTAGTGGATCCTTGCGGTACTCCAATCGTTTGGAGATATACATCATTGCCATGTACAAGATAGTTGTGAAAAAGCACAAAATGCAATAAATTATTGAAGGTGGACGAGTCATATTTAGTAAGAGTATTTAATTTGAATTGATCGAAGAGTTGTTTAATGACAGAGAATAAATCTTTAATGTCGATGTTATTAAAAAGATCTTTAAAATCTAATGTTTGGAAAGAGTCAATGGCAGAAAAGGATTTCAGTTTTTGAATAAGTTCATAGCTATTTCGGATAATGCAATGTGGCTCTCGGGAAATAGCATGAAAAAGAATGTTCAAGACTTTGAGAAGTTTTTTATTAGCTTTTGATGCATAAGAGTTGTGTCCACTGGTAACTGTTCTAAATTTTACTGGGTCCTTGTGAAATTTTGGTATGATTACTAAATATGGAATGTTTAAATTTTGATGGGTATCAAAAAATTGTTTATACTTGGAAATAAGTTTGCGTTTTAAATCATGTATGGTTGTTTTTTGCAATTTGAAGGTATTAATTTGATTTAAATTGGATAACAATGTTTTAATGTAGAAATATATATATATATATATATATATATATATATATATATATATATATATGAATATATATATATATATATATATATAATATATATATATATATATATATATATATATATATATATATATATATATATATATATATATATATATATATATATATATATATATATATATATATATATATATATATATATACATACATATATATATATATATACATACATATATATATATATATATATATATACATATATATATATATATATATATATATATATATATATATATATATATATATATACATATATATATATGTATTTATATATATATATATATATATATATATATATATATATATACATATATATATATATATATATATGCATATATACATATATATATATATATAGCATAGTAAACATATAAAATTAAAATTAATTCCACAGTTATCCAATTATTCTCCAGAAGTTGGCGCAAAGCAGCACACTCTCCTAAAGTAACATACAAGATTCACATGAAAAAATAAGGGAAATGACCAAATGCAAGGCATAAAATGGTAGAGGGGGATGGCGACCCCTCTTTCCCGTTTAAAAGACTGCTTTTATGCCCGGGCAACACTCACGGTACCAATGCCATGCAGAAGTCATACTTCCGTATATGTGTCAAGTCAAAAACACTCGAAAAAGTGCAGAGTAAACAAATAGGAATCAACCAGGATTGCAAGGGAAGGAAAAGAATGGAAATGCAGCAAATGCCAGAGTGCCTTATATATAAAAGCAGTTTACGCATGCGTAATACGTTATTTTTACTTTCATCGTTCTATAACTCTGCCATATCCTTTAAGTAAGCATTTTCTCCCTTTTTTCTATTAAATAGGAAATTATAATAACATGTCAGGAAGCCAATTGGATAATTCCGTTTTATTGCCTCCTTCATAATATTCCTATTATACACGATGCAATCTGACTTGAAAGTATTAATGCGTTGATTTCTTTTGAAATGACCAATGACGACATTTCTGAAGATGTTTTTGGTCAAATTGGAACTCCAATCTATAATATGATTGATTTCCATATTGAAATTGTTTCTCTTGTCATATAAGACGGTATAAGTACCATATCTACTGTCATGTTTTAGTGTGATATCTAGAAAATCAACACTATCATCCTCCTTACTTTTATTCTCAATCAATTCCAGTTCTTTTGGATAAAAAGTAAAATCAAATTGGGGTGTATTCTTATATTGCCCAACAAGGACATCGTCAACATAACGAAAGTATGGCATTTCATGTAGTATATGAGTGCCATTTTCAAATTTACTCAAGTATAGATCGGCGAGCAGGGATGAACAACCCCCTCCCATGGGAATACCCTTAACCTGTTGAAAATAGCTGGTGCCATCAAATAAGATATTTTCAAATAACACAATGCGAATCAAGTCCTCGAATTTTCTGAATGTAATATGCTCTTTTCAGTCATATATTTTATGTAGTTCCTTCAAAATTTCATATAGATTTTCCAGATTGATGTTGTTGAATAAATCACGGAAATCGTAACTTTTGAAACGTATATCCTTGTTATAAAATGGAAGTCGGTTGATGACATCGTAACTATTATTTATCATTACTGTTCCTTGTTTCTTGAGTATAATCAGAACATTTTTAAGTATAGTTAAAAGTTTTTCATTTGCAATTGTCAAATAGGATCCACATGCCACTGTCACCGGCCGGAATTTGACAGGATTTTTATGAAGTTTTGGTATTAATACCAGATATGGAAAGTTAACTACTTTAAGTTCGATATCAATTAGTTTATACAGAGCTTTGATGTTATTTGCCAAGCAATTTCCATTTTGTTGTAAAGGGGAGTACATTAGTTTGTCAAGATAACAATTTTTTAAAGTATCAACGTAGTATTTTCTGCATGTGAAAGCGTAATTTGATACTACTTTATCAGTATAAGTTATAACATATTTATCTTCATATTTATTGACTGCATTTTGAAGAGAAGGATAATACGTTTTTTTACATACTGTTTTGTAGTGGAGATTGAACATTTTGGTAAGGTTGTATTGCCATTCTTTGAAAGCTTGTATTGGCATGCTGTATTTTACGGCGAGTTTGTATGTAAATTTCTTTAAATCTTGTTCAAAGTCCTTTTTAATATTTGTGAAATCTTGTATTCGAAATTTCGTACCAAGTTGAAGCATAGATTTTAACTTCCGATAATCCAAAAGATCCAGGTTTCCAGTGACAATGTGCCCATGATGGGTATCTATATAAGGGCTGTTTAGACAATTACACACTTCACTTTGATATACATGGATGTTTCTGCTTATACGATTATAATTAAATATTTTTCTACCATTGGTTTGCACAAATTTATAAATCAGCTTTACCTCGATGTCAGGTATTGGCAAGAGATGTGCCAAGTTTTTTATATATGTCTTGATATATATATATATATATATATATATATATATATATATATATATACATATATATATATATATATACATATATATATATATATATATATATATATATATATATATATATATATATATATATGTATATATATATATATATATACATATATATACATACATATATATACATACATATATATATATGTATTTATATATATATATTTATATATATATTTATATATATATATATATATATATATATATATATATATATATATATATATATATATATATATATATATATATATATATATATATATATATATATATATATATATATATATATATATATATATATATATATATAAATTCCCAAATAGGACAAGTAGCAATGTACTCGTAAAATTTCTAGATAAGTGACGGAAGTAACGGCCGGATTTCTAGATAAGTTACTTCCGTCACTTACCTAGAAATTTTACGAGTACATTGCTACTTGTCCTATTTGGGAATTTATATAGGTATACATACGTAAAATTGCAGCATAGCGCTTTACAAGTTGTATTAAAAATTATTTTTTTGCTTTTAGCTTTTTAATCAATTCACTCAAAAATTGTAGCATTTTTTCAAGTTTTATATTGTATATATATATATATATATATATATATATATATATATATATATATATATATATATATATATATATATATATATATATACATATATATATATATATATATATATATATATATATATATATGTATTTATATATTTAGGATACCTTCATGTAAT